>CM017557.1:13330705-13930705 GCA_007844125.1 Sinonovacula constricta
GTAATGCTCACTGAAATTAAACTGACGATTACAAATATATGTGTCCTTGTTTTTCGGCTATAGTTGTTCTTCATTTTTATACATACAACAAGGATAAATCAGCGTAATAAACTAAGTAATTTAACTGCGTTGTAAATCGTTAACAGACAACGTACATATAAATTACCGTCCCAAGTTATTCTTAGTATCTACTTAGTCGAATACGGATTTTATGGAGCACATGGGAAGAAAGAAAGATGCATTCAGCCTGAACTCCATCACGAATTTAATTGTATTGCCGTGTCTCAGTTTTTACAACTTAATGATAAGTAGAGATAATGAATCAATATTAACCAAGGTGATCATCACCTCTCTAATTAGGACACAGTATTTATTTCATAGTTATGTAACGATGTTAAATAATGATGCATGTTTTCTTTCTTTTCACGACTAACAATAGTGTTTAATACTTTGAGGTAAGTATGTTAAATTGAATTTGTCCGCGGTCGCTCATAAAACGTTACTTTTGTGAGTAGCAATTTGTCATTTTAGAGAAAAGATTTAAAAATAGACATATTAACAATTTATGACATAATTTATATACAAAACTTTTCTTTGATGTTTTGTGTGTGTTTTTTTTTTTTTTTATTTTTTGTTTTTTTTTTTTTGTTTTTTTTTTTTGTTGTTGTTTTTTGTTGTTGTTTTTGTTTTGTTTTTAGTAGTTTGTTTTATGTTCTATTTCTGCTTCGCATCCTCTGTGCTCTCTGTTTGTTGTTGTCTTTTATGTAAAAAAAATGTGGTGACGAAACCCATACTAAAATCCATATATATGATATCGATATATATGATTGCCACGAATATCAGCAAAGTTAAAGCTTATATAGCATAGTGAACTAAATGTGAGATATACAATTTAATTTATTAGAATGTTAAAATCCTCTTTATATATATTATTGTATAGTGTAGGTTTATTTTATTTTCCTTCTTAATTATTTTCATGCTGTTGCTGCTTCTGATGATGATGATGATAATGATGATGGATAATGATGAGGATAATGACGATTATGATGATTCTGACGACGGCGTTCTTCAAAGAATCATCACTCCTGATAAAAAAAACATGTACATGATAGAAAGTTTGACAAATATACATGTTCAACGATATTCAGTTTTAAAAAATCACACACTACTATTGGTTACTAAATTTATTTACGATTAACCAACAACAATAGCAATGTTTTGGAGAGACACTGTACTGTGATCACGCGTTGAAGAATTGTTAATTTAGGTCAAATCTTAATAAATTGTAGTGCCGTTGATGAAGTTTAAAGACATTCCGAAAAGATGTCATTTCTGTACGCGTCTTAAATCTCTGCTTTATAAACAGATGCAAAATAAAATAATAATTGTTTTTGTACGGAATGTTCTCTTAGCTTTGATTAAGCCATAATTATATTCTGTAAAAATGTCTAAATGTCGAATATGTGTTCGTGACATGTATATGTTTCAATTTCAACATGTTTAAATAACAACTGATAGACACTGAATAGCTGCATTTTTAATATTGGTGATTTCTTACTATTTGAAAGGTAGCACGTAACTTTTTGGAGGAATATATACTATTAAAATCACTGCACTGCGGTATATATGTACCCCACTAAATTACACGGCGTGGTTTTGCACATAATTGTTTTAAATAATTTGTTTTGCGCGGATCTTTCTGTTGGACATTACGTCAAGGACTTTACGAAAATACCATGATAAGTTATGCATGGATCAAAGGAGAAACAATCTTGTTTTTACATCGAATAGCTAGTTTCTATTAACATTGAATTGATAATATATCATCTTAGTTTTTAAGTTGATTAGTTAACGTCAAAACATGAGTTCCGAATTGTTTCAGTCTGTTGGTATGTGTATGTATGTGATTTATCTCAATTTGATAACATGCACATTCTCCACGACAGGAAACATTTTATATACAATATATGACATTGTATTCAACATAGTTTAACAGATTAACTAAATATAAGTAACAAACACTCTTTTGGAATGGTGTGTGTTATTTTCTGTACTTTGTGTTTATGTGAAAAAAAGAAAAATGTGAATGCTTCGATTTTATTATCCTCTTGCTATGTCTTTTCAAATCCAAATAAGTGGGGGAGTGGCTGGCGGATTGGATAAGCATACATTTATGTGCTCTATTCTAGTAAGCGTAGAAATACAAGAAAAGCCAAAGATACTGCAATAAAATAGCTCATAATGTCATAATGATGTGTAAAACTACTGATCGTGAATATATTAGATATAACAACCATTTCGTAGATACTTTATGAAATATGTAAGAAAATGGGTGTGGGGTCAAGCAACTGCAACAATTTGAACTAGTATGGCAAAATCTTCCATTGCTGGTACTTAAAAAGCAATACCTTAACAAAATTGTACGACCCCTTAGACGATTAAGTGATTGTGTTAAGTTAGACGATTGAACTATTGTGTTATGTGTGGTAGCTGCGATACGACGCCTTAGACGATTGAACTATTGTGCTGTGTGTGGTAGCTGCGATACGATGCCTTAGACGATTGAACTATTGTGTTATGTGTGGTAGCTGCGATACGACGCCTTAGACGATTGAACCATGGTCTTATGTGTGGTAGCTGTGATACGACGCCTTAGACGATTGAACCATTATTTTAAGTATGGTAGCTGCGATACGACTCCCTAGACGGTTTAGCTATTATATTAAGTGTAGTTCCTGCAATACGACTCCTTAGACGGTTTAGCTATTATGTTAAGTGTAGTTCCTGCGAAACGACGCCGTAGCAATGGATATCAAAATATTAAATTATAAAAAAATCCGAAATACAGTCAGTGTTAAGACATTTTTAAATGGATATCATACGCAATAAAAGTTTTTTTGTTTTATATTAGTGTTTCCAGCTTATTCTTTGACGGACAGTGCCTCTGATCTGTTAAGAATCAAATTAGTTCGACTGTTTGGTAAGCCTAGTTCTTATCTATTTCTTTAAAATGCCGATGTATTTAATCGATGACAAACACACTAAATTCAAGAAATATTTTAGAAGCGCCATAATCCTTTCTACTTCCGCTCCCATCTTAAAGTCCATTTATATCTAAATTATCTAAATCATCGACTTTGCGTTTAATGCGTTCATGAATAAAGCACTGTGTGTCATAAAATGGGCAATGTGCTTGTTGTGTTGTTGTTGTTTATTTAAAAATACTGATGAGTATTTTAATTTGTCAGTTTAACCATTTAATTTGTCAGTATCATTTACGTTGTCAATTTACTGCTAACAACAACATAAAAGCTTCAATTAAATTAAACTAAAATACCAATTAATGACTCGCACGTGTGCGCACGTGTCACTTGTGTGTATACCTTATATCCAGGAACGATGTCCCCATGGAGAATGATGGACTGTGGATAGGTGGCCGGAATAAATCCCAATGAAAGTACGACTGGTCGTTCATGGCGCTGAACAGTCAACACAACTCTTCAAAAAGGGAAAGTAAAATCCAAAATCGCTTTTGAAAGCCGCGAAAATGCACGTATTATATAATCCACTTTAGTCCTCGATTACTTTGCCCTTCTCTGATCAAAACATCGTGCCTTTCCAATGACATTTTCACAGGCCATTGAGTTTTAGTCAATTTTAATGTGCCGCATATTCAGTTCCGGTACTGAATTCGGTCTCGCGTTATAAGGGACGAACGTGACAAGGCGATACGAGGAGAGTGTGAACTGTGCAAGACGCTGTCACGTAGAGAACGCTGCAACCAGAAGTCTTAAGTAAATCGGTTTTACGCCCCGTTAATCGAGTAATCAGCGTCCTGTAGAAGGAGACAGTCTAAAATTCACACGAACAATTAGCGTCGCTGCTGAGCGCAATATCAACTGTTACGTGCTCAGTCGTTCAGCGTATCTACAAAGCCCCGCCTTATATATCAGATCCACCAATCAGAGGAGAAACGCTCTGTGGATCACGGTTACAGAGCCAGCAGTCTTTGGGTCGCTAGAATCGATGGAAGTTTGTGAGGGTTGCTACATGAACGATTGTTCCGAATGTTCTTGTTTATGTTTAATAATTCAGCAATGTAAGCAAGCCGCTTATAAGTGGCATATGTGTTTATATATAGTGTCGCTTCTCTATTGTTTAAATAGTGTTTTTACTAAAATGTTACATTTTCAAGAATAAATAAATGATCAAACAATCATCAATGTAGATGTCTTCCTAAAAGTTGTGTTCTGTTTACTGCTTTAGTCTTTTCTAGAACATGAAGTTTCACTCTACCACGACTGAGCTCAATAATATCTACTCCTAGTTAATGTTGATGATTTTCTCGATGGTTTATTGTTTCTATAACACCAACAGTGTTATTTTAATATTTAATTAAAAAAGACATGTTATTTAACTTTCTTTAAATACTAAATTAAAAAAGACGTGTTATTTTACTTCCTTCAAATGCTTAATTCAGTAAGGACGTGTTATTTAACTTTCTTTTAATGCTTAATTCCATAAAGACGTGTTATTATACTTTCTTAAAATATTTAATTCTGTAAGTGCGAGCTTTTGAGCATTCAAACTAATGTATAGAAAGAAACCAAAACAATTCAGATGTGTAAATATGAATACCGCATTTCTATTTAATGTATACAAGATAAAAGTATCCCCTCGAACATTGACCGACAAAAGAAATTTAAAATATATTGAAAACATTTAAATGATATCCAGGATACCTTATATTGAATTATATTGATATTAGAAAGTGTATACAAAGGTGGTCTAATCAATGTTTACTGATGAGACTATTATGTGTGGCAATACTTCAGAGTACACTTTCTCAAAATATGTCTGTAGTCTGTAAACTGGTCATTAAGGTGCATCAAACATTCAAGTATAATTAAGTTTTGTTTTGGTAAATTTTAGTTTAATAGTAAGTGTACATTACATGCTAGTCAGTGGCCATGATTTCAGTTCTTACACATTTTCCTCAGGTATAACAGTTTTGTAGAAACATAAAGACACAGAAATCTGTAAGTATTTGATAAAACATTTTGTCTGTAAATGCTTGTGTGACTTTTAACCGGTTTATTTATTATTTCTCTAGCTTAGTTTGTGTAAGAAACAAATAGAAATGCCAAACAGTCTTGCGTATTTACGGCATCAAATTATTAAAATGTCATAAATAAGATAAATGAGCATTGCTCCGAGGTTTAAACGTTTGATTATAAGATTGCCAACACATCAGTCCAGTGTCAATATTGATGAGACATCCTGCATAAAATAAAACAGAGACACTGACATAAAGTTTTGAATAAAATCCTCAGTGAATTTGTTTCGAAGCCATGAAAAACTTTCTGCTACCAGCTTTTCGCTTCGAATTCGTGAAAATTGACCAATGAATGAGCTCGTTACATCGAGTGTCCTCCAAGTCACTTGTCCATAAATTACATCTTACAACAAGAGGCCCGACGGCTTACAAGAGCAATAGGTTTAATTTACCGACTAACATCTGTAATTAAGCCAATATCGCCCAGCATGTACAACTCTCCTTACGATTTAAACATGTTGGTAGCCATGCCCTTCAGACAAATGAAAAATATGATGAATGAAAGAGCCCATAAAATGATAATTTTGAGTGTAACCAGGTGCACAGTGGGTCAATAACTTAATCAAATGGATGACGACATGTCGTTGAGTCAACAAAAAAGGAAAATAAATGAGCGGAACTGTCGGTAAAGATAAAAAAATGAAACAACTGCTAAGCTATTCTGATTATTACTTATTAAATAAACAGAACTTTCCTTTCAAAAACAGTATATCAAATGTACTTTGAAACTGTACAATCCCAATACTAGAAGAGTATGTTAGCGCTCGAGTAAATATGGGAATTACTCCGCCACTACCGGTCGTTAGGACAGACAGAACTTATTTAAGAAATGATTCCACGAGTAATTGATGTATGCTTACGCGCGTAAATTGTTATACAGTAAAGACGACAAGTACCATCCTGAAAATGGATATCGTGTGACTCGAATTCGGCCATACCGAGGGACATGTCTTGATCCGACATCTTATCATGTCAGTGTTTGTTATTTAAAAAGACCACAGCGACACAATAATGGTACTTATAGCGACGTCCGGCTACTTTGGTGCAGACATCCAGACAAATGTCTGGGTAGAACCACTGGCGCACCGCATGTCAGCAGGAAGACATTTCCACATATTGTCCTATGCCCCGACTTGAACTCGAGAGGAAGACAGTCAGTGGGGTTACCAGTCTGCCACTCGGCCATGGGTACCCCATTGATTTATTTTGTGGTTATGCCCATAATAAAAAGCTTTGTGTTCATTATATATGTATGAACAACATTAACTATGTTCATTTTGTCCTTGTGGACAATCGAATTGCGACCATGTGCACCACGTTCTCAGGTTAAATTTTCATATGTGTGTAAAAAGAAATGTGAAATAATGCATAAAATACAGCAAAAGGTCGACTTTAATGAAGATGTTTATCTAAGACATTTCACTGACAACATAACATCTTTTGCATTCATACAAAATAACGTACCTGGTTTGTAAACGTTTATTGCAATATATTTAATCGACATATTTTTTAAATCGTGAAGAAATGTTTACGTTTACTATCGTTTGCCTGCCACCAAACCCAATTATATAATACTGCAGATTAAATTTATAAAGAGAGTCATTTATTCTAAACGGTTTACAGATTTAATATTTAATGGCGCCTTTTTGCAAATGTTCATGCTGCGACTCCGTTACAATCACCACGGGTGAATGTTGGCCAAATCCTCATTTCGCTTGATTTAGATAAACCAATCTTTTCAGAAATATAAATCCCTCTTTTCAGTTTAAGGACCAAATCTTTAACAGACTTAAATTGCCGATGGAGTTAATCTGCTTGGTATTTGCAGTTTTACAGAAATGAAGAAAAGGTGTCTGTATTTGAATATATGTACGACGAGCGTGTTAGAGTTATACTATAATTATATATTTAAAGTTCTAATGTTTAATTAATTGATTTACCAACGAATACAGGGGCATAAAGAACTTTCAATTTGATAATAAGATTTGTGCAATCATAATACAAGAAACTCTCCATTCTAATTTGTTCAAAAGGAAGAAATCTCTTATAAATACATGTTAACGCTAAAGATCCGTTGGTGGTGGCAATAGCTTAAATGTTGTTGTCGATGTACTGCTGTTGACGATTAAAGTGTAGAATGTAGAGGAGCAGGATGAGAAGGGGGGAAATGTTATTTTGTAAAAGTTTATGTTGCTGGTGATAATAATGACTGCACGACTGCTATGTTGATTAAATATCTGCTGCTGATGATGATTACAATGTTGATGATGATGTTGATTATTAGGATGAGGATGCTGGAGCGGAGGAGGAGGGCGTTAAAGGGAGGAGGTAGAGTAGGAGGATCATGCTGCTGTTATTGAAGCTTATGATAACAGACACCTCTACTGCTGCTTCTGATAATGATAATGATTATGATTGATGATGAGGAGGAGGAGGGAGGAGGAGGAGGAGAAAGATGGTGTTCGAGAAGATGGAACTAGGAGGATCTTGCTGCTGTTCATGCTTATGACAACACAGGTAACTCTACTGCTGCTTCTGATAATGATGATGACGACGAGGAGAAGAAGAAGGAGGAGGAAGATGGAACTAGTAGGATAATGCTGCTTCTGTTGAAGCTTATGGTTACACAGATACCTCTGCTGCTGCAAGCGCTGCAAATAATCGTGATAATGAACAACGACAAAGTAATGAGTAACAGTGGCATCCGAACGTTTGTGCCATTTATTGTTCTCCCCAAACCATATAAGTTAGTGTTGCCTGAAAAGATGCCGCAAAATGTTGTTTATTTATGTCTACACTATGCGAGAAGTGGAGCATAACACCCATTCGTCATTACAAACAAGTATTTCCTATTTGAGCCATGCTGCACACTTAGCTAGTTTAACTAAGAAAACCACGTGACCACTTACCTGTTACATGTATTTGATATAGGCAAACTGTCGATACCACCTTTAAATGCATCGCTGGTAAAAACGAAGGAAAGTAAGCTAGTTGCCTAAATAGCCATAAATTACATAACTTGATGTTACGTGTATCAATTTCTAAAGAATATTTCAATATAAGCGGCGTTACATTAAAGGTGATTAATAGACAAAGATGTATGTAAGCGAGCCTCGATCAATTAAACTGTGAAATTTCTGCATCCATCATCAATGTGTTTTGACTACATTTAAATCGTGAATTTCAAATCGAACGCCCTTCTTAGATTAAAGCAACACACGATCTTGTGCAATGCAGCAGTGATAAATTATGAGGATTTCAATATGGATAGCTCGAAGTTGTCTCTTCACATACATTTAGTGGTGCTTGTATGGAAGCACTAGAGCGTCATAATGTGAAGTTGGTCTTTCCCTCAAATCAATATATATAGTTGTCATACAATAACACTTTTAAAAATCTACGCTCATAAAAGAATAAAGACTTCTTAAGTTGTGCATTGCCCAAAAATCGGATGCTGCATTGAGCAAACATTTTTAATTTATCGTGTAACTATTAGATAAAATGCTCATAAAAGGCAACAACAACAAAACACACACACACACACAATAATATAAAAAAAAGTATCCAGCTTTATTAATATCTTGATTTTAAGGTGACATACGACATTTTGCCTTAAATCCAATACAATTAAAAAAAACTTACATTTGTTTTTGGTGAATTGGGCAACATGTATGTAGACCCTCATGTTTTAGTCTAAATAAAGACAATTTTCATCAGTACATCAAATTTCAGACAGAATTTGAAGTGAAAATGCCGCTAAAATTGTTTGTTTTTTATCCTCTAAATGAGTCCGATGAGATTTTTTACTTATAAAAGAAACTGCGGTTAACCAGGATAATGGTATAACGTGATCTTAAAAGTTAGTAGTAGTGGTTTTCTTAGTTGTTTCAGAAAGAAGAGATCTTGTCCAAACTGTGTGATGCCACCCTTAAATTTTGTTAAAAGGGTAAAATGCTGCGTGTGTACAATATGCAAAACGGTCTTCGATATTATCTATAGTTTATAGCTTTTGCAATTTGTATGAATTTTAGGGGAAAAGGGTCAAATACAATCAGCAAAAGATGAATGCAGCGGGACTTTATTAATAAAACCATTATTTAGCCTATGTTAAAAATATATAAAAAAGATAGATGTATCTGATCAAAATGATGCGCGACTATGTCAGTATTGATATTTGGCTCAATGTTGGTAGTATGTGATCGAATGCGGTACGATATAGCGGTGAGAGCAGCACAACATAGCTCCCAATGAGGCCGTCTCCAGGATAATGTCTGAATATACTGGATCTGGTAGAGCAAATGTATCTAGAGCGTCGACTCTTAGTACGGGAGGCCCAGGCTCAAACACAGTTCCTAACTGGTTGTGGAATATCTCCCATCTCAATAATCATGCATATAAAATTTGTTCCTCGGCTGACTGGCCAAGCGTCTGGATAATGTGACTGGGTGTTGTATCTTGCTGGGTGAGTGCATGCCATTAACAGTGACGGTAGCACTATAACAGTTTTAAGTGGACATCGTCCCGGATAGCTGAAAGATTGATGGTGGGACGGTAAAACCCGACAACATACCTTTGTATATCAGTTCATGTCTACAATTTTATTATGGATAGTGTAGATACTATGTGTCAGTGTGGCCGGTTAGCTCAGTTGGTTAGAGCGTCGTGCTAATAACGCGAATGTCGTTGGGTTCGACCCCCACACTGGCCAACTCTTTTAGCAAGATATCTTCACATCGATATACACATTCAATATTTAGACATGCGCTATTTTTCTTAAAATAGTTTGTAAAAGTATTCAAGCATGTTTTTGTTTAGTCAATATATTTGACTTAAATTATTATTATCTAACACTTCCGCAATATGCAATAAAATAACATGGTCTAAATATTCTTTTAACCCTATAAAATGCTAACCTCTATGAACAAAGACATATTTGGCCACGATACAGTCTACGATATATCGCGCTGTTCCGTCCAGTTTTTTTTCCAATGTCTTTCAATGAAACGTTCTTCTAAGGGTACTTTCCTTCGAATGCACTTTTGATTAAGTGGATCAATTATCCACTTACAGCTGGTAAACTGTTGTGATATTGACAAACAGCATTACCTTAATTTTTCAGATCAGAAGAAAACAGATTTAACCAGATCCATTCAGTAAATAATTTACATTCGACAGTCTACGTACAAAGACAATTTGAAAATAATAAAATAAAATAATGAAGGGGGGCAACCTTGTGATCAAAAGAAAAAAACACTCACGCATTTGTCTCCCTTATAAAACTGTTGTCATAAATATGACACTAGACACATTCGATACAGATTTTGTTCATAACCAGGAAGATTACTATCACAACTAATCTACTAAATATTCATATCCATATTTGTGACCAGCATTAGTCTATCTACTGTTAATGCTGATAATTGATCTTTGATCAATTTTAATATTAAAACAAGATAATAAAAAACAAGAGGGCCATGATGGCCCTTAATCGCTCACCTGATGACACAGGCTTTATGTAGGCTCAAATCTGGCATTAAGTAATTAAGAGTTATTTACTTTAGAAATCTTTGGTGAAGATTGGACCATTGGCCACTGGGTTGATAACATTTTCTAGAATTTTACCAAGTAACCTACTGATTGAATCCTCATGACTCACTTCAAAACATATGTAAGATTTCATACTGGCAAACATGATGGTCAAGTTTGGTGAAGACTGGGCCATCAATGTAGCCTCTTAAGTGTTTTCACAAGCTTTTTCTAAAATTAAACCTAGTGACCTACTTTATGACCCCACGAGACCCAATAACGAACTCATCCAAGATTTCATGCAGACAAACATTCTGACCAAGTTTGGTGAAGATTTGGCTATAAATGTGGCCTCTAGTGTGTTCACAAGCTTTTTCTAAGATTTGACCTTGTGACCTACTTTTTGACCCCATCGTGACCCAGTTACAAACTCATCCGAGATTTCATGCAGACAAAACATTCTGACCAAGATTGGTGAAGATTGGGCTATAAATGTGGCCTCTAGTGTGTTCACAAGCTTTTCCTAAGATTTGACCTAGTGACCTACTTTTTGACCCCACGTGACCCAGTTACGAACTCATCCGAGATTCCATGCAGACAAACATTCTGACCAAGTTTGGTGAAGATTGGGCTATAAATGTGGCCTCTACTGTGTTCACAAGCTTTTTCTAAGATTTGACCTAGTGACCTACTTTTTGACCCCACGTGACCCAGTTACGAACTCATCCGAGATTCCATGCAGACAAACATTCTGACCAAGTTTGGTGAAGATTGGGCTATAAATGTGGTCTCTAGTGTGTTCACAAGTTTTTCCTAAAATTTGACCTCGTGACCTACTTTTTGACCCCAGGTGACCCAATAATGAACTCGTCCAGATTTCATGCAGACAAACATTCTGACCAAGTTTGATGAAGATTGGATAAAAATTGTGGCCTCTAGTGTGTTCATAAGGTAAATGTTGACGACGAACGACGGACGACGAACGACGGACGCCGGACGAAGCGGTATCACAAAAGCTCCCCTTGAGCACGTTGTGCTCAGGTGAGCTAAAAAAGATAACTTAAATATTGATCATATTTCATACAGTTTGATTAATTGTTGCATCTGCATTGTAAGATAAAAGATGGTATCCGACAGTTTGGGCCAAAAGATTTTCCTCAAATAACCAAGTAAGTCATTGCTACCTGAAAAGTTCTTGCAAACTGCTGTCCATTAATGCCCTAGATCTCTGTGAACAAGATAAATCTCTATTGGTTATTGCAAATTGGTATGTATTCCCTTTCTGAACCATGCCACAGAGATAGCTATTTTTAAACTAAGAAAACAATGTAACCACTTATGAGATAACGCTTTATCGTCATCTGGATATCGCTCTGAAATTCATATCTATTTTTAGCCGAGACCACTATTGCATGTTATTATTGAGTTGGAAAAATTTAACATTTTGAGTGACTTCTTTTGCACTTACCACCATATAACAATACTGTTCAAAATCGCCTTTATTTAGACTAAAGTATAAGTTTATGCAGAAATTATCCCTTAATTCTCCAAAACAGTGGTAGATGTTGATATATGCATTTTATATAGGGAAAAGATCTGATCATATATATATATATGTGTGTAATGTATATTGTATGCATATATTTCATTACATTAGTGTAAAGATCTTTGCTCAAAATAACACAAAGCCATAAACTTTTTACTACACATATTTACATTTTACATCTGTAATATCAGGTAAAGAGAACACAGACACATTAATTTAAATGATCTTTATTCACCAATATATATATTAATGAACCAGATTATTTACAAAGTAATAGCTATGTTCCAAAATAGACATATGAGCCTTGGCCTGGGTGTGCACTTAATTATGAACAGCTTGCTTAATATCTCTGACCATTAATGCCAACACTAGAGTAAACATCACATTTACACACAAGCTGATATTTTTATCATTAACATCTACAGCAATTTATAATCATAGACTATAAAAATCTGTAATATGTTTGTTTAAGTCATGTCTTTGGCTAACATTCTGGCTAATTCAACAGATCTCAATATTCTGAAGTGTTCAGCATTATGCTAACAAAACTTAGAGTTTTGTTTTTTATACTGATGACAATATACCTGATTAAGAGGACAACTCAATACAACAATCAACCTTACCTAAAGTCCATCCGACATTACAAGTAGAATTTTAGCAGTACTGAGCATAATTGAAATTTTCTTGCAAACCTCTTCAGTAAGGAAAACTTAAGTTCTACGTATAAGTTCCAAGAAGAACATCTTGTAGCTATAGTTACGTCTTTTTGCAGATATGTAATGTTTTTTATAGAGATGTAAAATAATGTTACAGAATTTTGTTGGCTTTAGACGATGCCAGTTATCGAAATGAGTCTAAAGTTTATGTCAATTCCAAGTGCTAAGCCCTCTGATGGGCATTAAAGAAGATTTTAATAAGAGCAGTATACTTAATTTATATCAGTCGTGTCTTACCAAAACAGTTAATTTCAAGAAAACACTGATTTACTGTTGGAAAATAAGCTATCAGAATTGGTACTATTGGACTTTTGATTTACACGCAGCATTTTGATAACATATTTCTGTGGTATTAAGAGTCCAACATCTTGTTAAGGTATACAGATGAAAAACTGAAATTGCGTTTCTCGTGTTGACATTAGAAAACAGTTGTTTGCAACCAAAGCAAAACTGAAATTGCCTTTCTCTCGTGTTGACATTAGAAAACAGTTGCTTGCAACCAAAGCTCAGTATAACAAGTGATATACATATATGTCTCTTAACACATTGTAAAGACTTAACCCCACTAAGTAGAATGGAATGAGTTTATGAATAATTACTTACACACACAAAACAAACCATGCTTGTTAATAAGCAACAACCTGCAGCATTTTTATGAGTAGAAACAAAATATATATGTTTATAAATTAAAATTGAACAACAGCAACATAGCGATAGTACCAAAATAATTATATATATATGTTTATTCCACATGTTCATACAAAATGAAATAAAGGTAACAAGAACTACAAATGTGCATACCGGTAGATAACAAAAAAATAATCACTTCTGAGTGGATCTTACCCTTTCCATGAGCAATGCAACTTATCTTTAGACATTGGCCATTATATATGTACACACTTCTACAGCTGTGTAGATTTAAGAATATATTAACACTTATAAAAAAGAATAAATATCCACCCCTTTCCATCTTTAATAAAAACATAAAAACTGACTTCTCACATGGATACAAGAATTAATGAAATAAATATCAGAACAGAAATTATGCAAAGAAAAGCTCTGTTGATGTGCAAGCCTACTTCTGAAAATTTGTATGTGCATGCCTACTTGTGAAAATTTGTATGTGCACGCCTTCTTCTGAAAATTTGTATTTTAACATGTGTTATCTTGATCTACTAACTGCTACATTTTGGATCAAAATCGATCATGATTTTTTCCCTTTTCAAGAAAATTGAATTGAAAAAAAAAACAACTTTTGACAAAACGACAAAAGTTTAGTCATATCAAAAAGTATGATAAGCTAAAGTTATTGTGTACATGTAGTCAACAGATATTGGCCTAATATGACTTTGAACAAGTGAAGTATGGGATATTAACTTAAGTCACACTTGATGCTTATGTAAGTTAGTTTGTGGCTTAGGCCCCAGATCTACAGTAATTTTGATTAATAAAAAAAAAAAAAAAACCCCAAAACTTTCATTAAAATGCACAAAAACTTTGGAATAGATGTTGTACAGTTAATCAGTTTTCACTGAAACTTATTGGATAGTAGATTTATATCATGTAAAATGTTGTAAATATTACAAACTGTAAATAAAACTTGGAAAGTTTATAACATCTGGGTATGTAAACATTGACATGTATCACTACATCCCTTGCACGGAGTTAATATTCATTATTCTTACACCTGCATTAGGCTTTAAAATAGGTGACAAACAAGAAACAATGAAACTGGGATAATGCTGTGAACTATTGAGCCGACTAACTGAAGAGGAAAATTCACTTTTTACATTTAATTGTAAAGTGCAGTCATTTATGCATCCTAGACATTATAACACTTATCTTGGAAAATTATCACCACAATGAAACAAACATATTTTAAGGTGAAAACAGGCATCCATGTCAGCCTTCCTATTATGCTTAATAAATAAGCAAATAGCTATAATAAGTTATAATAATGTCATTACAAACATGTATGGTAAAGTTCAATGATAAATAATATTTAACAACAAACAGAACCCAAGCTGACAAACAGCCACACACACTTCTATTCATTAATCCCTGTATGCAATGAAATGGTTCCAAATTTAATGTTAAGACAAATCAAAACATATTAACAATTGGCAAATAGAGAAAAATTAAAAAAGACTTATGGGAACACAAACAGTAACGTAAAAAAATAATCCAGCCAACCCATGCTAAAATAATAGGGTAGAGAAAAAATGATATGGCTTATAGAACTCCTATATAACAAATAACCAAGTATTTTAACATTTTTCTAAGCAAAGCAAAAAACAAGTTACATAAATTTTATGCATACAATCTCGTCAGCTACATGAAACAATATGATTTAATCTTGATACAAGAGTATTGTAGACACAATATCAACATCTAGTATTCTTATATAAGCAACTTTTAGTACTACAACAGCTCTGGTCGGACCCCCCCATACCGCTTAACTACATTACACTAATTTCATTCACCTTGAGTTGTACACATTTTTAAATATGAAGGTTGATTTTTATGGCTCAAAGAGGTCTTAATTTGTTTAGATTAGTTGTTGTCAAGATAGACAAGCATGAAGGGAACAAACGCTGATTTAACTCCCTTTTCTGAGGCTGACTTTATAAGAGTCACAATGCAGGATATGTTCATGGAATGTCCAATCATCATATGACAGAATCTGCATTTAGTTCAATAATGAAAAAGGCATTCAAACAATGAAAGGGCATCTGAATATGGCAGCTGACTATGATACCTAAGGTAAGGAACAGATGTTGGTGTCCGATGATAATTGTAATAGCTTCCACAAATAAACTTCTGTACTAAACCTTAAGAAACTGCATAGAAAATGACACTTAAAGGTATTTATTATATTGATAAGAAAGTCATTGGTATATTACATTTGTTGCTTTTAATCATTGTTTCTTGTTTGTTTTTGAAATACATCTGTAACACAATTATTGTCATTATAGTGATATCCAGCTATCATTTGTGGAGAAAAAACTGAGACAAATATCTAGGCAGAACTACTTGGCGAAGCCCTGCACTCATGGCAGTTCCAGCCTTGAGTAGGACTAAAAACATTGCATTGAGGTGCCACTTTGTTGCTAGTAATTTGTTGTAAAAGGTGTACTGTAGTTGTTACTTTAATTTAAAAGAAGGATTGTAGAACTAATTCGAATATTTTAGGTATGCACGAAGTACAACAGCAAAATGAATAAATACAAATATAAATGTAAGTATGAAATAAGGAAGTGAAAAGGTAGATATAATCTACGGTCAAAAAAACTTTAAACAAATGGAAAGAATGCAAAAATTGTTCATACATCTAAGCTTGAAGAAAGATGCCATAAGCTTTGACCTTTGGATATAGAAAAGCTACAGATCTTGGTGTGGTCAAATATATAATCATCAACTATGAAAACATGGGTTTCAAATCTGTATCAAAACATACATAAAACAAATCTCGATTCAACAAAACTAAACACAAAATCCACTTAAAGTGACACATACGGCATTGCTGATGAATGAGATACGATTATGTATAATATTGCCTGAAAAAATGTAATCCTAATATGTCAATATCTTTTCTCAAACAACTTTTTATTAAAAGACCTACAACATACTTTACTCTTTGTCTTTATTTTGAATAATTTGGGATTTTTTAAATGTTAAACTCCCAATTTTGAGTATACTAGAAGAATATGCAAATACAAACAAGATTTATGATTATCCTTCATCAATTTAATCTTTGAATGAACAAAATAGTGTTCCCACTTTTAAACACATGCATTCAACAAAAAATAAACAAATTATTGATAAAAATGCATGATCATAAAAGCAGTATTATTTATAAATGAAATGAATATCAATGATATGAATAAGATTATCATTTTCTCCAAACATATTTGCGCTGTAAATACAAAGAATAAAACCTAAAACCCACTATTTACAGTAAAGTCACAGATGCTTTGTATTTTAAGGAAAGAAAAACAAACAACAATTAACCAAACAATAAGACCAAATTATAAAGCTATGGTGGTAATACTTAAAAAAATATGTTACATATGCCCATCAAGATGCAAAACTTTCAATGTCACCGTGGAATGGCAGGACCAAACAGACTGACATACAGTGTGACTGTTACATGTCACACTTTAAGGGTATATACAAAAATAAATCACCTCATGAAAATCAATATATATATAAAGCCCAATTCAATAATAGCATGTCCCATGAAACTGGTAAAAGCATAGCCTTATTCTGTAGAAAGAATCTGCACCAGTGGCTCCCGATTATAGAAACATCCTCTTAGTTCTCGTGCAAACACTACACAAGATGTTCAGGTCCCAGTCATGATGTCATACACACGTACATGGTGAGATTATTTATATATATACAAGAAATCACAGTTGCTATGGATTCTAATGTCTATGTGGTTATGATCATTGCAATGTTAGCGGGGTATGGTTATTGCATTTTGGACATCTCATACTTGGCTGTCATGACCTCCTCGTCAGATTCCAGCAAGGTCTCTGCTCTAAAATAGAAGTGAAGTAGTATGATCAGTAGAAGTAGGTAATAAAAGACAAGAGACAGAAAGTACAACAATTTAGGAAAATAAGAATGTAGAAAGTTAGTAAAAGAAAGTACTTAATATTGTCCCAATCAGCAAAGTAGGAATATAAGAATATAAAAATGGAACAGTGAGAATATATCATGTTAGTTATAAGAGTTAGGAACAATACAAATATAGAAAGTAAGCTTTTGTCACTGTTAAGTAGGAAAAATAAGCATTTCAGAAATTAAGTGAATAAAAAGTAGAAGCTATAAAGTTTCATACAAATATATAACTCATACCCCTACTGTCAGGATAAACAATAGGCAAATATTTGACACAAGATTTTAATCTCCAGAGAGGACAAAAAAAATCTATTTTGTGTCTATTCAAAAGTAACTGGATTTTATGGTTTCATAAACTAGATTTTCTGTACATTCTGTGCTCCAGTATTCAGCGTACTGGACAGTATAAAACATTTACATTAATCAAGGGGCATAACTCTGCCAAAAATAATTTTAGGCTTATCTGAAATAGATTTTTTTTTAAAATAATAAACAAGTATTCCTACTTTGAAGTGAATATCTTAACAAAGAGAGTAATCGATGCCAAAGACGACAACAGGGTCATGACAAAAGCTTCACTAGTTTTCGTTGAAAAGTGGAGGTATAAATGGATGCCAAAATGTCAGTTTGCTTGTTTACAGGTATAATGTCCCAATGACCATCATCAGTCATATAGACATGGTCTGAAGAACAGTAAACTGCAAACTTTTATATGTTAGAAGTTTGCTTCTGGTTCTTATTACAATAACAGTATCTATATATATATCTTGGGAGTTAATGTAAAGTGTCTTACTTGTCTGAGATGGCTGAAGGGATATTTTCCTCGACCCATTTCAGATCATCCTCCTACAATATAAACAGTAACAGTCTGAAAGCTGTCACAATGTGATGAATGATATAACAAATGTACAGATAATCTTCGATATGTACGCCATAGATAAGTGAGATTCCTTGTATATGTGAATGCAAACTTGCGGTCCCAGTTTTTACTTTTATATAAGTAATGTTTATTTTCTATTGATTTTCTGTACGGTGTTGTTCATGCATTGTTATTTTTTCATTACGATCTTACTTTCTGGTCCTGACATCAATATTTTAACTAAATTACAATTCATTAGTCAATAAGCTCTCATGAAGTGTAAAAAATCAATTTAAGTAACCGCACATCATAATAGGCTTAATGAGAGACAGGCGACAAGAAACCAATTAAGACAGCATCTTGACACATTCTAGAGTAATAAGTCTCGCAAATGCAGTTACATTAATAAACCTCATAAATCAGTTTTGTATTCATTCCCGCACCATGTCTACTGAATCGACTTATTTCCAAAATGTGGATAGATAAACTAAACAATCTACATGAATTTATAACCGTGCTGTCTTTAAGGGTCACTTTATATATTTTTAATGTGCTGTGTTTTGTGCTTTGGTTTTGCAAAAATGTGTATTTTTTTATTGTATTATTTTCACTAGTTCAATGCCAACTTATTCACTTTTGATGAGTAAATAGCTATATGTACTGATATATTAGTTGTCTTATATTTAAACATATAAATAATGAATATATGTAGAAATGGCAAAAAATATGTACATTTCATAACTTGTACCACAGATAAGTTGATGTTTTTGTGGTCCCCTCGAAAGTTAACAAGGATTGACTGTACATTGTAAATATCTGAACAAATATTACATCAGTTGTGAGGCATAAAACCCCATAGGTAGATAGTCTCAGATTTTATCGACTGTATATACTTTTATTTGTTAAAACACGGTATCCAACCACAATTTTATTTTTTCTCAAACTACAAAACAAATTATTGTTACCCCAAATGATATCCCAAAATGCTGCCTTTTGATGTCATACATCAATGTGAAAAGAGAAGCCCAACATTCCACTTATCAGTTCAAACATGTATTATCTATCTGCTCCATGCTGCATTATAAATCAGCAACTAGGTCCGACACATTTTGTGTTTTATTATACTTGTTTGAACCTGTGTTCTCACAGTTTAGATATTTACCACTTCCACTTTTTCTACGCTAGGAAATTTAAAACAGATACAAAACTTTAATTGAACAACCAAGATATATTGCTACATGTTTTCAAGCGTATGTCTGCTGCAACACCTACCACCCCTAATATAAGTTAGGTCTCTTAGTTCATAAATGCCATTCATTCATAAATGTTACTGTCTTCTTCCATGTGGAAAAAATGTGAACCTTTAGTACAAGTTTCATTTGTACATCACTTTACTAATAACACCAGCTATTACCCTCAGTTATTTTTATAAGGTTACAAACAGAAAAAACAACAATTATTCTTAAACCAATTGACACCAATTAATCCTCCTACCAACTACTTCTTGATGTCCTTTAAGCTTGGCACAACGCCATAAAATTGACTGAACTGTCTAAAACCATCTTTCAAACTAGAATAATCCAACCTGAACTGACATGTATGGTCATTAAATTCTACTTGTAACATGCATGTGTAAAACTTTGCTTGTTATTTGGAGCTTTATATATACAGGGTTCGTACAGACTTGCTGACCTAAAATTCCATGACTTTTCCATGACTTTTCCATGATAAATTTCAATATTCCATGATATCAAATATCATCTGTTTAACAACACCAGTGCTCAATATCGTAAAGAAAAAACATATAACAATGATTTCATCCATTTATTTAATAAAATGCATTTAAATGAATGTTGTTGTTTTTTTAATTATTACTTAAATGCACTTTTAATTTTATCGTCAATTTTTTCTATTTCCATCGTTTTGTCTTTGGCTGTCCTCCTTAAAGAGTTTGCTTGGGTAACAAATGAGACTTTTCCAGTCATCTCTGCCTTGTCACTTAGTTTTTCACTAGCATTCATCAGATCTTTTACTTCCTCTTCCAGCTTTAGTTTATTCTTCTTCAAGACTGTCACTTCATCATGCACTTTCTTTCTTTTTTCTAGTTCAGCTTTGGATTTTTTTGCCTCTCTTTTTTGCTGTAAATACATTTCATACTTGTGCCTGGATGCCTTACAAGACTGCAGTAACTCTTTACTTAAGTCAACATTTTGAATGTGGGACTTTAGTACACTTTCGCCCATATTTGAGAGTTCGATCACTTTGTCACAAGAACTGCACAACGCCTTTCTATTATCTCCTTTAAAAGGTCTTAACCAGTCTTCATAGGCCGCCTGCATCTCCCAGTTATGATTGTATCTACACATTCCTTTCATATGACTCATTTTTACGGTATTTTGCACACGAAAAATAGCCAAGGTCGCGAAAACGGAAGTAACTGAACCGGTGTCGTAGCAATTTCTACCCGTGAAAAAAATACTGCATACATAGGTGTTACACTACTAATTCCCGATTTCGAACGCCATTGTCGTATAACGTAGACGTTTAAAGTTAAATAGTTATTTTTTTCTTTTAAGCGAGTAATACTAGGCAAATAAAATAATTCAAGGATATTTATTAGGAATTCCATGATTATTTTGAGAAATTCCATGATAATTCCCTGATAATTTTCCAAATTTCAGAATTCCCTGAGTTTCCATGATTTCTTAAAAAAAAAAAACGATTTTCCATGACTTTTCCAGGTCTGTACGAACCCTGATACATGAATACTGAAGAAATGATTCACTTACAATTGTATTCTGTTTCTGCTTAGGAGACCCATTGGCCTGCTTGCCTCTCATCTTCATTCCCTCTGTTAAAATAGCATAAAGTAACAAAATATAAAGCCAACAAGTTATGCAACAAATTCTTTGAAACTGAATACTCTTGTTGCTGTTTTATGAAAGAATATTTGGTCAAAGGTGACATCGGACAATTTGAACTAACCATTTTTCCCAAATAACCCAATAAGTCATTCTTATTTGAAAAGGTATTGCAAAATCATGTTCATTGATACCCCACATATGTGTGAAGAGTCAAGCATAAATCACTACTCATCCTTGCAAACAGGTGTTATCTATCTGCGACACACTGCAGGTATTTTTAAACTTAAAAACTCACATGAAACTTTCTTTTGTGATTATGCTATATAGTCATCTGGGTAGTCTGCTCTTATATTGATATCTAGTTTTTGCAGAGACCACTATTAATGAAGTTGGACAAAATGAACATGTGGGGTGATTTTTTCTGCAATAAGTACTGTCTAACAATACAGTTTGTGTTTAAAATCGTCTTTATTAAAACTAAAGCAGGTAATAATGCAAAAATTAGGCCCAAATTGCCCAATATTAAAATTAGATGTTGTTACACATATTTGATATAGGCAAACTGTCTGATACCACCTTTAAGACTCTTAAAATTGATGAACAGTGTAATTTAAAGTTTTAGAACAGTTTAGCACAAATGTAAGGTCTGTTTTAGGTAGCCAATCTATTGCTATGGTGCGAGCTTCAAACAGATAGCATGCAGCTGTTGTTTTTTGTAACAGCACGAGATAAATAATGGACATGAATCCATACTAAGTCATGCCATAATAAAACTGGACAGACCAGTCATCAAACAATTCTCAGCAGCTAAGCATATGTTTACAAAGAATTCCGAGTAATAATCCAGCTATTATTGGTGGATGATACACTGAGAAATTATCAGGAAAGAGTAAGTAAGACAGATAAAATATGTTTGTTTTTTGGGGTTTATCGTCCCACCAACAGTATTTCAGTTATCTGGAGAGGGTGTACACTTGAATCAGATATAATGCTGTCTGCACTGTGTATAGCATGCCGTAAAAACATGGCATGTTAACACACCCAGTCGAATTATCCTGACACCATGCCAACCAGTCATGGAACTACCCTTATATATCTGCTTGAGTATAAGCAAGGGAAGGATACCACTACAATAAATAGTGTGTTTGAAACTAAAACCTATGTGAATAGAAACTAATGATTTCACCAAAGTTTACCTTTTTAAATGAATGTTAACTTAAAGAATATTAAAGCAACATACTAATGGTAATACAAGCAAAGTCTAAATATTACTGTTGGAGGAGCTGCCAGAGACTGGGTAGAAACACCAGTGCTCCACAGGTCAGCTGAAAAACCTCCCACATGAAAGTTTTCATCTAGACCAGGGCTGGAGCCCATGCAGTGTGGGGCCAAGAAGTCAGAGTATATAAAAAGTATGTTACTAATTTACAGAAAAACATAATATACCAAAGGCATCATTCATCACAGTCTCCTCTTCTTCCTCCTCATCATCCCCAGCATCCAACAGTGGTGAGAAGGCATATCTGTTATATCAGATAATCAATTATGAATTTGACATACAATTTTTCAGTGACTAACAAATGCCACTATTTAAGTACAAAATATTGATGTCAATCGAGATTTAAAAAAAAAAGAGTTAATTTTTGTATCTGTATATACATACAAGAAATGATAAACATTTGACTTTCCATGACTTATTTGTTAGTACTAGTTCTTAAAGTCAGTTATTGCAGAATGAAATGCAGGCTGCAGGAAGCTGTTAGATTTACATGCAGAAACTATAGTAGTAGTCTTTCTTGTTTGCAAGATTAATCATTTGATTACTGAGTTTCCTTAATATTTGGTCTTGTTCGAAAATTTTATCTATATACTATTTTGCACATTTGGATTTATCTAACTAATCTAAAGCTTTGCAAAAAAGAAAAGATCACCCACCTCTGGTTGTTGGAAGATGGCCGCCACAGAATCATGATGGCAAGCAGCAGCACTGAAAACAGCAGGTGCCAGAATGCCTCATCTATCCACAACTCATGCCAGTTCTGTGGGACAAAATAAAAAAAAATTCTTACTGCTGAATGATATAAATTAATCCGAAAAAAAGCACAACTTTTGTTGTGGGGTTACCTGCCTTTGTGAAATATGTTTGGTTTTGTATAGTGAACAATTATTCTAAATTTTTATGTTAAAAAATGGGGCATAATGGTGAAATGGCAATTGTCTCCCTTGTTAGTTAATATCCGAGGTATTCCAAATAGTAGGTAGGTCCTTTTAGTTGGAATTCTTGGACTTTACTGAAAGTTCCTTTGTAGACAATGCAATCACAAACAGGGAAATTTCTTACTTTTGCATGAATATAAGTTTAAAATTCATTAAAATACTAACAGAGATATGTTATTTAAAAAGAAAATGGAAATGTTTGATTATAATGGTTAACCTGAGTATCACAAGAAAGGCAGAAAAGTCAACATACACTTTATGGAGCATAAGGATAAAAACCGAGTAAAAACAATTGAAAGGACCTACTTGCATTTAGGGATTATTCAGGGGAGACTATCAATTAATGTTTACAAGAATTGACCTGAACAAAGCAGTTAACCAACACTGACAAGTTTTGGTTTTTAAATACATTGCAGTTACGATCATTATAGCAACATCCAGCTAGTTTGGTGGAGAAAGACCCCAAACAAATGTCTGGATAGAACCACCAGTGCATCTCAGGTCAGCTGGAAAATTTTCCCATACTGAAGAGAGGTTCATTAATACAGCTTCAATTTTTTCTTTGAATAGTGAAGCCTTCAATAATTTATAATAATTTAGATGTTTTAATTTCATTTATACTATAATAAAACTACATTAATTTACCTACCGTTAAACACACTTTTGTCTTTACTGCGATTATAGACCAAATAATGAAGATTATTGAGGCTGAAATTATAGAAACACCATTATTAATTAATATCTCTTTCTTTACTTAATTGGTTGAATTTTAACATAGGTTTTCAAAAACAAAATAGAAACATTAAATACTGACATTCAGCAATATAACATGGTGTTTAAAACTACTGACATGGACCTTTTGTGAATTTACATTTTTGCCAGTAATTATTTGCTGGGAACTACTACAATATTACCTTTTCACATGTTTACTAGTATATTCCAAATTACCTACTTTTGTAAGTTTTAACAATAACAAAAAAATTCTTTCTTTTAGATATAATTCTGTTGTGAACTTCATAAAAAAACACACCATTTTGTTGATGTATGCTTATAAATAAAACATGTATTTAATTTTTGTTTCTTCTGTTTTTTTTGTAAAAAAGGGTTAAACACTTGCACTAATTCAACCATTTCTTACCTATAACTGCAAAAATAAGAGTATTGGCAAAGTGCCTGTAGAGCTGTAGCTTCACAATGTTCCTACGGAGCCTGAGTTGACGTAGTGTCTGTATAAGACTGTGGAACACCCAGTAACAGATGAAAGCATCCAGGATGGCCAAGGGACCCGCAGCATATAGGACACCATTGTTCTGGTAGCTCTTGGGCTGATGATAAAAAGTTAGAAATAAGGTGGTGAATGTATTTACAATATTCATTCCAGTGCCTAATAGTCCAAGATTACACATCTTTCCTAGTCATGTTCGTCTTCAACATGTCAGTTTTACAATAGCCAATATAAGAGAACTTTAAATGTATTGGCTTGTTTAAAATACAAAGTATTATTTTTTTAGATGATTAATTAAGCTTGATTATCAAAAGCATTAATATAGAACTTAAAATATTTCAAGTTGTTATATCATCAATTATATAAGGCACAGGGTTAATTTAACAGAGGATATTTTCATATGTGCCTTTTTTAACTCAATATCACTAAAACGAGATCTTTTCTTAAGTTTATGCTTACATAAGATTTGTTATCACTTTTGTATAAAGTTACAGTTTGTATACAGTAAATCTTTATAAATAACCCCAGCCAAATCTAAGCTTAAAAAAATTGAAGACCTTTTCTCAAGTTCTACAAAAAAAACCTTTAACAATTATGAGCCTACCTTTAGACTCCTCATGCATCCCTCTACAGTTGCTAGTATTGTGTACAGCGCTCCCACAGCCAGCACCCTGTGCAGTGTTTGGCCAAGTCGAGGTCTGTATCATAAAGTCATCCACACTTATGTCACAACATCAGAGCTTTAATACATAAACTCATCACATTAGTATAGAATTTCAGAACATTACCTCTATGTTTAGTTCGAATTTTTATTTAACATTTATAACAGTATTTAAATTTATTAAATTTTACAGTTTAATTGGTGAATTGAAAATTGGACAATAAAAATGAACATTGACTGTTGAAAATTTTAAGAAGACACCTACTTGACAATGCCAAAGCCATGACTGACAATGATGACAAGCATCCTGGCTAGACCTCTTTTTAGAGAGGAGATGATCTCAGCAAACACAATGGCTCCTTCAGTGAATGAGTTTCCATTGCTGGCAACACTTTGATAGTCACTGTAGAATACAGCTTTCTCCAACATACCTGACAATGAAGGAACAACAGCATGATGACATAACAATGGTTTATGCCATGGTCATATATTTGGTGGAAAAATATGAGTGTTAAGAGACAAAAACAATTGCAGCTATAATGATGGAGTTTTCATTGCTGATCACACATCAACAGCCACTGTAGAACATCTTCTCTTAACATACCTGACAAAACAGGATCAAGGAACGCTATATAAATGCAAGTAGACTATTAATATCATTTTCCTAAAACATATCAAGAAAAACATAATTACCATAGACTACAACTTTTCTCTTCAAACCGGATCCTAACAAATCAGTGTGAAATTTAAAGCCCATTTCAAACATTGTAACAACCGACAAAATTGCCTTGTTCACTGTAAAAAGGTTTGTTAGATATTTAACTATGACCTTTTGCTTTTTTCTTATTAGATCAATACAGACTGCTAAGTATTTGGTTGCTATAGCAACTCTAACACACTGCACATGCATTATTTTTACAATGTTTCCCTTACATATTTACAATAAAATAAAGACAAATAAATGAAGACTGAACTCACCAAGGAAAATGACAGCTCCAACCCAATACTGTAGCCTCAGTAGGTCCCTCCAATTACACGCAAGCATCAGAAGCCAGATAAGTCCAAAAAATATGTAAACCAGCCCCATTATACCGTAAAACTGGAATTACAATAATATTTCTTGTATACTCAGACTTCTTAGCCCATCATAGCATGGTTTACAGTCCAGGTCACCTGCAATGTGCCAGTGGTTCTACCCTGACATATGTCTTGGGTCTTTCTCCAGCAATAATATCCTGCCAAAATCATGGTATAATGTAAAAATATACTTCTTGGCCGAAATAATATTATTATAGTATTTTATGTGAAAATGACAACAAGGAAAACAACATATAAAGCAAATACTAAATTTACAATTTTCAGATGTACTTAAAAACAACAGACGGCTTTTACAATGTTTATTGTACAAATATGTACGTGTTCATCAAAATTTCACCCCAACATCCAACAAATGCACTGAACATGTTTTCATTCAGCATAAGCTTTGTACATACTTGTATATACTTATATACTTACGATGAGCAAAGGCCATTCCAAGGCAGAGATGTATCCAACTGGTCCCTTCATTGATACAGTCACTGAAGAAGAGAAAAAGTGTTTGTAGAGAATCCATGACTCTTTTATTAAAGAAATATTGGTTGCATGGGTTTAATTTATTTGATAGAGGAAATCCCGATCAATTCCCAAAGTAGAATCAGTAGCTTTTTAAAAGCTTTCTTACTGGAAACAATTGTAGCTAATGAGGACCTGAAACTCACAAACAACGTAATTCAGAGTATTATTTTACAACTTCTTGGTCATGTGTGTCCTTCCGAATTACAAGCTCAAACTAAAGAACTGTTTCTGGTGACTTTTTAACAAACAATTGTTTGCACCTAACGACAGCATTCCTGATCTATTTAACTTGCAGTTTCCATTTAAAATGTATCAATGGGGTCCTACCGATATACGGAGTTATCCCTGATTTAGCTACGTATTTACCTCCCTTGAACGAGGTGGCGCTTCTTTGGGTAGTTCCGGTTTCGGTTATATACAGTAAACTATATTGAGAGTACTCCGATGTTATGTTCAAAATAGCTGTGGATTAGGAAAAAGCGTGGTCACATGTAAGGTTTTTTTATGGCCTGAAATATATGTATTGGAATTTCATGTAACCCGGATGTAAACACAATGAATTAATTATGTCGAGACAAAGAAAAACAGCGATGTGCCTTACTGCTAGCTTTAAAATTCCTATTTATGCGCACATGTATCGGCGGATATGTGGAATTACCTGTGTCAGATTCAATTATAATATAATTGCAAATATCAACAGATCAAAAGACAAAAGCTAACTCTTGGAAATAGCGGATGTTTTCAATAAAATATGAAGTTTAAGAGCGTCATTTTTATAAACTACCGGTAAATCGCAACTTTCAATCAAAGACGGCCGACTGTTTTAAAGTTTATTATATATATTTTTTTAAATAAAGCAGTGTTATTTACGTTATAAACATAAGAAAACTTGATGAGGTCAATTATATCTTAGTTTAATCATTTGAAATGTGTTAATTTTGATATTATTAATTTTACTTGTTCTTCAGGTTTCAGTAATTTTCTTTCTTTTCTGAAGTATTTATTTTCTTACATTGTAAAAAATTACACGGTTGTGTAAAGCTCTTTCTGTGCTGCAAGTATGTGAAAATATACTTTTAGAGTATATCCAAAATGACATGTTTATTGTGTTGTGTATACATCCACCCTCAATATCTTACACTGACCGGTAATCCACACCAGATGTGTCACAAGGCACGAGGGGCAGATAAGACCCCCACCAGGTGTAGGGGATGACAGGATAAATGCCTCTAGGGGATGACTGGTTAATTGGCTGTAGGGCTCAACGAGTTAATGAAAATAGGATAAAAGAGCGAAAAATACACACACCAAAATAGGCTGCATATGTTGCCAACTCCCTACATGCCACACATTTAATTTCAATCATGACTAGTATAAAAATTCATTAATATAGTCGAATTGCTCCAATTACCACTTCACTTCTAGCACATTTACATTAAAAGCTTACACAAATTATCTGCAGCTCATCAATGACGAAAAAAGACAACAAAAATAGCGAAATTAATCGCAACACGCCAGTATTACGGGACGATCTGTCGAGATTAAGTACCAACTTATTTTACCCCACCCATACATTTTCTTGAGAAACTGTTCCGACTTTAACAGTTTTACTCTATTATACATAATTTCCTTCTTTGCTTTGGCTGTACTGCTGTTCTGCATCAGTTTCCTACGTTGAATATAGAGCGAACATTGAAATTCCTTTAAGAACACAGGGATAAATCTCGATATTTTATCTGATCCTCTTTTTCTCAACAAACCGGAACTACCCAATACCAAAGGGAAATCACTCTAAACTGACTTCGCAAGGGAGATAACTGTGGATATCGGTAGGACCCCATTAGCTCTTAGCTTATTACCTTTAAGAATAATGCTTAACTTATTAAAAGTTTACTAACAGTAGGAACCTGCATGATCTAGATCTTCACTATTTTCCTCAGCTTTATCAAGTCCTGTTAGTAGTGTGAGTGTATAACAAATGAGTAAGGTTACCTGTCACATCCACCTCATCTTCGATTGAAGGTTCCACACTTAAGATGAGAATATAGAAGCCAGATTTCCACACCTTAGCAATATGGTGCTCATCTATCTGTAAGGTATCAAATTCAAGTTCTTAAGCCATCTATCAAAGCAGGTCAAGAAATGACAATTTCTACTTCTACAACCTCAACTTTTAAACAATTGTCTTTCTTTGCAATTTTCCTACATATTTTTCTTCACATTTATATCATCAACTACTTAAAATACTTTACTATGACTACAACTAATATCAATACTACCAGTAATACTTCTACTTACATAAATGGAATAATTATATGAATGTTGTAATAAGGCATAAAGCAGATCCCTGATTCTGTTTTTATGATTTTTTTAACCGAATGAAACAGTTTATCAAACCTTTTCAGACATGGGCACTTTTTTGGTTGCCACTGGTTGAACAGTTTCACTTGTAGTAATTAAGGAAGACGTTGGTGGCTCTGATGACTTTGAGTCTGATGTCACCGTGGTTGTTGGTTTAGTTGTAGATTTTGAAACATTTCTTCGCCGTCTAGCCTTATTTAAATCATCTGCGTCTTTAGTAGTATTTAGGGACACATCCTTCAACAGAAAATAGTAATACACTAAGTTTGAAGTTAATATCTTTGTGGTCTTTGATAAATGACAATTCACTGAAAGGTTAACTGATGCTGATGAGAGGGTAATGAAAAAAGGAAAATGGATTCTGCTTTTGAAAGTGATAAGGTTTTCCAAGTTTAAATCAAATATCTTGTAATTTTTTGTGACAAATTGATATTCACAATTAAACTGATGCTGACAAGAGGGTCATAAAAATAGCAGTTTTCTTCAGAGAGAAAAGATTCAAATAGACACAAATTAAGGACCAAATATTCTATACTTCAAAAGACAGTTACTCCTAACAGACAAGCCAGATCTTGTTTTCTTTCACCATTGGAGTAAACTATACCTTTGTCAAGTGACTTGTCTTTTCTTTAATGTTTCTAGGCTCATTTTTATCTTATATTACAAAATAAAACATATGGCTCATATCTTATTAAAAACTGAAACAGTATAACAATAATAACACCTTATACTTACAGGTGCTATAGAATGTGTTCTAGTGGGTTTTTTAGAAGTTTCATCCTGTAAAATAAAAAAAATCCATAATTTTAATGTCACACAAACAAGTAGGGGTGTGTTTCATCATCTGTCAATGCCTTCCATAAATCGAACAAGTCATCTAGGCCCATTTTTTTCGAACTTTGAAATCTAGATTGGTTTGGCATCTGAATCTGTCATCAGGTTAAAGGGCCTTCAATTTATTACTTAAATGCTGTAAGTGGTCTCTGAAATATAATAAGTGCACCATATACAATGTCAAAGGATACAGATGATGTGGAAGTGAAATGTGTTGTTTTAATCTCTTACAATCTCTTCAATAAAAAATACCTGGACTTATGTTTTACTTTAAGCTTTAATACCACAAAGCGCTCTGAGTACAGGCAATGAATATTAAAAATGGTGGACATTATTTTGATGTCTTTTTGAAAAATCGGTGAGTGATGGGGTACACCTATTTATCATTTTAGTCAGACATTTGTGTGTTTCCAATCAAATATATTGTAGGCTTTCATAGATAAATGTCACCAGGATTGAAGCCTGACTGCATTCCATGGTGGAAGTGACTGAAAACACAATGAATTTAGTTGGTGCTTTAAATTGGGTCAACTAGGCATTGATGTAACAAACAGAATTATAAATGACCGATTCTATGCAGTCAAAAATTTAAAGGATTATAAATTAAAAAATAGGGGAAGGGTGAAATCAAATTAATGGTAGAGTTTTCTGAAAATTTTAGCTGAATGGGGGCTAAGGCGCATGAACAAAATCTTTTCAAAGGCCCTGCATGAATTCATTTTAAAAAACAAAAAGTGATAAGGAGAGACTTTGTGTTTTACTTACAGGTAGGAACACGATGTGTCCATCACAATCTTTTTTGACTTCTTCAAATTTGATAAACTCCATGTCCTTGTAGCCAAAGTCTGGGTAGAGTTGTAAGGCTGGGTTTGTATAATAGTAACTGAGAATTTGATCCTCATTCTGAAAAAAATATACATCAAACAGAAAACTGGTTTAAACAGAACATTTACCCTTTTGTAGTTTTTGTACAACCACAAAAAGATTTTTTTTCTAACTGTTTATTGATCTAAGAAATGTTACACTTGCAACCTTTATCAAACCAACATGTATCAGATTTGTCTTGCTCGCAATTTCATATTTGACAGACAACTAAAAATGAACCAAACGTTTGGTTTGATTTGGTAAATACGTGATTTGTGTAGCTTTCTTCTTTATTTCATCAAACAGATGTAGCATTCCAATGAAATGTGTCTTAATTTTTGATGTGGCAATAGAAATATATGAGTTCAGACTGTAAAAGAGATGCGGGTGACATCTTCTTTTATCAGTAAAGCATTACAAACAGCAAAACTGAAACTTGAAGCAAACCTGGTTACTTGTAAAAAAAACCCACACACTTTACATTTGTCTTTGCAAAAGTAATCAGTATAAAACAGATGTAATTTGTTTAGTAAATCCTTGCATGTATTAACACATCAAGACTCACATATACACAAAGATTCTGCTCAAATTCTGTGAAGATCAAACCAAAAAATATAGGGTTGCTCAATTATTTGACCTAGAGACATACTTCTTGATTCCACTTGAACCAAAAGTAAATACTTATATAGAATAAAGTACTCCAAGATTTCATGCAGACAAACATTCAGACCAAATTTGGTGATGATTGACGCATAAATGTGGCCTCTAGGGTGTTCACAAAATTTTTCTAGCATTTGACATTATGACCTATTTTTAACCTCATGTGAAGCAGTTATGAATCCATCCTGAATTTCATGTAAATATTATGAGGTAGTTTGGTAAAGACTGGATCAAAACTGTGGCCTCTTGAGTGCTCACAAGCAAATTGTTTACACTAAATAAAAGATGATGCACAACATATGAAGGGCAGTCAGAAAGGTCCACCTCAAGCACATTGTGCTCAAGTGAGCAAAGAAAATCAGATTCAGAATGTATCGTACCAAAGCAGTTAGGTGACAGCTTAAATTCCCCAGCATATAGGAAGTAACTACATTTAAGTCAGTGACAGGGTAAAAACTGTATTCACTTGTGTAATCGCCGCACTTTTTTACCCGATTTTATAGTTAAGGAGTTGGGGGTGCGGCCATTCTATATATGTAAGGCCTTGGGACATTTTTTCTAGAACGATTCTGCTTATTTTCGGGAGGCCATGAGTTTACTTCGTGATATAACTAGATGAGCTCTCTAAATAGGAGGTTGACGAACGATATGAATGTTCTATGCTTTTCCGGTAGCGATCTAATTTAGTTCAAACATTTTGTTAAAAAAGGCATTATAATATTAAAACACTAACCAACGTGAAAATATTCCATATCCATAATTTATAAATTACCGGGTACTTCCTAGTTTGATAACTTGTATCATATTTCTAAATGTTTGCTTCATCAAACGATTTTAACCAGCTAAAATGTCATGTGCACACTACCATACAGATCAAAGGATTTCATAGCAGAGCCAATAAAACAACACAGCTTTGATACGAGCCGATAATCTCTTTGAAGTTGCATTTCATAGACAGGAAATATTGATGTTAAAGTCCATACAGCCTGTCAATAAAACAAACATTTATATGAAATTAATAGGACGGTTGATCATTTGATACGTAACTAAGAATCACAATCATTGGTACATCAGTTTGTACATCACCTGTTACTGTTAATTGTCACTATTTGACAAGTTATTCTCATCTCTCAGAGCCACTAATTGACAAGTTATTCGCACCTGTCCGCTGGACCCCAGAGAAGATGGTGACATGTTGAGAAGGTGCGAAATATCTTATAGACACTTGACATTTGAGGGGACATGAGTAGCTCCATCTGCCTTACTAAATAAATAGTAATTATAATACGCTAATCAAAAAATTTTTTCAGCGATTCTCGGTACGTTACTGAGCGACAGTCATTGTCTTTATCGATATATGCGGTATGGACGATAAAGCGGAGCTCCGCTGTATAAACTGTGCGGCCTTATACATTGAATTAGGATTTTTTCTTCAAATTTTGCGGTCATTTTGGGTGTGTGGCTATTACACGGGTGCGACCATTACACAAGTGAATACAGTACCACTTTCCATGAATTGGGTGGTCACAGTGCTGAATATTATAATGAACAATACTGTACAACAACTTAAACTTTGGATATGACACTCAATGTGTACACAGATTCATCTCTATTCTGAACTTAAACTTAATCTGTTACATTTGTTAATATTTTGTACTAAATTCTAAGGAATTTTTTAGCAAACAACTACCTGTACATACAATAGTAATTTAACATACAGCAAGGTCCTTTGTAGCAAATAATGCAACTTCCTGATTAGTTTCCTGCAGTTGCTGGATGATCTGGATCAACACTTTTTGTCTAATCTTGATCAATTTATAGCCATGAAAAAAAAACTTTAGTTGGAATTTATGTTAAAAACCATGTACATTTACTCAACAACCATGAATACACAAGTACTAGTAAATACAGATACATATCTGGCTTATAATTGACTTAGATTTTAATAAAGTCATATTTAACTTATAACAACAAAATAAATTCATATCAATCAGTGAATAGTTGATTCATCTGGATAACGGACTTACATCATTGCCTTCAATGTTTTGGTATTCTTCAGAACAAGGTGAATATCTAAGTACCCATCCCACTCTTAGTTCAATGCTTTTGCTTGCTGAATTTGGAGTACAGGTAACTGCAAAATAAAATAGTTCAAAATATTGTTTAAATCAATAAAAAGAACAATTTTAGCCATTTAATGGGGTTTTCTCAAAGGGGATAATATAATTTACTTTTTTTAAATATATCTTGAATCTAAAATGGTAATGACTTTCATTAAAAAAAAAGTGGGAAACTGACTTTCATTAAATAAGTGGGAATTTGGTTTAAAATCGCAAGCTAAATTAGAATTGTAGTGTTTTAGCTTTTGATACACAGTTGAAAATGTGCAGGTAAGAACAATCAAATGGCAATATTATACAAATGATGGCAGTGACTGTTGTATTTTTTCAGGAAATAAATCTATTGTCATTTTATAAACATGATTTTTATTTACCATAAATTATGTTACAAACATGTATGTTGAGCTGTCCTAGCTTGCTCTTAATGTTTCAGTATGTAAACAGGTCCTGTTATTCTTTAGGAAAGACTGCTATGCTAACTACTGGTTACGGAAGACCCTAGACTTGAGTCAGGAAAGAATCACAGATGCAATGCAGGTTAGTCTGACCAGGACTCGAAACCCATGTGGTAAGGGGCTGACTACAAGATGCAGATTCTAATCACTCAGCCATGGGCGCCCAATATTTCAGGCATGTTTCAGCAACATTTATGCAGATAACATAACCAGTACATATTCGTAAAAAAATCAACTGTTTCAAAAGCTTAGTTAATTAAGATTCACTACAGTTAAGTGTTAAAGTTGATACACTTTATAAGTAAACTATAAAAACACAGAAGCAACTTACAATTCTGTGTAAAAGTTCTTCTAAGAAACTTACAGAAAGAATCTACATTGTTTAAAGCTTGAAATTAAAGTCTTACTTTTCTGATTGTAAAAAATATTTGTAAAAAAAAGAAAATTAAGTAAATCGCACTGATGTCATTATGAAAAGAAGTAAACAAAAGCACCTTTATGTACAGATAAACCAGCTTGGTGCAGGTTCAGGATTAAGTAGGTTGAGAGTTGCCGGTTTTGTTACAAGAGAAGAATGCCGAAATACATCTGGGGCATCAGCAAAATTAAAGCAAGAGGGTAATGATGGACCTGAATTGCTCACATGTGGACCCAACCTTCAGTATGCTTTAAAAATTAGATATATGTTGCATGGTTTATGTTCCAATTCTATTAAGGTATGGTGCTTAATTTCCACCAACAAAAAGGCTGCAGGCTGCTTTTGCTTTTATTGAAAATCACTGTGGAGCTTGACAGCCAATTTGGCAAGGTAATTCTTTCTAAATTTTATTTTAGAAGGATGAAGACACACTTTAATGGCATTATTCATATTGAGAAAAAAGCCCTGAGAGGTTTGTAAGTCATCTATAGAAATCCATGGGGTATAAATTCAAAATATTACTAAATTACTTACGTGTTAGTGACACTAATGTATCTTTGTATACACTCTTGTTAAACTGGAAATAGTTTCCATTCTGAAAGCAAAAGAAGAAATGTTCATACTGACACATGCAACATTAAATTAGTGTGAAGTCACCAGGAAATACTTGCCAATGAAGATGCCAATTTTTCTTCAAGCACCTAACTGAACAAAATGTTAGCAATGGAAACATACATAACTGAAAGATCTTTAGATGGGTGTTTGACAAAGTGATTTAACTTCCACTGTAAAGATAAACAATTAATCTAATGTAACTTTCGACATGATGTGATGATTGGCACGAGTTGTTGAAATGTATATGAACCAGACCACATGTCTGTGGTGTTTTCAAAATGATTTGAAAGTTCAAGAGTACACACTATATGTAGAAAACGGGGTTTGACCTAGATTTCTGCCACCATACTAAGAATGCACGCTACACATGAGTGAAACCTAGAATTGAATACTAAGTGATGTTTGGTGGGTATACAAAAAACACATTACATAGGTACAGATAAATACTCCTTTATCCAGCCTCCCTTCTCCACTCTAAATGTTAAGTTTGCAGAGCCTGTGTTTTGAAATTTCTTAGCAAACCATTAAAAATGAAGGTGTACGTCTTATGCCATTGCTCAAACCTTGACCTTTTCATTATTTTTAAAGATTTATGCTGCCAAAAAAGTAAAGTATCAAGTCCCTAGCAAGGATGTTGTTATTATTTATATTCTTTCTAACAACTGTTTACAAGACTGTATGTCCTTGTTAGAAATGGAAAATTATGATGGCATTCTTCCTTCTCTTCTTCGTTTGGTATTCACTGTGGTACAGGTTTTATTGTTAACAATTTAACATGCATTCATTTTGTTGAAAAACATGATTTTATTTGGATGACCTAAATGCCATTGATGTTTACCTATAAGGAACTGAGGTCTTGAAGTGGAAACCAATGTGCTTATTCAATAGTCACCACATATTAGTTGACATTGTTGACCATAGGCACTCTGTTTCATGTAAACCATGTATTTATACACTACTTGACTCTATACCTTTATATAGACAATGGTTAATCTTGTACTACATAAACGATAGCCTGGCTTTGCAATTTCCCTCCATAAGACTAGGTTGAGACAGTTCACAATGTTGAGAGTTAACAGTCTTAGTTTTATTTATTTTTTCCAGGCCCTTGCCCATTAGGGCAAGCAGCTGATAGAAATTCACTTGCTTGAAAATGTTTTCACTTGCACAAAAATAAAGATCTAGTTCAGAACTATTTAGTTACTCTGAACCACATGAACTTGGATGCACAGAGTTAATTTTCTGACAGCACCTTTGCTATCTTTGCTGCGTTAACCTTGATACGGCCTTTAGAAAGTTCATGAATTTTGATCCCATTAATCCTAAAGGAGGAGATGTCTGTCACAAAGGTTGACTCTCTCTGTAAAAGTACAGAATTAAAAGTTCGTGGAAATATGCTTGTTCCGTTCCAATGACAAAAGCATTTTATTGATGCAGATTATACTGCGTGATGAACACTTGTTTGCATATAAACAACAAATAAAAAAGTGTGTGTCTGAGAGACTTTACAGTGTATAAAATTCACTTGCTCCATCGTGCTGGCATTTTTTAAATTCTTCTTGCCTGGAACGACAGATTATACTGCGTGTTGAACACTTGTTTGAATATAAACAACAAATAAAAAAAGTGTGTCTGAGAGACTTTACAATGTAGAAAATTCACGTGCTCCATCGTGCTGGCATTTTTAAAATTCTTCTTGCCTGAAACAATATGACTCACATTTGGTGTATTACAATAATGACTGAAATAATACTGAGTCTCTGCTTTCTCTGTGATAAAGATAAAAGCAAAGCTAGGCTCTAGTAAAAAACAATAACCATTATATAAAAAGGTAAATTGTCAAGCAGTAGTAAATATGCATGAAAACCAAGCCTATGTTGTTGACACTGACACTATTCTAGAGACAGGAGAAAAAAGACAACAATGAATACCGTGTTATACGGGGAAAGCCAAGCAAAGAGCCCGAAGGGCGCTTTGCGGGCTTTGACCGCCTATAGGTAATGCGTATGGAGCGTGTGGGTAATGGGATATGTTCAATTTCAAAAATGAAAATATATACCCGTCCGACCAAATTGAAAGTTCCCCCTGTATGGCGCCATCTTGAATTTCGGTGCAACCATACAAATTACCAGCGAGTGAGGATCACAATAACAATAGTCTTGATGCAAGAAGTGTTTTGGAGCATAATTTCTTCATAGAAAATTCAACGAGTCAAAACAACATTGTGTAATAAATCTTCTTTAAAATTAATGGGAAAGGAATCACATGCGATGATTGTTAACGCAGAAATACAAAAATCAGAATTTAAGTTTAGCAGCTATTTTCTCTGACTGATGAAAGTGTAAAGAGCGGTTCTGAGCGGGCGTTGTATGAAGTAATACAACTATTACGGTTCCATTTTTTTTCTCTATTTGAAGACCAAATATGTAAAAGTAGACCAAACAGTGATGAAATATTTATTTAACTTAATGTTATCAATAAAGGTCATATAAAAATAAACAAAAACTTCAGTTTAAGTTACGTTGTATACGAATCAATTTGAGTACGAATTTAGTAGTGAAATTTCAACTGGTTCCCCACTTTTTTGTACGAGTGGACGCATTTTGTCTTACACTGGGAAACCAGGCAAGTTCATTGACCATTTCCGTACATTGCGTCGTCTGCAGCTAGCGTAAAGAGATAATCCAATTTGGAATTACTACCTTAAACACACTTAATTTCATTTTTTTCTGCAGCCTGCGTGATGTCAGCAACCGAGATGGGTTTTAAATGAAGATGAACTGTGAGCGGTAAGTGTGCGAGACCTTACTCTGATTATGTATTTTATCAAAATTTATTGATATCACAATCAGAATGTTGCATTAGCCATTACTGCTTTTGTAAGTATTTGATATATTGATAATGAGTAAGCAATGAATCACGCATCAGAGCAAGGTTTCTTTAAAAAAAAAAGATGGCTTAAGACATAGCTTATGTTGAAAATGAGAAGACATTTCGGATGACAAAGTTTTTCAGTTTGTTTTTTTTAAAGGGATGATGGATATATTTCTCAACAAATAGAAGAAATTGCAGTGTTCTTACTTCTGATATAAGACTGATTTAATTGACACACATATTGTAAAAGTGTAGATCTACTTTGACATTTCATTACTATTCAAATTAGACAGTGTTTTCTTCCTTCATAGAAGAGTTGTTTAAAGTGCACTTTCAATAAATTAATTTAAATTAAAATATCAGTTTATAAGATTGACACTCCCCATTATACCTGAAATAAAACTAGTTTTAAAATGCTAAAAAATTCCATGCATATTTATTAATTTATAAAGATTTGCATTACAATTTTCTAATGGTATTATTTCCAACAAAAACTGTCTGTAAACAATCCAATTTTGCCAATAGCCATAAATTCCACAACAAAGATTTTAATTAAAAGAAAGGTAAACAATTGTTGTACATTGACATTTTCATGTGGAACAAAATCACTGACATTAGGTATCATTTTGACCAAAACATATACACAAGCATACTACTTAAGCTTTTCAAGAAAGATTTGATAACGTTCATCTGAGTTTATTGGCATAATTTAAACATGGTATAATGTATTTTTATCATTTTGTGTTATATTTTCACAGCTAAGCAGTCTGTGAAGGGAGGTCTCTATGAGAACTGTAGTTGACATTTGCTATGTTAACCAGGTGACACTGCCACTCCACATTTAACCAAAGAACAGAAAGAAAGGCTGTGGATGGTAATTTGTTTTAAATCAAGTTGAAATGGACTCAATGTATAGCTTGAGATAAATAAAATCATTAATATTACAACACAACCTTACTTAATACCTAGGTTGCATCAATGGGTATTTTAAGTGTTGTTTTGAAAAAGAAATAATGCCTTAGAATATTGTAATCAAACATTTTACACATTTTGGTATAGAAATTATTTTTTTCAACAATAAACATAAGGGCAATATCAAGTCTTCTGGAAAGTTCTAGCCATGTAGTTGATAATATTTAATTGTAGATGGTCATTGCCTAAGTTTTATAAGTATATCTCCCCAGATATTAACTTATTACTGTTAATGCGTTATTCTTTGAATATTGAATATATTTAACTGCATTTTCTTGTGTCACAACTGCAAAAATATTTATTATTAGATTATTATTCTTCTGTTATACAGATTGTAAAAATCCAGGAATTGTCTTCATTAGTACTGAGTGCACCCAGTTTACAGAGGTTTCAGGCAAGGTTGTCCAGAGACGGAATAACAGATTTGAGGCATGCCCATCTAGATCAAAGAAGAAGTGACTTCATTCTAGGATGACCTGATATTTTCTTGAGAAAGTGGCTGAAGTTTGCCATCCTGCAATGTGTCACATGTTACTAAATCTAAATATTGAATCAGACTGAACAAGAATGAAAAAGTTTATTTAACACAATGTACTCACAAGACCACACGTTCTTTTGTAACAAACAGTTAATGAAATTGTTGTTGTTTTTGCACATTTCTCTGAATATAAAATAAATAGTTATGAAATAAATATGTTTCAGAACAATAATATAAGATTGTGTGCAGGTGGTGTTTATTTAACAGATTGACATCAGCTCTTCTATGGAGTAAAGATATAGTTAACATTTTATTGTGACCATTTTTCTTTAATTAAAACAAAATATGAGTTAAAATTCGGTTACAGCACCTTATTAAATAAAATGTACATACCATTTATATTAGAACTGGACATTCACATATTCAATCTCATTTTCCATCAATATGTAATGTTGTAGTCTGTGTTCTATAACTAAATGCCATAACTTATTTGTCTTAAAGTGCCATGATATTAATTAATTGTATTTGATGTTGCTTTAGTGTAAAATGCATAGAATATTGTTAATGTGTGTGTTGTTATTAACTATGTTTTGACATTGCATATTAGCTTAAACCAAAGCATTATTATCTTTATTTAAATAGCTTTCAGTGACATTTTGCATCTTTCCACTTTTTGAAAAGATAATGGTAAAACATATAGAAGAAGTGATTCCTGTATTTTCTTTTTATTTCAATACTTTTTTTTAAAATAGAGTTAATATAAAGACATAAAAATCTTTATTGTTATTTTTTTTTCTTTTCTGCATACCAACAGTAGCTATTTATTGAGAAATTCTAAAAATCAAAAACATGTTTACATTATCCATCTACTGAAATACGGGATAAATATGTAAATTTCCTAATCAATATAGTGTAGTAGTTGTTTATATGAAAGCTAATAAAGTGCATTTAAATGTTTTAAAAAATCTGCTATCTAAATGAAGTACTATGTTTTTAAGCTGAAAGCGAACTAGTTTCATATCTCTGAAACAGCCAGAACTCAATTTTGCCTAAACATCCCCCGAAGACCCAAAATCCCATGGGGTATCATGTTTCTATTCAAAGAATGGACACCACCCTACAAATTTTGGTGAATACCTTATATTAAAGGAGATATTATTTATTTCTGATCATTTTGAGACTGAATAAGGGTTACACATTTATTTATATAATAATTTGTATTTAATAACAAATTGATCATTACAGCTTTTCGCTGGACCTAAACTTTTGTTTAAAGCCTGCTGAAATCAAAGTGCATACTAAAAAGGACAAATTATGGTATCAATTTCTCTTAACAAATCTGTTATGCAAAGAGTATTGAATCCACAAACAAAAATATTTATAACAAAAGAAAAACATTACAAAATTATGAAAAAATATACCTTCAAATAGTTTCAACTCAATACTTGAGAAAAAATGACTCGTCAACATTCATCAGTGTTGAAATGCGTGATGTTGCCAAATAGATGTGTGATTTGTGACTTTCTGGTATATTAACACGTAAATAAAAGATAACTATAACATTAAAAAAGCGTGAATTAAAGTTATGTATATATTATTGTAGAACTAACCTTTTCTCGCAAAGCCTGCCATTGTAATTTTAGAGAACATGTTTACATTCTTACATACACACTGTCTTGTCTGCTTTTTTTAAAGAGTGGAACTTATAACCAGACATGTGATATTCCCTTGGTCCCAGAGAGGGAGACTTAAGCTCCCAGAGAGGGAGATTAGGGTGCCAGAGAGGGAGATTTTTGCGGCGGACATAATTCCACGGAAATAACGCGACGGAAATAATTGTGTTGGAAAAATTAATAAGAAACAAATTGATTATAAAGCAATTTACATTTAAAATTAGAAGGTGTCTGTAATAAATAACAAAACACATTTTAAAACACTCTTCACCATTATTTATTGTACATTTTTCTATATAAATAAATAAAGTTTTTTAACAAACATAATAAACATTAATGTAATAAACAAGATAACATCCAATAAATTATACTCCTATCCAAACAATATATTTGGCTCTTACATTTACAGGTTACTTGAATTAGAAGCAAATCTTGAGCGTACAGATCCCAGCAGAAGCTGACTGATTTGTTCCCAGCAGTTAGATTATTAAAATATACAATAATAGCCCCTATTGATATGTTTGATGTTTTATGCTGTGAACTGGTATTATGCTGTGAACTGGTATAGTTGAACAATTCTCAAATTGTTACTTGTAAATGTATGAAGTGCATGCTGATTTGGCGTTTTTTAACATAATATCATTAGGTTGAAAGTTGAAGCAGTCAACTTCTGTGTTAACCTTTACATTTAATAGGTTGCAAAGGGTTTTGTGAGCCATGTTACCCCTCTGGTCAGTTTGGACCTTCCTCACCATTGAAAAACACCTTTCAGTGTCTGCATTGCTATGCGGAAGGCTGAGTATTGTCAGGGCCAACACTGGAAGGTGCCTAAACCTGGGACCTGAGATCACCTTCAATTCTTCCACTGCCAGCCAAAAGCTGTCCAGTCTGTCTCTGACAGCTGGTAGTTCTGCCTCTGGTGCAAGTTTGTAGTCCAAGATTTCCTCCTCTAGCTCATCCTCTGGTTGATGGAGGCCAAATCTTGTAGACAAACTGACAACTGCAATAGATTTATTTATGTTGTCATACAGCAAATTACAAACCACATTAAATTATCTACTAAGGTGAATAGATTTAAAACAATAACATTAGATTAATAATCATTATACCACAGGTCATACAAACACTTTTAATGAAGTTATATGCCCTTTAGAAAGTGATAGTGTTAAATGTAGAGGAGATATTTATCCGAACCGTTTTTAAAACAATAAAACAAGAAAAACCCACCAGCTGAAGAATTGATGGTCTGGCGTAGGTCTGGATTGAGGAATCCTATGGTCTGGAGAACCTTGTCATCCAAGGGAAACTTTTTCATCATTTTGGCCGTCACCTCAACATAGAAGTCCCTGACATGTCTGCAAAACAAGTGCTGATTCTGAATGTTTTGAAGACAAGTGAAGATTCTGAATGTTTTAAATCAGAAACCCAGAGTCTTTTTTTCAGTTCAAGATAGTTTATGATGGTTTTTGAAAATAATTTAATTTGAATTATCAATAGCACCAAAAGAGACATTTTAGGAATGTAATACTTTATAATTTATATTTAATTGCATTAGATTACTGAATCTGGTAGACAAGTGTACAAATTATTAATGGATGCAATAAACACATTTAGATTACCTGAAGAAGGATTTCAGATCAGATGGCTGTATGTCCTCCTGATGCTCCTGTATGTACTGCCTGGTTTTGATGCCTACAGCCAGCAGTTCATCAGTATGTTGTACAGAAGCATCAGTGAAGGTCACATCCTTCAGGGTTTGTACCTCCTTAATAGCTCCTGCAGAAACAAACTTTCCTAGAAACTTCCTCAGCAAGCGGGTCATCTCCGTATAGAGGAAGCCAATCATCGACTCTTCTGTCTATTTAATATAAAGGACAAACAAACTTGATGCAACTACCTAACATGATTGTGATAAAGCAAGGTTTTAGAAAGCATGTTCTGCTTGTTAACTGGTCCAATCTTCTTAGCAGTTGTTCTGTACTATTGTTGTTTTTTTTATTTACAAATTAAAATTTTAACCTGCTTCTACTGTTTTTCATCATATAAGACTATCTAGTGATTTGGCAAATACCTTTATGTTAACATTAAGAACTTAGAACTTGTTATTTTGAGGCAAATAAGGAAAGTGTGTCATATTTTCATATTTCATGATTAGGGATGACTGTACCTGAAACATGGTATTGAACTCATTCAATGGCCCCATGATGTAGTCCAGGAAATGAAATGTCAGCCGCAAATAATGACTGGACAGGTTCCTTGCACAACGTTCTACTCTTGACCCTGGCTGATCTGCATCAGTATGACTGTTAAAGTAGGACTTCAGAGCCGGCCATTGCTGTAAGAGTCTCTTGACACATCTTTCAAGGGAAAGCCATCTAGTGCTGCAGTGTTTCAACAGTTTTGCTGGTTCGGTATCAGTGAACTCTAGGAACTCCTTGTAGTCTTCCTTCCTCTTTGAACTACAAAAGATTTGAAGACGATATTATGTGGATGTCAATATTAGTAAAGCATTACAGAAAAACATTTATTAATTTGTGCATCTGTGGTTCTATCCTGGTGTGATACTTAAAAATAGATGTAAATCTTTCTGTGATCCACATTAACTATTGGTCGGACTTCCATTCTCAACATATATAAACAAACCATAATTCAGCGTAATATCTGCTCTTTGAAGAAAATATAGTATTGTGTAATATTTAACCACTGAGCGAATATTTATATTATAGTTTCATTTGTTTCATTTCACCTGTGATAGAAGTGGAAGTACACATCAATGAGTGTTTCCTCTACAGCTGGAGATAACTTTTTTAGTCCATATTGAACACATGTGTTTGTGACATGACAAATACAACCCAGGTCATATATATTGGGCTGTTTCACTTTGATTCTGGAAAGCACAGAGTTTTTTCTTCCAACCATGACGCTTGCGTTGTCGCTGGCAAATCCGATGCATTGCTTCCAGTCAATCCCTCTTTCACTGAAAGATAGAAAACAAGCTATAAAATCTATAAAAATAAACTTCTCATTCTTGATGTTCAAATTAAGTGTACAGACATCCGTTTTTAAATATTCTAATCAAAATTCTAATTTTTAATGTTCAAATTACATGTACAGATATCCCTTTTTAAAAATTCGAATTAATACATATGTTATGACTTCATTACAACACAAAATGTAAGATATTTTAACTTTGCTACGAAAAGAAACACTAAATGTTTTTACAGATAACTTTAAATTCATACATCTTTTTTGGTTATGTTTTAAACAAAGACCTTTTTATTTTGAATAAGAAAAAGTGTTTTCAAAAACACTTACACAAGCACAGTGTTCAAGCAACTGAACAAGTTTTCTCCATTTCCGATATTACAGATCGGCATGCCAAGGAATTTTGTGACCACCCTTTTCACATTCCTGTCAAGAACTCTGACAAGGATCGCTACACACTTTTCCGATCCAGAATCATTTGATTCGTCCATCATTATTGAGAACTTGTTGTTCTTGCAGAGGCTGGTAATGTGAGTCTCTAGAGTAGGAGCTATTGCCTGGTTGATGATGTGTGTTGTTTTGGTTCTTCTGCAGCTAAACTTCTTGGCAATCTCTGAATCAGGAAACATTTCCTTGCATAGTGATGAGAAGTGGTCTGCAGCTGCAAATGGAATGTTGTGTTCTGCAATAAAAAAAGAAAACAGAACTTCTGCCCTCACAACACGATCTTGACTACTTGGCTTGGTAAAGAGGGTGGTCAGCTTCTTCATGTTGGCAAGATCTCCATGCCTGGCTCTGTGAGTCGCACTACCCTGGTGCTTTTCAAGATCATGTTTCCCTCCATGCGTTATGCTAAACGTCAAGTTGCATGTCTTGCAAAAGGCTGTACCAATGCTGTGTGCCTTTTCAACCCAGGTGTAAAATGTTGCCCATTCATCCTTGAACTTGCACTCATACCTGGAATAAGACAAAATAATATTTGATAGAAGTTGCCTTAGACTAAATAGATCTACAGATATTCTAAATTATCAAGGGTGCCTGTTGACTTGTAGCAAGAATTACCAACTAGTAACTAGGTCTCTCAACCAGTTCAAGTCCCTGTGGGCTAGAACTTTCATTTTAGACAGGTCTTCCAGCTTAGCTGCAAAGTACCACTGGTTCTACCCAGACAATTTTCTGGGCCAGTGGAGTTTTCATCCACCAAGTCAATATCATAAATGTTTTACTGTTTACTAAATAAAAGTAATTTGAGATATAAGTTATTTCGAAAATAAAAGCCAGAATATGCATAATGAGAATTTATCTGGTAGTTTACAAGTTTACAACATCAAACATTTACACAGTTAACTGTAAAAAAAAAACAACCAAGTTAACTGTGAAAAAAACAAACAAACAAAAAAAAGGTAGAGCAGGGGCACTTTTAAGGATATTAATATTTGAACACATGTTTTAAAATGCAATGAAAGAGCAATGTTTAAGAGTTTCAAATAACCTCTAGGAATTGTTGCACCAAAGTGCATTGTGAAATCTAAGTATTTAAACATGATAAAAATTCAAAACCTACTTTTTCCGTTTGCTCGGAGATTCTGGTCTACAAAGCGGACGTTTAGACATGGCTATTCAGCACAATGCCAGAATCAAATGTAATTACCAACAGATTTCCATCGCATTTATATAGCCTAAATCGAATGATCAACAAATGTCAAAATGAATTCTACTTGTCGAATAAAAACTTAATGTCAAAAACATATACACAAATGAAAAACAATATATACACAAATCACCCACCTGTGATACCACCTCTTATGTTGGAAGAGGATTAATCAGGCCAGATACTGCAGTACAGAAGAGTCTGTCAGTTGTCATCACCTTCTCCAGCCCTGTAAGGCTGTTCAGGTGCAGTTTCCAATACACAGCTTTCGGTGCTACTACTTGTCGACCCCCCACCCACCATAAACACAACCTGTCATCTCAGGTCAACTGAGATCTTGCGAGATCTCGTTTCTACGAGATCTCGCTTCCAGAGAGAATTAATGCGGTATTGCGTAATCAAATGATTGGGTAGTAGCTACTGGGACAGTTATTAGGGGGAGTGAGATTAAGTCTGTCGGCAACATCAAAGCGGGAGAATTGACATGCTCAGCGTGAGGCGTGAGACAGAACCCTGATATCGGGAGTCTCCCGGCGAAATCGGGAAACATCACATGTCTGTATAACATATATAATTTCTGTTCTATTGTTTATTTTAATGAGACAAAATAATTATTATCCACCAGGAGATATAGCCCTAAAAATCTCGATATAAAAGAAGCAATTTTACTGATAGTTAATTCACATCGTGCCTGTGTTTTGAAACCTGGGTAGGCTCACTTTTCCCTCTCTTTTACAATTGATGACATTGCCCACTGCAGTATTCTATTTGTGTTGTGATATGCAACGCTGCTACAGAGAAGAACAATAAATCACGTTCAGGGAGGACCTCATTGTGTAAGAAGGGAGGAGTGTAGCAGTCAGGGGCGTGCCAGGGCTTACGCACTTACGCATAGTTGCTTCCAAAAATTGAAAAAAAAACCTTGAAAAAGCAAATAAAAATCGTACATAACCTGTGTTTGGCACTTGTTATTAGCCGTTTCATTTTTTAAATTAGAGTTCTTTAACCCTTTTCCAAATTCTACAAATACTTCTGCAATCCTACCCGACGTATTTCTGTCCCTTCCTGCTCGTTGTACTGTGACAGAGTTTCTCCCCAGAATGTATCTACGGCGTTCTTAGGAAAAAAAATCCGGGGGCGGGGTTAATGCCCCTGAACCCCCTCCCCAGAATAGTGCGTATAGTCAAAGGTCGCCTAGGCACACCCCTAGCAGTTTCACAGATACAGCTATAGCTCAGTCCTTAGTATTAGGTAGGTCTGATATTCGAAATCTGGTAAATGCTCACTTTACTCATAAACTATTACTTTTGAAAATGACCACATTGAAAAAGGTAAGCCATGGAGAGGCTCCAAATGTGCTCATTGATATTTCATGTATCAATGACTAAGTCTAAAGTTTATTGTATTCAAACAATAATTGCGCTTTCCCCGAATTAGGTAGCACCTATTGTCATATTATCAACATGTAAGACATTACTATTTAAATATCAACATAATTATGAATAAATTACTTTGATTGTCTTTTTACTTTCCCACTTTCCTGGCTCTGGTAGTGCGAAAATTGCGCTAAGTGTAGCAATCAACACAACCGCAGAGTACATGGCAGCCATTTTATCTTCCTAACGACAATCCCGCAGCAGAAACCAGCAGTGACATGAAACGTGGAAATACAATAAAACCAAACTATTAAGTCATTATCCTCCCTCGTAACAAAACTATTTAAAGTCATAAGATTAAAACAATTGACACATAAATGAAAAACAAGCTATTGGAAAAAAATCATAAAATTCGGATCAATCAAATACGAATAAAGTCCACAGGCTTTGTCTCGGGTCTGCGATATGTCTGCGCCCAGGCAAAAGATGTAAACACGTCATCGCAAATCGGATAACAACCCATTTTACTTAAATGGTATCATGCAGCAATCAATTTTGTTGTTTTTAGTGTTCTATAAGGCCGTTGCATTTAATCCGTTTGCCGACGACGACCTTTTCACGATTCAATGGGCAGGGTCGCAGATAAGAGAATCGGTGAGAGAACTTGCATATTATTCGGTTAGCTTATTCGGATAAATTACAATACAATACACCAATTTTCAGTGGATAAGGCGTGTACCGGTCTTTTCGGTGAATGACAACTTCGGTAAATTTATCTTATATAGGGATTAGTCCGGTCGTTTCGGTAAATAGTTAAACATATAGTATAATACCTGATTGAGAGGGAGAATTGAGTATGTTCATGTGAAAAGAGTTTCACACCTCAGCCAGAGACAGATCATTTAACCATTTATTTTAATCATTTATTTATTGAAAATGTGGAACAGTTAGGGTTTGGTAGATTTAATTTATAAAATAATAGTGTTGTAAATGCAACATAGATATGTGCCTACAGGGTTCGATGTTAACTTTTTTGAGAGCTGGACCAGTGGTCCAGTAACTTAAAAAACTTACGAGACCTGACCTTAACTTGACTAGACTAAAATATAAAACGCATAATACACATAAAGTCATACTTAAATCATATTGTTATATCAGTTCAAGCATTGAGCTGCAATAACATACCAAGCCCAATATAATTAAGAATGAGACATTTATGGCTAGAAAATTAGAATGAAACTTAATATTCTATTAATGCAACTTAAGTATGATTATACTTAATTTTCTAGTCTAATATAGGTATCAAAGATTGGTACTTATATGACTAGAAAGTTAAGTACGACCATACCTACATGACTAGACATTTTCACACAACTGAACAGGCTAGACTCACATGACTGTCAACCTGCTTTATTTCCCCAGTATAGGGTGCAACAAAAGTAGTGAGCGGTGAGCTGTACTTAAGATCATATTTTTGTTGGTGAGATATATGGGATTCAGATTCAGAATGCCCCTTTATATTATCAATTTTGAAATTGTCCGACAACAAATCCTCTACACTCTTTATACTCTCTGTATGTCTTACAAAACATAATGCTCTTTTCTTCAAAATCTAGCCAACTAAACTCATCTGTTCATTTTGGACAAATTGATCTTTTCCGCTTTGTTTTGTCATACAGTTTTTTAAGCATCCTTCCTCTTTCGTTTCGTATTGTCGTCTTTTTTTGTCAGACGAAAAAATGAACCTAAATAAATTGCTCGACATTTTTTTTGTTGTCTGCGCATAGTGCCTTGTAAACAAACCATAAAATAGTCTGTTATCATAATACCTGGGATCCCAACATTACAGATAGTATTCTTGCTTTTGTATCCCTCGCATGTTTATTTAAATAGTATAAATAATTATAGGACAGTTCCGTAAAGATTGGAAAATAAGAAGTTAGATGAAGAAATAAGTATAAGTATCCTTCTTAGCAATAAGTATTATGACATTGGATATTTGACAAGTGTGTGGCCATAGGGCAAAAAGCCTCGTTCTGAAAACACCAGCCAATGAGTGAACGCATGTCCAGGTTGTTACTAAATATACCGCTAAATATAGCACATGCTGGTTTCCCAAGAAACTGTATCGACAAGCGACACTAGTTTGACCGAGTTTAACCATTATATTTTTTTTAGCTTTTGATTTATTCATAGGCGGATTTTCAGCAAACTTTGTCCTATGTAGAACACGACCAGTCGGTCCAGCTAGCCTAGGACTTAGCTAGACCGAGCCGCCGATCTGCAAGTAAATGTCATTCGGTCGGGCCTTAATGTCGAACCCTTGCCTACTGTAGATGGAAACAAAACAATCTTCCCAATATTATGAAAGTAAACCATTGACGGACACGATCCCCTATCCGCATGACAAACTGTGATGAAATTCAGTTCAACAAATGCGGAAAATAACAACAATATTACATAAATATACACCACCTAATTTTAAGCATTACCGATACGACTGATCATAATACATACATGTTTACATGTTTACCTATTTACCGAAACGACCGGACTGATCCCTATATAAGATTAATTTACCAAAGTGGTCATTTACCGAAGTGACCGTAAACCAATAAGGCTTCGGCAGTATACACTGATATGTGTCCGGACATCAAGTAGACTTCATAGCACAGCTGTCACCATTATGTCCATATATAAATAGAAGACAGTTCTGGAAATAACTCTCTTTTTTTTTTTTCAGATAAAAAAAATCAAAAGTTAAAATCAGCAGCAAGTCGGATGTGTAAATATGCAAACATTGATGAAAATTTCAAATATCAGTTAAAACTTTTATACACTTTTATAATGCAGTGCAAAAGTAAATGCCTTTTATAGCGATGAGCTAGCTACCCTCAGTATATAAGGAAGAAGAAAATATCTGTTGTGGGTATATGCTGTACAGTTTTATATAAGACGGATGGTTGTGTATAAAATTTATAGGTCCCAGTCAAATCATACCTGTAATATTTTGTACTTGCTGTTTTCGGTTAATTCATACATGTAGGTTGGTCATGTCGTACTTCCTGCACAGTCAGTTTGTACCTCCCTTTGCACCTCATACTTAATACTTAACTACTATAGCATAATACAGTCAATAGCACCTGTAGTCTACAGCATATAATTTATCCAGCTGAACGTTAATTAGTTTGATTGATCACAGCAGTAGAATATTCCTCATTGAATTGAGTGAGATTGATTAATATTATTATTTATGCTGATTATTCTTATATTCGAGCTGGTCTTTTTGATCACCATTATGGAGTCTACCAACCTTTAACACTTAAAATTTACTGATGATTTTTATAGTTAAAAGTTTATTGGAAATGTTTCAAATATTAATCGTAACAAAAAGAGCCACAGAGTTGTCCTTGCAATTTCTTTGTCTGTTAAGATTATAACCTTATTTCCTTCTTATTTTTGACCATATTTGGTTGAATTGGCAGCATCAGCATAGAAGCATTAATACATACAGGTTATATGGCAAGCTCTGAAGATGTCTGATGAAAATTCTGACAGAAACATTATTGATTAATCAAATAAATACCCCTATATAAACATCAAAGGATCATGCCATTGTATTATTTCCTGAATATTGGGATAAAATAGTTGAAACTGTGGAAATCTGTTTATTTAGAATATTTTTATAATGATGATAAGCAATGCAAACAAATATATGACATTGTGCACTAAAGTTGGCTTCTCATTTCAAAATACTTCTTGACTTACAGGATTATTTGTCTTTATCAAAATGCAAACATTTTCTGTCTCAATGAATAGAAGATATATTCAGACAATCTTTTGATAATGGCACTTTTTGAAGTCCAAACATAGACGTTAAATTGTTTAAACAATTTGAAAAAATACACCCTTCAAATAATATTTCTGTTTAAATACATATATGTATCAGGAATGTACAAATTATTATATTTTCATTTTTTATATGCCATGAATTTAATTTGCTTCAGCTTGATGACCGAGAAATTGTGACCGTGCAGACTGCTGACAATGAGAAATATCAATGTGTCATTCCAGAGTCTCAAGCATCACTTGATGTAAGTTTGTGTTTTATGAGAGTCTATGGTAAATACATTGGACTCGGAATCATAGGAGTGTGCCCATAGCCGAGTGGTTAGAGTCGCTGACTTGCAACTCCTCAGGCCTCAACATGTAGGATCCAGTCACTGATTAGGCAAAATATTTCATGTGGGAAGGTTTTCCAGCTGACCTTCAGTACACCTGAGTTTCTTATCAGATATGTCTTCCTCTACAGACAATTAGCTGAACATCACCAGTATGGCCAAAATTGTATCTGTTTGATGTTACGAGAAACTATACAAAATTAATCAAAAGTTTCCTGATTGTATCCCTACATGAGATGTTTGTTCTGAAGCTAAACAATTTATACTGTTTATTGCCTGGAAAGGAATTCTTAATCATTGGATTCTGCTTTGATCCCCACACTTAGCACATGATGTAAATTTTGTCTTAAGTAAAAAATTACAGTAACTTAACATTGCCTTGTCAAGATGGACTTAAAATAATTTGAAAGTGGCCTTGCCATTCAGCAATAATTAAATAGGAAGACACATTAGTTGTTAATTATTTTTCTGTCCTCTTTATATGTTAATAAACAATAAATTTGTTATTTTCATAGTCATTTTACATAAAAATCATCTTTTGTACTTCAACATGAGCTGGACATTTATTTGTGTTCAGCGTAATAAAAAAAGAAAAGAAAATGACACGGTAAATGTATATAGACTTGTAATTGTTGCTGCAAAATTGTTTTGTTTAGTGTTGTTTTGTTATGATGTGATATTGTAGATAGAAATATTACTTCTTTGAAATAGAAGTCTTAGATTAGTTAGAGAAAATACTTTTGTTTGGATAAAACCTGCAACAAAAGCATTTTGAAAATATACTTTTATTTCTGTTTTGTTTGAAGGTTTATCCCACTCATATATTTTTTCGATTTGTAGATAAAGTAAATAAATGTATATGCAAGAATTGTTGGGAATCAAACTATATTGCAGGTAATGTTGTGGTCAGCTTTAGTTTGCAATGTGAAGTTGATGTAACATTTCTGTTTGTTTATGCATGTTTCAACTTAGTTAAAATCACACAATGTTTATTTTTACTAAGTCTACCTCTCACAAATAGTCATAGAAAAGTTCCAGTAATTGTCCTCTGCATTTCTCTTGCAGTCACGTAAAGCTCAGTACAATGGTCCTTCACCACATCAGCTGATGAAAACCCTATTTACCCAATCATCATGTTCCTATAGGGTAAGTGAAACTGACTGGTATAAGTCTCTCAAGTTTAGTAAAAACATGTATCATTTGAATGTATGACAAACATCATTAATGTTCGTTCAATCATTTGTATTATCAAATATATGTATAAAATTTGGGTAGTAATGCTCAATAAATTATTTTAGTTGCCTCTTGGGTTTTGTGGAACAAGTCACCAATATCACAAGCAAGCCAGGCAAAAAAAGTAATATTACAACAGAAACATGAATTCAGTACCACCGTATATTATGGATTTAATACTCCTAATTGATAAGGCTAATAGAGTGTCAAACCTCTTTAAGGAAACTACCCACTGCATCAGTTATCAATTACCAATTTACTTTCCACATATCATTGAGGATTCATTAAAAAAGTTTCCCCTCATTGAAACCACATGTTCTTTGTTAATAGCCTATTATTTTTAGACATTTAATTAATAATTTGATGTAAAATTGTTTATACTTAAACATTTCTGATAGCTGTTTTAAGTATTAACATTTATTATTGCTGCCTGATATGTCGTTATGTGTTTATTGTCTTACCAGATTGAGAGCTATTGGACGTATGAATTGTGCCATGGTAAACACGTAAAGCAGTACCATGAAAGCAAAGAGCTTGGCTTGGTAGGTAGTTCATACCTCAAAGAATACTTTAACGTGAACCTTCCTTTATTCATTCCATTCATTATTTACATATTTAATCACTTTTTTCCTATTTTATTTGTTTAATTTTTGTGTGTGCTAGAACAATATACATCTCCTGACATTAGTTCTTAATATGATACAGGCTTAGTGTTCAATGTGTTTTTTTAACATCTACTGTATACAAATGATAATTTCGTTGAGCATGTATCATATATTTTTCTAGAATATAAAATGTTCAGAATCACAATATTCTGACATTTTATAATAATTTTCACAAGAAAATTGTATAGTTAATATCAGACATCTCTATCTATTTAACAGTATTATAGCTTTATATTGAATTGTTTTATATATGCAATTTTGTATTTAGAACAAGTAACAAAATTGAAATTTTTCTTATTTCAGCAAAAGTCAAAACTTCAGGAATTCTATTTGGGCAGATATGAACAAGTAAAAGGTATAAATATAAACACATAATACATGGAAATATATAGACATCTTTATTTGTATCATCCTGTAAGCAAAGTGACATCAGAGATCTCTCATTTGTCATAGGAGAATATTAAATATTGATACGTTAATTTAAAGTATTTTGATTGATATATCATCAGGACTACATATTTAATGTAACATTTTCTTGGTACCCATTTAATTCTTTAGATTGTATTACATTGGGTCATATAATAAAGTTCAAAAACAACTTACAAAGATAGTTAATAAAGTCTTCACCATCTGTAGATTCACAAACTGATGGAGGTGCGCCAGTCGAAGACCAGATACCAGCACCTAATGTAGGAGAAACGCTCTCAGATGTAAGCTTGATACAAAATTACAACTGTCCTGTAGTTGTCTTGCTTTGGTTATCTGTTTTAACAACAATCATTACAAAATATTCCACTTCTCTTGAGCTTGGCTCAGAGTTTAAACATTGCCTATTTTCAGTTTGTGTATTAACAGCTTTTCAGTTTGTAGACTTTCAGGTAGCAAATGAATGAACTTTACATAGAAATACTATTATTTCACTTGAAGGTGGTATAAACTGATCATAACAAAAAATAACTTATACAATGGGATCATATTTATATCTTTGTTAGATGTTAATTTTATTTTTGTGGTATAGTCACAGTGTAGTGGTAGTGTTGCCAGTCACCAGCTTGTAACTCCTCTGACTGTTTAGCCTCTTATTGTTTGGGTTTGAGTAATGTTCAGGGTGAAGGACTTTATGTAGGAAGGTCTTCCAACTGACCTGTGGTATGCTAGCAGGTTAACCAATTGTGGGTGGTCTTCCGTCACCAAAATAGCTGGCCATAATTGATTTGATTGCTGTGATGTATTTCATAAACAAAACATTTTTATTTCTGGTGTTATGTATGAGTCCCACAGATATATGAACCAGTAACATAGTACAGTGCTCCCTCTCCAAACATCACCTTTCTTAGATGAATACCTCTCTTAAACGTCAGTTTAATTTACCACATGTCGTTTTCAAAGTATTTTTCCCTCTCACAAATGACAACTCTGAAATGGCTACCGTTGCTCATTTTTACTTCCAAGTCATTTGAATTCCCTCTCTTGAGCAGCTGATGTTTTGTCTTGCCAGTCTGACTAAATTAAAAAGCTGAAAAAAAAGAAAACAAGATACATGTATATAAATATGTAAAAATAATAAAAATGAAAAAAGTTATAACTAAATGCATAATGCATAAGAATATCAGTTCATGTCAATAAACTGAACTAAATAAATGATTAAAACTAAAAAAATAATTTACATTTTTAAATTTTTTATTAATTGAATTTGATATCATGTAAAAAAAGATAAATACCGTAGTAATAAAACTATTTTAAAAGAAAATGTCAGAAGACCGATAATAACATTAACTAGTGTTAAAACCCTGAATACTACTGATGCTAAAATACTTAAGCATATAGAGGTTACCTCTCTTCTAAAGCAACAACATCTCTTAAACAACCAATTTCTCTCCTTCCACTTGATGTTGATTAAGAGAGGGAGCACTGTAGTATGTTTCTGGTAACTATATTTATGTATGAGTGCCTATATTGTAGGAGGAGTCCCCACAGGAGATACAGAGTCTAAAGATTGATGGTATAGATCTTCCATTCTACTTGGTGAACATGACAGATGGAACAAAGTGTGATCTGACAAAGAAGCCTCGTCAGAGCCATGTGAAATACATCTGTCAGCCAACCGGTCGTGGGGAGATTTATTCACTGAAGGAGACATCAAGCTGTGAATATGACATAATTGTATTGACATCAGTCCTTTGTCAGCATCCAAATTTCAAGTAAGGAATGTTTTATGAGTGATAACACTTAAATGCTATATCATATCTTATGCAATATTTACATATATTTTTGCAAATTATATAAGAATCTTTGTATGAAAGTTAAAATTTTATATGCTGAATTTTTGTTTGTTTGTATTGTGTCCTTCAGCCTTTTATATGTATTGTAATAGCAAGATCTTTATAAAACTGTTTATTATTTACTACTGGTTCATGTATAAAAAACTTTCTTACATCAAAAATAAAAAGATGTAAATAAAATATAAACTTCAATTTCAGTACTTGTATAAAGTATTTCTAGCATACTGTATGGTAAACTCAACTAACAAAGAACAAAATTGATGCCTGTACTTATGTTGGGTTGCTTTTTTCTTCAGACCAAAAGATCCTCCAGTAAGTAAGATCAACTGTTACTCAACAAAGCCAGGCCACCACAAACCTGTACAATTGACAAGGTTAGAGATGGATCAAGGCTTCACCCTAGATGCTGTAAGATCCTAAGTACATGAATTGACTACAACTGGGCCAACCACTTTATTTCCAAATCTTGATTCTTACCCTAATCAAACCTTTTTATCTGATTATCTTGTTAAAACAGCCTGAACTAACTATTATCACCTAAGTGTTACTTTATTTTTTGCTAATTAATAATTATATGTAATGAATATGAAATGTTTAATTTGCAGAGTAATACAAAAAATAATTGCTTTTCTTGCTAGAATTCAGGATAATTAATAGCATATTTTCAAAACACCTGATTTAAAAAAATATTTAATTTATTTAAGCTTTACCATTATTTTCTAGGCCTGTTTACCCTAATCCGATTTTTTAACATAGAGTTTCTATAGTACATGATTGTGTTATGTTGTTTACATTGCTTTAGCACCTGACTCTGATGTTTTCATGGTTTTGTACAGATCTCAGAATAGGAAACAACATATTTTATTGACAAACAAACAGTTTTCACTGTGCAAGATGTTTTCACCTAAAACAAAATGCATTTTGCCAATTTGATGAACATTATCATGTTTATTAAATTATCATGTTCATTAAAAAAAGAATTGAAATAAATGCTTATTAAACATGGCTGTCTAAATGAACATTGATAGTGAAATTGAATAACTGAGTACTAACTTTGACATATCTATAAATAATGATAATTACTTCATGTACATAAAAGGTAAACAGACACCCATTTACAGACTGGATAGCTTATTCTGACTTTAAACATAAATCTAGGACTTTCCTCCCGAATAAGCTGGAAATGGTTATAATGACTATAACCATGTTGGTACATCTAATACCATATTTACATTTCTGTTTTTATCTGCAGGAGGAGGTTTCAGATGAAGAAGAAGATGTTGTTGAAGCTCAGGTACCTCAGAAACCTCCTGTGCAGCATAGAACCCCTACCACACCACAACAGAAGACAGAAACTCCAGCCAAAACAGTGATTGGCACCCAGGTGGACAAACAACTGCTGCGAGAGTTTCTCAATGGAGACTACTGTTTACATGGGGTAGGTCCTCATAAGTGAAGGCAACACTAATGTATGGTAAGGGTCGGTGTACATGCTGGTATACAGACTCCCTTGGCCAAGTGGTAGAGTTACTGACCTCTATTCTTACTGGTAAGCCTCTCATCCCATGGGTTTGAATCTTAGTTGAAGCAATGAAACAGCAATTATGTAATTATGTATAGGCATAAAGTTTACCATGTGTTTTGGAAGCCTAATTGAACACAGGGGAATATGTGAGAACCTTTATTTGTGTGTTCATTTGATAATTGGAGTCCACATTCTCAGTGTGTATAGGTCTGCAAATACTCAGACAGAACCTTTGTGTGTAGGTTTGCAAATACTCAGGCAAATACTCAGACAGAACCTGTGTGTGTATAGGTCTGCAAATACTTAGACAGAACCTTTGTGTGTAGGTCTGCAAATAATCAGACAGAACCTGTGTGTGTAGGTCTGCATATACTCAGACAGAACCTGTGTGTGTAGGTCTGCAAATACTCAGAACCTGTGTGTATAAGTCTGCAAATACTCCGACATAACCTGTGTGTGTATAGGTCTGCAAATACTCAGACAGAATCTGTGTGTGTATAGGTCTGCAAATACTCAGACAGAACCTGTGTGTATAGGTCTGCAAATACTCAGACAGAACCTGTGTGTATAGGTCTGCAAATACTCAGAACCTGTGTGTGTAGGTCTGCAAATACTCAGACAGAACCTGTGTGTGCAGGTCTGCAAATACTCAGACAGAACCTGTGTGTATAGGTCTGCAAATACTCAGACAGAACCTGTGTGTGTATAGGTCTGCAAATACTCAGACAGAACCTGTGTGTGTATAGGTCTGCAATAAAACTCAGACAGAACCTCTGTGTGTATAGGTTGCAAATACTCAGACAAAACCTGTGTGAATAGGTCTGCAAATACTCAGACAGAACCTCTGTGTGTAGGTCTGCAAATACTCAGACAGAACCTCTGTGTGTATAGGTCTGCAAATACTCAGACAGAACCTGTGTGTATAGGTCTGCAAATACTCAGACAGAACCTGTGTGTAGGTTTGCAAATACTCAGACAAAGCCTGTGTGTGTATAGATCTGCAAATACTCAGACAGAACCTGTGTGTATATAGGTCTGCAAATACTCAGACAGAACCTGTGTGAATAGGTCTGCAAATACTCAGACAGTACCTGTGTGTGTGTGTAGGTCTGCAAATACTCAGACAGAACCTGTGTGTGTATAGGTCTGCAAATACTCAGACAGAACCTCTGTGTGTAGGTCTGCAAATACTCAGACAGAACCTGTGTGTGTAGGTCTGCAAATACTCAGACAGAACCTGTGTGTGTATAGGTCTGCAAATACTCAGACAGAACCTGTGTGTATAGGTCTGCAAATACTCAGACAGAACCTCTGTGAATAGGTCTGCAAATACTCAGACAGAACCTGTGTGTGTAGGTCTGCAAATACTCAGACAGAACCTGTGTGTGTATAGGTCTGCAAATACTCAGACAGAACCTGTGTGTATAGGTCTGCAAATACTCAGACAGAACCTGTGTGTGTATAGGTCTGCAAAAAACTCAGTCAGAACCTGTGTGTGTATAGGTTGCAAATACTCAGACAGAACCTGCGTGAATAGGTCTGCAAATACTCAGACAGAACCTGTGTGTGTAGGTCTGCAAATACTCAGACAGAACCTGTGTTTGTATAGGTCTGCAAATACTCAGACAGAACCTGTGTGTATAGGACTGCAAATACTCAGACAGAACCTGTGTGTAGGTTTGCAAATACTCAGACAAAACCTGTGTGTGTATAGGTCTGCAAATACTCAGACAGAACCTGTGTGTGTATAGGTCTGCAAATACTTAGACAGAACCTGTGTGAATAGGTCTGCAAAAAACTCAGACAGAACCTGTGTGTAGGTTTGCAAATACTCAGACAAAACCTGTGTGTGTATAGGTCTGCAAATACTCAGACAGAACCTGTGTGTGTGTAGGTCTGCAAATACTCAGACAGAACCTGTGTGTGTATAGGTCTGCAAATACTCAGACAGAACCTGTGTTTGTAGGTCTGCAGATACTCAGACAGAACCTGTGTGTGTATAGGTTTGCAAATACTCAGACAGAACCTGTGTGTATAGGTCTGCAAATACTCAGACAGAACCTGTGTGTGTATAGGTCTGCAAAAAACTCAGTCAGAACCTGTGTGTGTATAGGTTTGCAAATACTCAGACAGAACCTGTGTGAATAGGTCTGCAAATACTCAGACAGAACCTGTGTGTGTAGGTCTGTAAATACTCAGACAGAACCTGTGTTTGTATAGGTCTGCAAATACTCAGACAGAACCTGTGTGTATAGGTCTGCAAATACTCAGACAGAACCTGTGTGTAGGTTTGCAAATACTCAGACAAAACCTGTGTGTGTATAGGTCTGCAAATACTCAGACAGAACCTGTGTGTGTATAGGTCTGCAAATACTTAGACAGAACCTGTGTGAATAGGTCTGCAAAAAACTCAGACAGAACCTCTGTGTGTATAGGTTGCAAATACTCAGACAGAACCTGTGTGAATAGGTCTGCAAATACTCAGACAGAACCTGTGTGTGTAGGTCTGCAAATACTCAGACAGAACCTGTGTGTGTATAGGTCTGCAAATATTCAGACAGAACCTGTGTGTATAGGTCTGCAAATACTCAGACAGAACCTGTGTGTAGGTTTGCAAATACTCAGACAAAACCTGTGTGTGTATAGGTCTGCAAATACTCAGACAGAACCTGTGTGTGTATAGGTCTGCAAATACTTGGACAGAACCTGTGTGAATAGGTCTGCAAATACTCAGACAGTACCTGTGTGTGTGTAGGTCTGCAAATACTCAGACAGAACCTGTGTGTGTATAGGTCTGCAAATACTTAGACAGAACCTGTGTGAATAGGTCTGCAAAAAACTCAGACAGAACCTCTGTGTGTATAGGTTGCAAATACTCAGACAGAACCTGTGTGAATAGGTCTGCAAATACTCAGACAGAACCTGTGTGTGTAGGTCTGCAAATACTCAGACAGAACCTGTGTGTAGGTTTGCAAATACTCAGACAAAACCTGTGTGTGTATAGGTCTGCAAATACTCAGACAGAACCTGTGTGTGTATAGGTCTGCAAATACTTAGACAGAACCTGTGTGAATAGGTCTGCAAATACTCAGACAGTACCTGTGTGTGTGTGTAGGTCTGCAAATACTCAGACAGAACCTGTGTATGTATAGGTCTGCAAATACTCAGACAGAACCTGTGTGTGTAGGTCTGCAAATACTCAGACAGAACCTGTGTGTGTAGGTCTGCAAATACTCAGACAGAACCTCTGTGTGTGTAGGTCTGCAAATACTCAGACAGAACCTGTGTGTGTATAGGTCTGCAAATACTCAGACAGAACCTCTGTGTATATAGGTCTGCAAATACTCAGACAGAACCTCTGTGTATATAGGTCTGCAAATACTCAGACAGAACCTGTGTGTGTAGGTCTGCAAATACTCAGACAGAACCTGTGTGTGTAGGTCTGCAAATACTCAGACAGAACCTCTGTGTGTGTAGGTCTGCAAATACTCAGACAGAACCTGTGTGTGTATAGGTCTGCAAATACTCAGACAGAACCTGTGTGAATAGGTCTGCAAAAAACTCAGACAGAACCTCTGTGTGTATAGGTTGCAAATACTCAGACAGAACCTGTGTGAATAGGTCTGCAAATACTCAGACAGAACCTGTGTGTGTAGGTCTGCAAATACTCAGACAGAACCTGTGTGTGTATAGGTCTGCAAATACTCAGACAGAACCTGTGTGTATAGGTCTGCAAATACTCAGACAGAACCTGTGTGTAGGTTTGCAAATACTCAGACAAAACCTGTGTGTGTATAGGTCTGCAAATACTCAGACAGAACCTGTGTGTGTATAGGTCTGCAAATACTTGGACAGAACCTGTGTGAATAGGTCTGCAAATACTCAGACAGTACCTGTGTGTGTGTAGGTCTGCAAATACTCAGACAGAACCTGTGTGTGTATAGGTCTGCAAATACTTAGACAGAACCTGTGTGAATAGGTCTGCAAAAAACTCAGACAGAACCTCTGTGTGTATAGGTTGCAAATACTCAGACAGAACCTGTGTGAATAGGTCTGCAAATACTCAGACAGAACCTGTGTGTGTAGGTCTGCAAATACTCAGACAGAACCTGTGTGTGTATAGGTCTGCAAATACTCAGACAGAACCTGTGTGAATAGGTCTGCAAATACTCAGACAGAACCTGTGTGTGTAGGTCTGTAAATACTCAGACAGAACCTGTGTTTGTATAGGTCTGCAAATACTCAGACAGAACCTGTGTGTATAGGTCTGCAAATACTCAGACAGAACCTGTGTGTAGGTTTGCAAATACTCAGACAAAACCTGTGTGTGTATAGGTCTGCAAATACTCAGACAGAACCTGTGTGTGTATAGGTCTGCAAATACTTAGACAGAACCTGTGTGAATAGGTCTGCAAAAAACTCAGACAGAACCTCTGTGTGTATAGGTTGCAAATACTCAGACAGAACCTGTGTGAATAGGTCTGCAAATACTCAGACAGAACCTGTGTGTGTAGGTCTGCAAATACTCAGACAGAACCTGTGTGTGTATAGGTCTGCAAATACTCAGACAGAACCTGTGTGTATAGGTCTGCAAATACTCAGACAGAAGCTGTGTGTAGGTTTGCAAATACTCAGACAAAACCTGTGTGTGTATAGGTCTGCAAATACTCAGACAGAACCTGTGTGTGTATAGGTCTGCAAATACTTGGACAGAACCTGTGTGAATAGGTCTGCAAATACTCAGACAGTACCTGTGTGTGTGTAGGTCTGCAAATACTCAGACAGAACCTGTGTGTGTATAGGTCTGCAAATACTTAGACAGAACCTGTGTGAATAGGTCTGCAAAAAACTCAGACAGAACCTGTGTGTGTATAGGTCTGCAAATACTCAGACAGAACCTGTGTTTGTAGGTCTGCAAATACTCAGACAGAACCTGTGTGTGTATAGGTTTGCAAATACTCAGACAGAACCTGTGTGTATAGGTCTGCAAATACTCAGACAGAACCTGTGTGTGTATAGGTCTGCAAAAAACTCAGTCAGAACCTGTGTGTGTATAGGTTTGCAAATACTCAGACAGAACCTGTGTGAATAGGTCTGCAAATACTCAGACAGAACCTGTGTGTGTAGGTCTGCAAATACTCAGACAGAACCTGTGTGTAGGTTTGCAAATACTCAGACAAAACCTGTGTGTGTATAGGTCTGCAAATACTCAGACAGAACCTGTGTGTGTATAGGTCTGCAAATACTTAGACAAAACCTGTGTGAATAGGTCTGCAAATACTCAGACAGTACCTGTGTGTGTGTAGGTCTGCAAATACTCAGACAGAACCTGTGTATGTATAGGTCTGCAAATACTCAGACAGAACCTGTGTGTGTAGGTCTGCAAATACTCAGACAGAACCTGTGTGTGTAGGTCTGCAAATACTCAGACAGAACCTCTGTGTGTGTAGGTCTGCAAATACTCAGACAGAACCTGTGTGTGTATAGGTCTGCAAATACTCAGACAGAACCTCTGTGTATATAGGTCTGCAAATACTCAGACAGAACCTCTGTGTATATAGGTCTGCAAATACTCAGACAGAACCTGTGTGTGTAGGTCTGCAAATACTCAGACAGAACCTGTGTGTGTAGGTCTGCAAATACTCAGACAGAACCTGTGTGTGTATAGGTCTGCAAATACTCAGACAGAACCTGTGTGAATAGGTCTGCAAAAAACTCAGACAGAACCTCTGTGTGTATAGGTTGCAAATACTCAGACAGAACCTGTGTGAATAGGTCTGCAAATACTCAAACAGAACCTGTGTGTGTAGGTCTGCAAATACTCAGACAGAACCTGTGTGTGTATAGGTCTGCAAATACTCAGACAGAACCTGTGTGTATAGGTCTGCAAATACTCAGACAGAACCTGTGTGTAGGTTTGCAAATACTCAGACAAAACCTGTGTGTGTATAGGTCTGCAAATACTCAGACAGAACCTGTGTGTGTATAGGTCTGCAAATACTTGGACAGAACCTGTGTGAATAGGTCTGCAAATACTCAGACAGTACCTGTGTGTGTGTAGGTCTGCAAATACTCAGACAGAACCTGTGTGTGTATAGGTCTGCAAATACTTAGACAGAACCTGTGTGAATAGGTCTGCAAAAAACTCAGACAGAACCTCTGTGTGTATAGGTTGCAAATACTCAGACAGAACCTGTGTGAATAGGTCTGCAAATACTCAGACAGAACCTGTGTGTGTAGGTCTGCAAATACTCAGACAGAACCTGTGTGTGTATAGGTCTGCAAATACTCAGACAGAACCTGTGTGTATAGGTCTGCAAATACTCAGACAGAACCTGTGTGTAGGTTTGCAAATACTCAGACAAAACCTGTGTGTATAGGTCTGCAAATACTCAGACAGAACCTCTGTGTATATAGGTCTGCAAATACTCAGACAGAATCTGTTGTCAAGTTGCATAATGATAGTCCCTTGTATAAAAAGAAAAAGAAGCACAAAATGGGTTTCTACTAGCACTATCATGTTGTTATTTTTGCAATTATATAAGCAATGTTTTTTCTTACATCCTTGACAGGGAGGTGGATGGTGGAAACATGAGTTCTGCTTCAACAAATATGCCAAGCAATATCATGAGGTATGTTATTGTTTTTTATTTCTTTGCAGTCTATTAGGAAAAAAAGCTTTTTTAACTTAGACAACTGTCTCAGTAGAAGCAGTAATATGGGTAGTAGCTATCTGAAGTCCATTGTGTGAACTTCTATAATAGGTGCCACATTTACTCCCTTTAAAATGATTGTGATATGTTTTTGAGTACTTTCTGTTATTACCAATTTTTCAGCCCTTAAAGTAAGCAAATCAAAGAAAGAATAATGTTCTTTTTGCTATTTTTATTAAATGTTCAATATTATTATACTGGTAATACCACTTTCGATTTGACATTTTCTTTTCTTTAGGAAGTAGATTCAGTCACCTCTGTCTACTTGGGGCATTGGGATAAACAGAAACATTTAGAATGGCTAGTCGCAAACCCAAGCAAGAAGCCAAAACCTCCTGGACATCGAAAGTAGGCAATAGTATCTGTTTAGAAGTTTACTCAACTTTATACATCTTTGACAAATATAAGAGAACATGTAATATATTGCCTTATATTTACCTTATAATCTTTTGAAATGTACTGACTTTACATAGAAACTTTATGTTATTCATATCCATTTGTATCTTCTATTTCTTTGTCTTTTTTTTTAAAGTACGGGCAAGTTATTGTAAAAATGTACTGTACTACAGATCATAAACCCAGGCCTATACTTATCAACCAATCTTTAACCAAAGTGTTGACTTAAACTGAAGTCATCATTTTCATATTAGCTTAACCAAAAATTTCTTAGCAGCTTAGTTGCAATTGTTGCATAGTTACAGCATCATGCAAAATGTCAGATTTATCGGTATATGTCCTGAAATCCATAACATTGGCAATCCTTGAACTGATGGAAACACCTTTTTCAAGAAAATTGATTAAACATACTACAACCTAATGGTGTTTCCAGCAAGTAAAGGGTTTAAGAATAATTTGTAAATACAGGATTTTAATCTGATTTTGGCAGCTTGCTTAATTTATAAGCACACACTTATACAGTGTCTGAAATATGGGATAAATCATAACCTTCTAAATTATATGGTATCTTGTTAACATTGTCTTATACTGTTTACACCTGTTTATTTCTAGGCAACTCTCAGTTCATTACCAGAATGGTGATGTTTGTGATTTAACAGGCCTTCCAAGACATGTAGAAGTAAAGTTAAAGTAAGTCTCAGATATTTACATTAATAAATATGTATTCCTGTCATTGGTTTGAGTCGAAAAATACGCCACACATTGCCATTACATTTATCATAGTGTGACATCCAGCTATTATGACAGGAGGAGGACCTTTCACTAAAGTCTTGGTAGAACCCGTGGAACACTGCAGGTTTCAAGAACAAGATCTCTTCATTATATTTATCATCCTTAGTGGAACAAGAACCCACACTGTGAGGAAGAAGTTTTAAGTCAGCATCTTTACACTGCTTTGTTGCAAAAGCCATTCTTTTCTATGTGTAGGAATAACATGGACCCATATGAAAGAAATTTTACTTAATCATTTCTGAATTCAAATGCTGTGAAGACAAATATTATAAATGATAGAATCGAATTGTAACATGGCTTGCTGGGCTGCAGTGTAGAGACCATTTATATATATTTTCAATACTTTATTTTGGCATTGTAATAAAAATGGATTTCTGACTTATAAGCAAAAGAAAAAGTTAAAAATGACACCTGTATGTACACACACACATTAGTAAGGTAGTTTTGTTTATGAGTTGTATTTATAATATTATCTTACAGTTAAATTATAAACATTATAAGTTTCACTGGTGATCTTTTTCAGGTGTTTAAATAGACAAGGATCCCCACATGCAGTTTCTATATATTTAGTTGAACCAAAACCTTGTGAATACATTTTAGGGGTAAGTTACTTTTTTGTGAATATAGTAAAAGATTTATTGTAAAATAATCTTAATGTTTAATAATCTTTTTTTATGATATTATTTTGATTAGATTTTTTTATTTTCTTTGCGTAGATACTTTTTTAATGCTCATGACATATGACTTGATGTTGTCGGTTTTTTTTTAAATGTGCTCATTTTATAACAGGATATGCATAGAAAATACAAGTATGGTGTAGATAGATTGCGTCTTCAGATTATTTCTTTTCTTTATTTTCAGGTGGAATCTCCAATTTTTTGTGGCCTTCTAGACCAAGCAGATGAATATGGACTTTTGGAAAATGTGAATGTTTGATTAGTCATGAAAATGGTGTAAACTCAGTTACAGCTGTTAATATTCAAAAGTTCAAAATATTTTAATATTTTTATATTTGGGTGTTGGTAGCCAATCTATCTCTCATTCTTAAAATATTCCTCTTCAATCAATATTTAGTAAAAAAAACAACAACATGTAAAGTCAACTATTTTGATACATTATTTAATAAATTAGTAGTTGATCACTTTTCTTATTGGGGATATATTTATTAGCATTTTAAAATTTATGCAATGTACATAAGGAATATGATCTATGTACTTGTTTTAAGTCATCACTTTTACAAATTGGTTCTAAAAGCATGAAATTTCTCATAAAGATAAACAAAATTAGGTTTGTCAACCTCTATTTAGCAAATGTCCCTTTTCAATGTGATTTCATTTCTAGCTTGCCTTGATTTTATTTTCAAAATCCCTTGTAAATTTACTTGTTGTAAAATAACAACTGTTTATATTTATTTCCTGAAAATGTCCTTTATGGTTGCCAAGCAATATTATTAACAGTTATGGCTAGTCGGTTGAAAATGGTTTAACTTTAAAAATTATTATAATATAATAAAATGGCCCTGATTAGAGCTGTGTTTAAAGTTAGTATAAATCTTGTCTTTCTTAACATAACCATTATACATATTTTCACTTTTTAATTAAAATGTCTTATTGAGACAACTTGTATAATGTATCAAGATGTTTTAGGATAATTGAAGAGCAAAAAAGTATGCAGCAACACCCCTCTTAATATTATGCTCTTTTTCCTAACACAAATATAAATATCTTAACATTCTTACTTACCGGTACTTAAAGATAACTTTGTGCCATTTCTGTTATAGTTGTATGTATATAAATTTAATGTGAAACTGTTTCGTAAAAATGGAAAGTACTACATTAATTAGCCAAAATATTATTTAATGCCAAGTGTTTAGTTTTTTTGTCATTTCTGTTCAGCATTGTTTATGTTGTCGAGCTAACCTTAGAGGCATTGAGTATGAAAGTTCAAGTAATCGGCTGTGTGAGATTGTGCAACTTTGTGCTAAAGTCCAAGTTCATTTACAGTCTTGAAAGGTGGCAGGGATCTTCAGGAGGGTATTGTTCAAAAGCAGTGAGGGGGTGGGGATTAGTACATCTAGTAAACAATTCTGTTCTTAGTCTTATTGTGTCTTAGTCTTTAACTTGTTTTCTTGATGTTTTAACTGTTAACAAATGTTGTGAAAATGAAACACATACATCTGCTCAATTTGTTCCCCAGAATGGGACTGAAACTTGGCTCCAAACTGGCCTTAAAACTCTGTATTAGAGAATTTCAATCCAAACCAAGCAGTCAGATGCTCAATATGGTTGGAAGACTGCCATTCAAAGTTTTTAACCTCAGTTTTCTATGCTGATGTCAAGTGATGACTAGGGAGAGAGGATCAAGTATGCAATCACAAGTCCTAGTTTGATTTTTTTTAAATTTCTACTTGCGACTTAGACTTACAAGTACATGATTGGTAAAGAACTAATGACTCCTCTTTTCCTAACCATATTTTCTCACTTAAGATGGGGATTTTTCCTCAAAATTTTATGTTCAATGTGTGGGGCTCATCTTATAGGCGGGGTCTAGTGACCTGACATAAAGTTTTCTTGTTGTTTTAGGGCGAAAACATACCACATTATCGACTGCTGATAATTTACATTAATTGAACTTTGAATTCTGTCAGTCAGAGATTAATTGTTTCACATACATTTCCCTTTGTTCTGCATGAAACATAGCTTATTATCCGTCAGTAAACACTGAAACAACTTTCAACTTCTAGTCAGATATACCAAGCTGCAATTTACTTGGTGTTTCTGTGTAGACTTGCCACATTACACAGGTCAAGTTAACCGACTCTGAGATAAGCTGTTGTCAAGGTGATATCCATCAGAGCAGTTTGCTGGTGAGGGAGTGAACAATGTGTTTTTATAAGCTGTTGCTGATTTCATTTCTCCATGATATTATTGATTTGCAGCATGTTCACAAGGACATAGCACTGTTCCCCGATATATATCGTGTACTGTCATACCAGTCTTGGTGACATAGATCAAAGAAATTAATGTCATGCCGCCACATGCTACAAGATAGCAGTGCAGCTGAGAATAGATACATCCCGCAACGTGTGAAAATTACAGTCACTGTTTTACCAATTACCCCTTTTGTTGAGACAACATGACTGATTGACGCTCCTGTTCATTTTTTAGCCTCATCTTATAAAAGGGTCTAAACAGAAACCGACAATTTCACAGGTGAAGTAGGGGGTCTGTCTTACAAGCGAAAAGTCTTAAAAGTAAGAAAGCATGGTACATCTGAGCAATCAGATGGTTGCAGATGTAGTAAATCTTGAGCATAAAGTTTGGTAACCATGGAGCCTGGTTGAAATCTTTTTTTCATTTGTGTATGCTATTCAACAATTGTATTATAAAATGCATCCATATTTATTTTAGCATAATAAAAAAAAAAATGTGAGATGTGTTGTTGTTTTTAAACCATGTCGTATGGAAAGTATCGAATGTTATCAATGTGGCTAGGAAACTGTAAGTATTGTATTGTCTTTGCCTTGCAATCCTTTTCCAGTTAAAAAAATTAAAAAGGCATTTTTTAACAGATTATCGCTAGTTGAAGGCTTTCCTTTTTTTTAAGTTTAAAGTCCCACAATAACTTTCTGAACTAATACACAGGTAAGTAAAGCAGATATTAAACTAAAAGTATTTTGACAGTATATGGGGTCAGGGACAACCACAATCACAATCGCGAATAAAACATTTTAATTCAATACCGAGTTTTATCTGATGTGCACAGTCTTTTTATAATGTCAAAATGCATGTTAGTGACAAAATTACAACAAATCAAAGTTCATCTTCAACTTGAAATGGGACATGAAGCTTTATCGCAACATAGAACACTAACTATAACTAACTGTTAATGTAAAACTGAACTGATGATACATAAGTGTAGCTAAACTAGGTGGCTGAAGCTACAAACTTAGGTCAATGACCATAGATTGGTGCATTCTTAACATGATTGAAGGTATTTGATGATTCAAACCTATAGTAAAAGGTATTAAATAAAGTTTCAGTAATTTTTCAAATGCATTCGACTATTGAGAATATTTACAAAGGAGCTCTTAGATAAGTCATCAAAGTTTCTAACATGACATTACAGCTTCTAAAGCTGAATAGCTGCATGTATGTTTGTTTTGTTTGATTTTGAAATACATCACAGCAAACCAATTTTGATCATTATAGCGATGTCAAGTTATTTTGGTGGTGGAAGGCCCTAAACAAATGTCTGGTGGGTAGAACCACCGGCGCACCACAGGTCAACTGGAGGACATTACCACATTAAGTACTTTGCTCAGAATGGGACACGAACCAACACGAGGCTAAGCGGTCAGAGGAGTTACAAGTCGGCAACTCTACCACTATGCCATGGGCTCCCCATACTAAAATTTAATAAAACCTATTTGCAGGAGACATTACACATAGCAGTATATAGTTTAAAAAAAGACATGGTTACTGTAAGTCAAATTTGATCTTTTTTAAAGCTTAAGTTAAAAAATAAAATAATATTAAGGTAATATTACCTCTTATCATTAAATTATATAATTTGAAAGTTGCAATGCCTTTAGATCTAAAGAGCTGCAATGCTTTTCAAAATTACTTAGCCTTTTTTTAAGGATAAAAACCTTGTTTTTCTCTGAACAGTCCACAATATAATGTCAGTTATGAATACACTTTTATGTCATTTCCTGGTACCTCCGTAAAACTGACCATGTGCTTACAGATGGTATCCGACAGTTTGCTTAAATAACATAAATGTAACAATATGTTATGTCTGTTTGGGGGAATCTAGACATAATTTCTATATAAACTCATACTGCAATCTAAGCAAAGATGATTTTGAACACTTTCAATTGTTTGACAGTGCAGATCATAAAAAATTGTCCATTCTTTCCAAATCTATTAATAAGCAATGAGGATTTCAGCTAAAAATAGATATTGACATCAGCGCTGAGCAGATGATCATGTAACATGATTTCAAACTTAAGTGGTGACCTGGATTTCTTAATAGCTAACTGTGCAGTGTGGCTGGGATAGGAAATACAGGTTTGTAATGACAACTTGACTAGTAGGACGATATGCTTTACTTTTCACATGGAAGTTGGGCACCAATAAAGAGCATTTTTCACGTCTTTTATGCAAGAAAATAAATGTCCACACTGTCGGGTACCACCATTAAAGTATAGTATTACACTTTAAAGCAAAATAGGGATATCACTACTGTTTCTTCAACATTTTTGGACAGCACAAAATATGGATTTCACTTTTAAAAGAAACAGAAAGCAAATGCATTTATTTTTGTTTGTGTTGTACATATAATTTCAAGGACTATTTGATATTGTATTAAACAAAGCTTGTTAACAAACAACATTAAATAAATGCTGAAAGTGATGAGTAATACTGCATAAAAATAATAAAATTTATGTTCATGATAAAATGATAAAAAAGCAGAAATTTCAACACAAAAGAATCTAATTATCAACATAATTATATCACCCCAAAATAAAAAATAAGTAAAAAGTACACAGCCTGAGCAGCCATGTTAGATAAAAGGATAACAAAAATGTGGAAGAATATTGTAAAATTGAACATACTTGATACATCATAAGAAAAGTCATGATGTAAATCAATATTATAAGTACAAAATAAAAAGAAATATGTAAATCATAGGAGAGATCATTTTATAGTTTATTAAAATGACACCTGCACACAATAACTCAGTCAGGATTCATTGAAGCCCTATGCAACAACATGTCAAGTGATTCTACAAAGGAGATTTAAAGGTACAGCTGACAGTTTGTCGATAACAAATACATGTAACAATATGTTACTCCCAGTTTGGGAAAGTTGGGCAAAATTTCTTCATAAACTACAACTTATTTCTAATTATAGATGATTCATAACACTACTAAAATGCTAGACAGTACAAATCATGGAATAAATCGCCCTAAATGTTCATTCTCTCCAAATCTATAAATAGGCAGGATGGAGATTTCTGCTAAAAATAGGTATCAGAGCAGACTACCTAGACGATGATATTATAATGATCTCAGTCACATGGTTTTCTTAGTTTAATGATTCACCATGGCTCAGAGAGGAAATACATGTTTGTAATGATGATGTAGGTGTTATAATTAACTTTTCACATTAATTTAGGGCATCCATAAACAGCATTTTGTGAGATCTTGTTAGGTAACAATAATTAATTTAGTTGTTTGAGAAACAATACTTGTGTCCAAAATGTTGGATACCATCTTTAATCATAAGCCCAAATGGCAAAGCAGCCAAATGCCATACAATTGATTGACCTGGTAAATAAAATAATACCAGACATGGTATAGGTACAAATTCTAGCCTTTGGGTATGGGATTCAAAAGACAATCATACATTCAATAGTAAGTAATCCGATATTGCATTAAAAAAAACATAAGTCATAATGTATTTCAAGAGGATAAAATGGGTAAATATAATAGTAATTAAATTTGATCAAATATGCCTTCTTTCCCTTTAGCTGAGAGGGTAATAATATTTTACCACTGATCATTCAATAATCGAGTACCTTGTCCAAAGTGAAATTTTAAAGTCTTTTCATGAAAACTAAAAAACAAACATGGACATTATCATGTAATTTTTTCGTCTGCATTAAAGTTGTGTCCGCCAGTTTGTCTGTATCAAAACATGTAACAATATCTTACCATTGTTTGGTACAATTTTGAAATAATCTCAACATAAATCCATACTATTTTCTTAGGTTGATTTCAGCACTATCTCTGTTGTTAGACAGTACTTATCAAGAAATATATCATTCTAAATGTTCATTTTTTCCAAGTCTATAAATAAGCACAATGGGGATTTTTAATGAAGACAGATATTGATGTCCCAGCAGATTATCCAAAGGATGATAAAAGAAATAGCAAACTGTGCAGAGTGGCTTAGATAGAATATACATATTTGTGATGATGGGGGGTGTTAGGGTTCACTTTTCACAAGTACGTAGGGCATCAATAAACAGCATTCTTGGGACTTTTTCAGGTAACAACAATTAAGTTGGATGTTTGAAAAACTTAACTTTGTTTCAAATTGTCAGTTACCACCTAAAATGCAATCTCAGGAACACAGAAATTACTGGTAGCAGCCTTTGCTTCTCAGTCTGACATTTTCCATTCAAATAAAGTTGACACATAATTCAAAGGAAGACACACTGAAAAAACATCTTTACAAACATATCTTCACAAATCTTGTTTTTGTTTGCTTGTTTTTTTGTTATCTCATACTGACACAACTATGGTCATACTGGAAATGTTCAACTAAGCTAATTATTGATGGAGGAAGACTTCACACTTACGTCTGGATAGAACCACGAATGCACTGCAGGTTATCAGGAAAACCTTGTCTTATGCAAGTTCTCAGCTTGACCAGGACTTAAACCAACACGGGGAGGGGTAGAGGAGTTACAAGTCAGCTACTCTAACTGCTATGCCATATCACCCCCTCACAAGTCATAATGGTTAACAATAAAATCTCCAACACTTACCAAGTTACTTTATAAGATGTACTCAATGCATGTGTGTGTCCTATAGCTGTTTTCATACTAACCACACAAAACAATCTTTATGTACACACTTTGTTTTTTTTCTATATTTCTCTTTGCCTTTAGAAGCATTTCTGTATAGGTTTCAATCGAGACATTATATTAGTCCGTATTTTTCCAACAAACATCCCAGTGATACTTGTGAATGGTGGTGGAATGTGGTGCAGGATGCTTGAGCTTCTGGTCTCATCAAATGTGATCTGACAGAGTGAGCTTACATTACTCATGTTACCCTCAATGTACCAGAGTGAAGAACCATGATCCACGCAGGTCTGCTGAAGACACGGGAAGATGTGGCGCTTTGCTAAATTGGGTGTCATTTTAAACTCCCCTACCATGTGGGCAATGTTGTCTGAGACTGAAGTAAGTTTGCCAGAATGGAAGATATACTCATACTTCACTTGTATTGTTCCATTTGATTGGGCAGTGCCATCTGTCACAAGTAAAAACCTGTCTGCTGTCTCTACAATCTTTATTCCAACAAAGACAGCCAAGTCGCCAAAGTCTGACAGCAAAGTTACTGGATGCTTTATGCTCTGCTTCAAATCAATGACAAGAGCAACACAGAGATCATCAGTTGAATACATTACAAACATCTCCCTGCTTGATGAGCTCACTTTTGCTCTCATATCCATGCTACCAGAACTACTAATCTCCGAAACATCAATTCTTTCAGAATCAAATACATGCACCCATGAACTGGACGACTGCTCAAACGAGAATCCTTTGAAATAGATTTCAAATGGTTCACCATCATTTTCATCATGAAACACTCGTACACGGCATATTAAGTACATGTTATTTTCAACATCGGCAACAAAACACAGATCATTACTGAACTCATTAAGAGGAACCATTCCATCAATTTGGTCACTATAATTCAGCATCCTCCACTGGTTCTCTTGCAAGCTGTAGAAGTTCAGGTCATCATCCCCTGACAGCTTCATCATCAGAAGCTCCTGTCCAAGCAAATCAAACCCCCAGTCTGTCCATGGCTCAAACAGCTGAGTTGTGGTGTCATCCAGGTCAAAGTTTCGAATGTAGAACCACTGGCGCATGGCAGGTACATATGCACAAAGATCAAAGATTGGCTTGTCTTGCAAATCAACAAAGTCATAGAAATCATACTGTGCCACACTGTATGTCTGTTCATACACTGCCTTACGAGGAGAGAGCGTGATCACTACATTTTCAGTTTCATTAATTGAAATGGGTTGAAGTTCCTTGACCTGTCCAGTTGTGACCTGAGACACTGATTGCACAGTACTTGCTTCACCTTTCACTCCCGATGTCTCACCAACATTTGACTTCTGGCAGACTGTTTTTTCTGTTTCTATGCATGATGAATGTCTAAATGTGGAAAAAACTAACTCATATTTGTTTAGGAAATCATCCTTGCCTTCTATGTTTGCACTTTCCAATTTTGATTTCAGCAGATCCCAATTATTGTGCATAGATGGAAGCTTGTGAACAGTTTGTGACTTCAGATGAAGGACCATATCAAGCAAATCACATCCAATAAGTAGGTGTCTATCTGTCATTCCTTTGACAACCCACTTTACAGCATACTGCAACAAATTATTACAGCTACAAAACTTGAAAATGTCCTTGTCCAATAGATAGGACATTTCATCTGGAGATACTTCTAATGACTCCTCGTTGAAGATCATACAATCATGGAAACGTGTTTTCACAATTGCTTCTGTCATTTCCAGAGTCTCTGATAAACCATGATCTGATGCGTAGAGGTAGTAACAGAGACAAGTCTTCAGATTTAATGTTGTCTGCATAAACTCTATGCAGAACCTCTGGAGTGTTTCTACAAGGAAGAATGATGACAGCTTCACCAGCACTTTGAGGTTGCTGCTGTTGATGTCAATCTGTCCTGTGTAGATAAAGTCAACAATCAGTTCCATTGCAGCTGTGTCATCTGTCACCTCGGAGAGGTCAATGTCATTTTTGGAAGCTTCGGTGAAACGTCCCAGGAAAAGTGTCTGGAAATAAGGGCTGCCCGCAGCCAAGACACATTTGTGTGCATGAATATGATCATGGCCAACAGTAAGGATAACATCACAGAAAGAATGTTCTTGTCGCAGCTTGTTCATTAAGCCCATAGTGTTGGAAAAGTGGGCTGCTGTTGCCTTGTACATGACCATCTTACTTATTTGATGATTTCAAGGCATATCCTGAAATAAATAGTTGTAGAATAAGTAAATTTCTTCTAGTTTACAAATAATTTTGCATTCATTCTTTAACATCTCATTTTATATAAAATAATGCAGTTGTATCTGATATATGACCCATCCAAGAAGCTTGTATAAAGGGGAACTTGCCCTGTAAGTAAGAACATCTTGTTTGGGTCTAAAACACTAGCTGTAGTAATTTTATCCACATAATATTTTATTATTGTCAGATCAAAAGTTGTTTGTTTAGGCCCTGGGTCTATTGATAGATCTCTAGCAGTATGATAAGTTCTGCCCACATAGTTACTATTACAATGTTTGACACATTTTTTCATCGTGGATGGCCAAACTACACCAAATAGTGTGATGGGTAAGGTTCAAGTGCATATTTCTTGCTTCAGTTTGTTGATACTGGAAATGTACAAAAACACCATCATATGCAATTTTAATGCATTAAATGCATTGCAGCAATGTATGTCCATTAAATGAGACAAATGGTGTTTGTTTAAAAATTATTATCTGCTGCTAGGATTCATTGTGAAACTGTTTTCACATAATGCACATTTCTTTGTTTTTGTTTTGGAAAAGACTAAATAATAACAATTTGTGTTTATTTTTCTATAACCTCAACATAGATATGTGTATGTTTAAATTTATTTAGTATAAAGTTAATATTTACAGTTTTTAGTGTTGTATCTGATACCCATACTAAAAAATAAAACAGCAGTCTAGCATCCAAGTACCGGTATGTCATTTCCACATTTTGCTAAACTTCCATTCTTTTGATGTTAATATTAAAGAATGGTAAGAACACTTATCAAAATGTGCCATTAATAAATGAACTCATAAAATAACATTCTAGTCTTATATGGTAATTGTATTTTTTTGCATGATTGGCATTTTTTGCACTGATAATAGCCAAGTGGACCTATCCACTGAGTGCTCAAGAAGTCACAACTCTGGTAGGATGACAGATGTTTTGCTATCCAGATGTTTCACCATCAAAGTATAGGATGTTTTGCTACCCTGTAGTTTGGAATTGAAATAACAATGCTAAAGGATGTTATCTGTGCATGATAAAATCTTTATATTATAACGTAACACTTTTACTAAATGAAAATGTCTTTGTTGTCATTTTATAACCATGGTCTTCATGACTGTTAATAAATAAAAAAGTATTTGTATATTTCAGTAAAAAAAATTTTTTTTTTACTGGATACAAAACATGACAACTTATACAGATGTATTTAATTGCAATCCAATTTCTTATTAAAATTATGAAATGTGGATTAACATTCCCCGCAGGTAATCAAGTCTAATCTTATACAATCAAAGGATTATTGAATCATGGCGTGTGTGTGATTAACAATGTGTTCATTGATTGCTGACTGATCTTGTTAGACGTATGATCTAACAATACAGGGTTTGAAAGTGACCATATTATGCCAACGTAAGTGTAGTAGTTTCAAAGAGAAAAGAAAAAAGTGACATTTTGATTTTTTGTATCTTCTTCCATGATTAGCATTTTATAATTCACTCCTGATATGTAATAATTCAAACTGTGACCACAAACATTTCAACGATCCTAATTGTCTCTTATTGAAGTCATAGTTGACTTTTGACACTTTGTAAAAGGTAAAAAACACAACATATTCAGCACAAGATAATAAGTTTCTCGTGAAATCAAAGAGTGCGGGCAATTTTTCTTGGTGGACTCCATTGGTAATTTTGAAGTGCAATTGTAGCAAATTTTCGTGACATTAAAGACCAAATTGGCACATAATGATTCTGAACTCACTCACTAAAACAACTCTGTTTCCATGTGTACCCTTTACTATAACTATAATCTTTGTATATGAATCTAAAAGCTCGCATCTATTAAACTATAATGAAAGCAAAAATGCCTATATAAATATATACACAAATTGAAATCATACTGCGTTATTGTTTTCTATTTACACCTTATTTGGTTTACATATATAACTCTGAATATCGATGATACATGGTCACTGTTCGATTATCGATGATACATAGTCACTGTTAACTGAGTAGTAAAATATCTAGGTGCAAAACATCTGAGTAGCAAACAAAATGGGTAGCAGACAGAAACTTTTGTTAATCCTCTGGTAGACTGATTGGGGTGCCGGTTACTTCGGTAAATGACCACTTCGGTAAATTGATCTTATATAGGGATTACTTCGGTCGTTGCGGTTAATCAGTAAACATATAGTATAATACTTTATTGAGAATTGGATATGTCCACTTGTGAAAAGATTTTCATACCTCAGAGACAGATAATTTAATCTTTAATTTATTCAACCGACTGGTTGGGCTCGTTTTCTGTAATATAGGGGTCACTGGGAAGAGTCCCAACTTTTCTACTCATGGTTTTTAAGTATTGCAATGTTGCATATATGTATAAGCAATAACTGACTCATGAATTATGTTGAATTTATTTGTAAATAGCTGACCAATGCACAAAGCAACTTGCAAGATTTATGAAATCTCCATCTTGCATTCTACATAATTAAAGATACCGTGTACAAATATTAATGTTTATTTCTTTAAAAAAAATAAAAGCATTTTCATACATGAACGCTGCAGAACTGCCGCTCATTGGTGAGCTATTTCGGGATTTCTTGATTATTTATGGACGTGTCTGAATTTGTGTACATTTTATTGGTTTCCCGTTTAATACGCTCAAAGTGGGAACTGGTAATTCAACTCCATTTTTTGCTAGCAATCATTTGCCCGTTACAATGTTCAGTAAGATTTAATCAAATCTGAACGATCTAAGAACAACTTTATTAAGTATATGACATTATAAAGAAGACGCTGAAAACGGTGCAAATTTGCTCTTTTTGGTATTGTAGAGAATATTCAGAACCAAAAACATACGTAGGAACTTTCAATTAATAAAGCGTGCTGGCACAATGGCGGAGTTCAAAGTTACCACAGATAGATATGGTGGCAGATCATTTGAAGGTAATACTTGAAGTTTTTAGGTCTAATATTTTGAATGAACGACAATATTAACTTTTCTCTTCAGTAGAGCTATTTGTTTTGAATATTTATTTTCCTTTCGCTTTTTTCTATCCACTTTCTCTTTCGTGTGGCATTCAGCAAGCAAAACTAACACAATTCTATGGATTGGAGGGAATTTCAACATGACTAAAATAGACTGGACCAACATGACCCCGACTCCAGACTGTAAATCACCCACTTTATACCAAGAATTTATCAACATCATCTATGAAAACAACATTACACAAATGAATTATCTACCAACTCGAGAAAACAATATCCTTGACCTATTCTTTACTTCCAACCCCACTCTTGTAAACAGAACTAGCATCATTCCTGGAATCAGTGACCATGACGGCATCATCATTAACACCAACGTAACCGCCCATATGAGACCCCAGGTACCACATCAAATACCCCTCTACAATAGGGCCGACTGGGAGGGGCTTAAAACTTATATGGCTGACTTTCACACTGAACAAAGTAGGTCAGGTAAGCTCACAGAACTATCAGTAGCAGGACTCTGGGACACTTTTTCCACTACACTTTCTACAGCAGTCTCGAAATTCATCCCCACAAAGGCAGCCTCACACAAAAACAAATTACCATGGATAAAGGCTGAACTTAGATGGCTATACAGAAAACGAGACAAGCTTTATCGCAAGTACAAATCCACAGGAAACAATAAAACAAAATACTTAGACATGAAACACCACTGCCGCAAACAAACAAAACTTGCATATGAAAAATAAGACATACTGAACATCAACTCTGACACAAATCCAAATACAACAGATATAAATCACAAACCAAACAACAAAAAACTTTACTCACTTCTCAAATATTCAAAACAGGATTCTACAGGCATGGCTCCACATAAAAAAGACTATAAGGTATATGAAGAATACACAGACAAAGCAAATATTCTCAACACACAATTCCAATCTGTCTTTACTAGCAAATCTCCACTATCTCTCAGCTCTCTCTGTAAGATGAAACTTCAGAACACTGCAGACACAGAAACCAAAAGTCAGCCAACCCAACCCAGTTACAGCCCCCACCCACGTATGCCTGATATAGAGATCTCTACCACTGGAATAGAGAAGCTGCTGTCAAATCTCAACCCCCATAAAGCAGCCGGCCCGGACCAGATCCGACCTATTGTCTTGAAGACTCTCAGCCAACAAATTTCTCCTTTCCTGCAGATTCTCTTCACTAGGTGCCTACAGTCTGGAACTATCCCAGACTCGTGAAGGATGGCAAATGTAGCCCCTGTCTATAAGAAAGGCCCTAGATCTGATCCTGCTAACTACCGCCCCATTTCACTAACTTGTTTTCTCTGCAAAATCATGGAACATATTGTCGCATCTAGCATCACCAAACACTTCACCAACTCTGATCTCTTCTATGAGCTTCAACATGGCTTCCGAGAAAAGCGCTCTTGTAACACCCAGCTACTGATGCTAGTTGAAGACCTACTGAAATCCATCAACTTAAAGAGCCAAGTCGACGTAATACTCCTGGATTTCAGTAAGGCATTTGACATGGTCAACCACGAAAAGCTACTCTATAAACTTCACTTCTATGGTATCCGAGGCTCTACTCTCTCCTGGATTAAGAGCTTTGTTGACAATAGGTCCCAATCTGTCGTTGTAAATGGGTCAACCTCTTCTACTATCCTTGTCTCATCTGGCGTACCTCAGGGTTCTGTTCTTGGCCCACTTCTCTTTCTCATCTATATCAATGATCTTCCTGATTACGCATCATCGTCTAAAATCCGTCTTTTCGCAGATGACACTGCAATCTATCTCTCTCTCACTGTTGCCACTCACTCTAGGTTTCTACAAGAAGATCGAGACCAACTCCAGAAATGGGAAACTCTTTGGGACATGCAGTTCAACCCCTCAAAATGTCAGGTTTTACATATCACCAAACGCAAATCCATCATTGACACCAAATACACACTCCATAACTCACTACTTGAATCAGTATCATCAGCCAAATACTTAGATGTCACAATCTCAAACGACCTTACCTGGCAGACACATATAGATAACATCTGTAAAAAGGCAAACCAAACACTAGGATTTCTCCGACGCAACATCAAAGTACATTCACAGAAACTAAAATCTACAGCTTATCTCACTCTAGTCAGACCACAACTTGAATATTGTTCCTCAGTCTGGTGTCCCTTCTCTGATTCTGGCATCTCCCAAATTGAGGCTATTCAGAGGAGGGCTGCCCGTTGGGTGATGCGTGACTATTGCCGTACATCCAGCGTAACAGATATGCTCGGTAAGCTTGGCTGGAGGCGCTTAGATCTCCGACGCATCGACCAGCGGTTAGTCATGTTCCATGGTATCACACACAGCCTAGTAGCTATATCATCTGAGGACTACATCACTCGAAACACCAGACCATCCCGTACTTCTCATGACATGGCATATAAACAGATCCAAACTAGCTCAGATTTTTATAAATTCTCCTTCTTCCCACGTACTATCGTACACTGGAACTCCCTACCTGCCAACCTTGTTAACATGAATGCAACCCAGTTCAGTCAGGCCGTAAGCCAGATTGAACACGTCTCTCCCTAGAAACCTGCTCTGTTTTTAACCTGTTCTTAACAATACACCCTGTACATTTCCGTACTTTTATTCTTTTATCTTTTACCTCTTTTGTCGTTGACGCGTGACAGTCTAAGTCCCTACCAAGGGTTTGACTTAATGGAAGATAGATAGATAGTTATTTACAGTTACAGTTTATTACATTCAGCTGCGTGTTCAGGGCCATGACATATGATATCCTTCATTAAAGACAGGTTACAAAAAATAGTAGTGAAGACATTTTTCCCACAGAATTTCAGCACATATATTATGGTGGGAAATAAGTCAATAATAAAAATGTGAAATAAAGAGAATGGGCCGCCTTGGTTGTTTTTAGTTAGCATATGTTGTCTGTCACATGTATTTGGCATTCATCACTAAAATCACTCCCACTATTTCATAAGCATACAATAAGTATATTACAGAGAAACATGTATATCAACAGGTTTATAAGATGCAATATATGCAGAATTTCCTAAACACATCAGACCATTTAGAAAAAAATGGAAAAATCCATTTTTAGAAGATTTAGACTAGAAAAAGAATTCTACAGAATCAGTCCACATCTGGAGAACTGTTATTATTTTAATAAAGACAGATATTTACTTTAAAATAATTAACACTATTTTGTATGTCTTAGTTTTTGAAAAAATGTATGAAAAACCTGTAAATAAATCTTAAACACAAAATACAATATTGCCAAATCAGGTTATAAATATACTCAAGTTTTATGCTTTAGGTAAGGTTTTTCACATTTGACATACTCCACCATAAGGAGAATAAAGTAAGGCAAAAGTTGCTAAGTAGCCATTATTTATGCCATATATTTTGGCTATTTAGATTGTTATATACAGAAAATATGGTGATAAAAGTCCAATTTTTATTAAACTTAAAAGTTAAATTCTTAGCAAATGTCTTTTTCAGGCAAAAGCTATTCCAGAGGCAACAATAGCTATGGCCATGATGATCGCTGGTCTGATCATGCGTCAGGAGGGGACAATGATCAACCTTGGTCTAGAGGTGGCAGTAGAGGAGGGCGTGGATTCCGTGGCAACAGGCCTTACAGGGGAGGTCGAGGTCAGCTTCATTTGAAATGTTCTTGTTTCAAATTTATACAAAACTTTTTACTTAAATGTTTTCACAGTTGCCAGAAATGTTATAACAAATAGACTTGATTCAAACAAAACTGTTACTTGTTAGCCATTGGATGAACATCATTTCCTCCAATCTGGTTATAGGTTATTCAAGAGGTGGGAGCAGCTATCAAAGACGAGGGGGTAGTGGGTCATATCGTGGCGGTAGAGGTCGTGGTCGCGACCCAAGGGATGATGGTCTGGACCCACGTAGTCGATTGGATAATGATGGCGATGAAGTAATGGGTGGCGATGAAGATACCCGTACAAACAAGAGATTGTAGGTGTTGTTTTTTATTACTTGTTTAACTTATAAGATTAAAAAGCTTATGCAATATTTACTTCAGAAGAATTGCAAACAACTGAATTTAATATTAAGCACTTAAAGAACTATATGTAGATTTATTTTTTGTCATGTATTCTTATTTTTGTCATGAGAATTGTTACCTCAACAGCATGATACATGATTGTGAAAAATTTCCTGTACTACATTTGCATGTAGAATGCAGATTTGCTAATAAGTTTTATCTGGGAAAAGAAATTAGGTTGCATTGATTTGATTTAATTTTTGGAATGTTGTTTTGAGAAGACTTGATTGTACCTAAATGATTTTAAGACAAATTGTGTAAAGAAATTCTCATAAATTGTACTTAAATAAAATAAAGGCCTGTATAAGTACTTTAATTAATTATATCATGATTTTTTTTAAAAGATACTATCATGGTTTGATAAAAATATAATTTGAATATTATTGTCAGTGAAATACGTGCAATTCTGAAACAAAACATAATGTTTGTTAATATTACTTAAATTAAGGTATGTATACATATTTTAATACATTTATAAATTATATCATGATTTGATAGAAATAAATTTAAAAATGATTTTCAATAAAATATGTGCAATTCTGAAACTATGTACCAAATTGGTGATCCCAATTCTATTAATGATAATATGCATATTGCAGTACCCCATATGGGAGACCTAGCAGAGGTGGTTATAGAAATTCGCAATACAGCAAAGATAACAGAAGAGGTAAGTCTTCTATTTGTTTTCATGTGTTTTATATTTTTACAGCCAGATATTTTGAGAAAAACATTTTGATGGTTACATGGCCATTTGTTAAACAAAGACAATAAAAAGCTAGAACAACAGCATTATAAAGGTGAAAAGGGTCAAGCATAACTTTCATCTCAAGTATCACACTTTTTGTCTTCACAACATATTTTTCATGTCCTGATTGTAGAACCATTTTTGGAGAAAAAATCTGTGAAAAGTGTACACATTTAACTCATTTTTTGTTTTGCCATACCTCAATGCAGTGTAACAGACCTGGTAACCCAAGTGGTAGAGCCAAATCAATGCAGTATTATGTTTTAGCTCAATTAACATGGTTCCCACAGTACCGGGAAAACGGGGAAAACTCTGGAATTTTGAAAATTCTATTCCGGGTCGTGAAAATGCCATGATTTTTTACAATATCGGTTCAAACTCGAGAATAACTCTGGGAAAAGTACGAACCGATTTGGGTACAAAATCAGCAATTTGATATGATGTGTCAATAAAACAGGACCGTTTTGCAAGCATTTATTTGATCATGTTTCACAATGTCTGCTGCATTTTTGCTATGCCTTTTTAGTCATGAAATTTGAGTCAGTTCGCTGAGATTTAATGTACCGGTAAATACACTGTCAATAAAGGATGTGAATGTTAAGTACGGCGGTCTAGCCAGTCTTCAGTTCGCAACTCATTTGCAAAGCCTACGTTGAAGTCAAAATACTTTGTTTTAAAGTGCAGTTTTGATTACAGCAAACTGAATACAGCAATCATGAACACCCTTGTACATTAACTTTATTAGTGCACATCGATATTTAGAGGATATCCTTGGTTGGAAAAATCTGGAATTTAACCAAAAATAACTGGAAAAAGTCTGGAAAAAGTCTGGAATTTTACCATCAAAAATTTGTGGGAACACTGAATTAAACATGGACTCCGTTTTTTCCATATGGCTTCAGCTGAGTGATTTATAACCCAGAAAATGTGTAGCTTTGCTAGCTTACTGTCAGAGAAATTTTCAGTCTCTAATATTACTTGAACAAAGATATCTCCAAAATTCCAAAACCTTGATGTTATAATAGGCCGTAACTGTTTATCTGACTGCTGTCTTAGCAATATTTCCTGTAACATCACATGAACCATGTTTATATTTTAAAACCAGATTATATCCAAATATTTGTTTCATATAGGTGGTGGTGCCAATACAGGTGTCCTACAGAGACTTGGCGTTCCACTGGCAGGCGGGTCTGGGGATCCAGATTGGTATAAAATCATCGTAAGTCATTCTTTATAGATTTATTTAATGCAGTTTTTTTTTAGTTTTTATGTTTGTAGAAAATTATTGTTTTTAGAAATACAACACAGCAACACAATTATGATCACCATTTAAATATTATTTATACTTTTAATCTAATTACTGATTTTAAAAAAAAGACTTTTAAAAAACAAATAAACATAATGTAAAATTACCAGAAACCTGCCTATTCATGTTCAGCTTGTTGCACTCATTCATTATATACAAGCAGTTACATTTCTTTGTAAACCACACCTCTAAATATAGCTAGATGGTTTTGTAAAGGGTTGCGACAAGAATCTAAGTACATAAATATAAATTAACTAATTTGGGAAAAAAGTACTTTAACAAGTTGAACACCACAACATATTCAATGACCTTTTGTGAAATCCAAGAAAATGAATGCCAATCATAAATATTAACAATTTAATGCTTTATTTATATCAAATAATGTTTAATTTCAAATTTGACACCAAATAATGATTACAGTTAGGCAAAAAAGCAAAATAGATAACCTTTAACAAACAATAAAGATCTCTTTGTTAAAAAAAAAAAAGCCAGGGCACATGCTTGTGTTTGGGTTAAGGTACTACTCATAAGTATGTGGAGAACATTTCTAACTGTTTATTTACATTGAAATACATTTTTGGCAATTAAAACTTGAAACACAGTATATAGTTGATGTGGGGAGTTTTCCTGCTAATCTGTGATGTACCGGTAGCTCCACTTTGACTACCGTGTCCAGATAACTGAAATACTGTTGGTGGGACGGTAAACCCAACAAAACAATCGACCTAGACTTAAGTCTGGGATTTTCTTTAGCAAATGGCTTCTTTCTCTGTTTTTTCTTTCACTGAAAGTAACTTTTGAAACACTATTATTATAAATATATTACTAATCTATGTAAACAATGTTTTTCATACATGTAGTTCTATAAGGTGGACTCTTATTTATGAATTATTTTAGCCAGACTGCCAGTGATGTGTTTTACTTTGTTAAAAAAAAGTTTTCTTCATTTTCATTAAGATGACATGTTACAAATAAAAGAGACTTTTAATGACATTTTGAAAGAAAATTGCTATGTGTTGCTGTTTTTTATGACAAAGGTGTTGAATAACTTATGACAAGAAACACCTATATTTATTTTCTAAATAAAACATATGGTATAAATAATGGCTACTTAGCAACTTTTGTCTTACTTATTCCCCTTATGGTGGAGTATGTCAAATGTGAAAAAGTGTTGAAGGTTTTTAAAAAAATTGGTTAAAGCCATCAAATAAAAGTTGTTAACATGCACACCTTCTTATCATTATTTATACATAATAATAATAATTTCGCATCTTTACATTATTTATTTGCCTATCTTTATATTTAATGATATGTCAATCTTTGGCCCAGGATCATAGATTGGATCAGATCGCCATCAGATCGTCAATACTGGTTATGTCCAACAAAGTTAAATTCTTTAAAAACTATGAAGTTACATCTTTCATTCAACTTTATCTTTTGGCTGCTGCTGTTGCTACTACATATGAAAAATGTGACTTACAGAGGTAACTCCTGACAACAGACTTTTGCACACACTCTGTAGTTAAGTCATTGGTTAAGTAGTGCAGTTCTTGTTTGGATAAGTATATGATAACAAGATTTCCACCAGTGGCAGTGGCTTTAATATTCGTATAACCTCACTATGTATCAGCATTTGTAATTAGGCCACAGTTGAGGTTAGACAGCTCAGCCAAAACTATGTGTATCTATTTATTACATTTCTTTATTGCTATTTCTTTATGTATCTAAACTATTTTGCAGATTCCCTGGGGAAAGAAGGCTGACAAAGATTTTATTTTAAAAGGACTGAACAATCTTGTGGATGTCCCATTTAACCCTATGCATGTAAGTTGCCATACCATAAACATGATGGATAATCAAAAACATGCTAGGGCTTTATTATATGGTGTTAGTTTTGGAATGTACAACCTTAATAAGCCAAAGGTAACTGACAGAACAAATATTTTATGGTACATACATAATATATCAGTTAGATGCCATTTTACTTGAGGTGGATAAACACTTAACAGAGACTTGTCCATTTTTTATTCCTAGTCCACCAGATAACTTAATCTTAATGAATAGTATCAAGATATTCGATAAGAAACTTAAAACAATAGACTTTTAATATTACACAGTTCCTTCTGCCACAGAGACTGATGATCACAGATTACCAAAGTTTTTAAGATAGCTATGTAGTTTCTCTTTCCTCCTCACATTTTTAAAGTAAGAATGTGGCATGAATAAGTAAAGGTAGTGCTTAATTTGCTCTTGTCACCTTGGAATATTTTCCCCAATGTAGATCAACTATTGATAATGGGATATTTAATCCTATAATTATAAAATCAAATTGAATGCAAATTTGACTTAAGTTATCTAACAACTGCTGTGTTTTTATGTAGATTTTTATCATTTATTTTAATCATTATTTATTAAAACAACCATTAAAAAAATATCTATACCCACATACAGTGGCTTCTTTGAAAGATTGATAGCCATCTTGTAACTCTTTTCACTGTTAGCATCTCACTGCTTCAATACAAGTCCTGGTCACCTGACCTCTGGTACGGCCTATGGTTCTACCCAGAAACACATCTGGGGGGTCTTCCTCCACCAAAGTAGCTGTACCTTACTCTAATGATCATAAAAGTGTTGCTATAAAGAATTGAAAAGCAAAATAGATTGACAATCTGCTCCGTTTCCAGTTCCATTATGATGACAACACCGCAGTGTTCTATGTGAATGATGCTGCTGCTGCAAATGCTTTGAAGGCTACATCAAAGCGAGTCACTCTGCCAAATGGATTCAAGGTTGGTGAAATAATCAGATAATGATCCATGTCAATTTTTAGCTCACTTTATTGGTATGTATTAAATTACTACTTTATGTTCTTTAACTGCTTGACATGCATTCTGTTAGCTTTCAAAAGTGAAAATAAGTAAACAAAACTAGTACATATTTAGTTGTGTATATTTGCTTCCTAATATTCCTATATTAAACTACATTAAACATTGTTTCCAGAAATTTTTATAGTGATAACTTTTCCAAAAAATGATTTAAAAGAAAATTGCAAAAGTATATATTTATATTTTGTAAATATTTTTTATATTGTCTTAGCTTTTCCCTTCCACCTACAGTTTTGTTACTTTGTAGTGCATCATTGATAAAATAATGTGTAAAGTTATCACTCACACATCTTTGTCGTAACTAAGATTTATCTATTTGATGCCAGTCAAAGTTGTTATGGAGCTCTGACAGCACATACTCAATGAAAGCCATGGTGCTTTTTAAAGGCATGCTGTTGCTATTCGTTTCAATCAAGACTAAAAGCTACACAAAATCATATGTTTACCAAATAAAACCATGTGATTTGTCCAATTTTTCATGTGATTTTTATGTGAAAATATAAGTGAAACACCTGCAACACATTGGACTGACAAACACTGAATAGTAAAGCAGTAAACCAGCTCACCTTCAATAACACAAGTATTTCCAGTTTCTAAAGTAGTCAAAAGCCACAACAACTGTTTGACTGAATCCAACCAACCCCCACAGTGTATTAATTTGGACTGTAATGTAAAATTACTCTTATATAACCTACAGTCAGTTCCAGATATTTAAAATATATTTTAAGAACATGTTCTTACACTTTATTGGTATGGGGCTTTTTTCATTCATATTTTCCAAGGCATGAAATTTACACTTAATTGACTTAAGATTTGACTGTTGGTTTCTATTTTGTTTCCAGATGACTGTATTGGTAAAGAAGAGTGGGCCCCCAAACATTCCAATGGGTGATAAAGAAATCTCAAAGTTAAAGGTAATTGTACAACGTTTATGTTGATTTGTTTCTCAATAAGCCATATTATCATTAATTTGTAGCTATTGGCATTAAGCTAGAGACTTAAATGAAAAAAGTCCTGATCCTGATTCCTGTTGTCAGGCTGTTTGAGATCTTTAATATTTGCCTTTGACAGATCTATTTATGTATTGTTTCCAAAGATGTAAATAATATTTACACTATTCATTTAAAAAACTTTGTTAGAATGCCCTTTGCTGTTTGCTGTGTATATGGTGATAAAGGATTTACCTATATGCTGTCCAGTGTCACGGCATCCATCAACATTCTTAAAACATCTCTGAAACTCCTGGCAATTTTTCCTAAAAACTTCGAAAATCTTCTTGTCAGAAAGTACAAGAGCTTAAGCCTTAATATTTGGAATACATGTTTCTTGGGTGGCCCTGCATCAAAATTGTTTAAAGAATTTCTATCTAACAAAAAAGACATGGCTGCCATCTGTGTAGCTATTTTCCATATATGGCAATAAAGGAAAAATGGGAAAATCATCTCATCAGAAACCACAAGAGCTAGAACCTTAATATTTAGTATGCACATTTCTTTGGTGGTCCTGTATCAAGATTGTTTTAAAGAATTTTGATCAGTCAAAAAACATGGCTGTCACAGATGGTGCCATTTTCTCTATATGTCTTTAAAGGAAAACTATGAAAATCTTCTTGGCAGAAAAGAGCCAGAGCAATGATATTTGGTAACATGTTTCTAGTGTACTCCTGATTGTCCATTTGTTGCTTTTCTACATATATTACAAGGATTCTGTTTGTTTAAACATTGCTGATATTCCTTGGTCACTATTGCTACAGTACTCATGTGGGCAATAAATTGCCATCATGGCGCTCATGTTGGTCACTTGTTTTTTTATTGAACTTCTTAGCTTTATACCAAAGTTAAATTGTTAATTAAGCTTCAACAAATCAAAGTTAAGTCATATAATAAGTAAGTTTCAAATAATATATTATTCTTACTTTTTCAGATTTGTATGAGCAAGAGATACGACCCAACCACGAAGTTGCTCAACCTCAGCTCATTACACACAGATTCGGGTAACTCTCTTAATTCAGTGAAATTTATTATAATTAGTTTTGATTAAGCTATATATACCCCATAGTTGTTTAACTTAACAATAATATAAAACTAAGTATATTAGGCTATATGAGTGTCATGTCCTTCAGTCGGTCAAGACCACACATGCTCAACATGCTTAGTGCATGACCTCCAAAAGGAAGTATGGCCTAAAACCAGTGACTCAGAAGCATTAAGGAAAATAGGAAGAACTGAAGCATCCTGCAACCTTGATTACAGAGATTGCATTGCCCATCTAGTTCTAGCAATTGAAAGAAGAAAGAAAAAAATACTTTTAACTAATGGGAATCCAAACTGTTTGTTAACAGATTAGGTAGAACACATAAATCCTTATCAGGCTTCATTTATAAATTATCAAACTTTATTCTTAGTTATTTGCTAACAGTTTAATACAAAAGCATTAAGACTTACTGATACAGACTTACTAGCATACACTGTAGATCCTGTTCAGACTTTACAGGGAGCTGGCTGATCTGGATATAGGCTATTGGCCTAAGCCTGATATGATGAATTGAGAGTAAAGTATAATGCTTTGAAGATTACAATTGTTTAATAAAAGGATAAAGTTAATGCCATTTTGTTTTTAGCAAGAACACAATGACGCATAAAGAGTCTTTTTGGTGAAGAGGATTTCTGATTTTTCTTTTGTAGATTTTCAAGCAGATAACCTGTATATGTCACTAGCCAGGAACGCAGTGATGAATAATGTTGTGAAGATCATACAGGAGCATATACCAGAGGTGGGTTTGTGTTTGAAATACATTGCAGGGAAACAGTTCATTATGGTCTGGATAGCAGCATCCAGCTTCTTCTGAGAGAGGAAGACCCCAAGCAAATGTCTGGGTAGAATCACTGGTACACCAGCAGTCATCACAAAACCCTCACTTAAAAGTACTTGTCCCATGCTGGACTCGAACCCACTCATTAGGAAGAGTAACAAATCATTAACTTTATCCACCACACTGGGCGTGCCTCCTCTAAGGGACGTTTATCACTTGTCCTTATAAATAGTACTAGTTGTGATTGTTGTAGTGGCCTTCATGAAATGTCAAGGTCAGAACTTTCATTTGAGGAGCTATTCCAGCTGTCCGGTTGTGCAGTGAAGTCTCTATCCTATTTACCCAGTGATATATCTTGTCTAACAACATCTAGAAGTCATCATAAACATCAATTTGTTTGGATGCATTTGTTGTTGTTTTTCATGCCAGTGGTTTACACACATCTTGTAAATTGATACATGGCTTTCTGCCTTTGTATTTCAAAAACAAATAAAAAATAATTTGTTTAATTACTTGTCAATACAGCAACAGATAAATGTCATGTATCTTCCTAAATCAGGTTGTGGGACTGGACCTTAGTTTAAACAAACTTGGCTACATGGATCAATTATCCTCGCTCGTGTCTCATACACCTGACTTGAAAATGCTGAACCTATCAAAGAACAAGGTAAGATTGGCAAAAATACTACTGTGTCTATTGTTAAAATACATTTCCTTTTTATATAATGATTATATAACATTGACATTTGATTTAAAATTCACTTTTGTATCTTTTATTGATATCCTTATACTTGCCTAAAATGTTACTATAGTACATTGAAATATAATACAGTTCTGGTTACCTGTTTATATCCATGTATTTTTCCAATAAAAAAACTCATGTGGGAAGGCTTGTCATCTGACATACAGTACACAGCATTCTTCCCAGATATGTATGTTAGGTCCCCCCTACACCAGTAATACAGTCTACCTAGTATGGGTGTCCCTAAACCAGTAATACAGCAAGCAGACTACCTAGTATGTTTAGGTGTCCCTAAACCAGCAATACAGCTGCCTACATAGACACTTGTGTTGGGTTTCCCTACACCAATAATACAGCTGCCTACATAGACACTTGTGTTTGGGTGTCCCTAAACCAGCTATACAGCTGCCTACATAGACACTTGTGTTGGGTGTCCCTAAACCAGCAATACAGCTGTCAACAGAGACTCATGTTGGGTCTCCCTACACCAATAATACAGCAGTCTACCTAGTATGTTTGGGTATCCCTAAACCAGTAATACAGCTGCTTACATAGACACTTGTGTTGGGTTGCCCTACACCAATAATACAGCTGCCTACATAGACACTCATGTTGGGTCTCCCTACACCAATAATACAGCAGTCTACCTAGTATGTTTAGGTGTCACTAAACTAGTAATACAGCTGCCTACATAGACACTTGTGTTGGGTTTTCCTAAACCAATAATACAGCTGCCTACATAGACACTTGTGTTTGGTTTCCCTACACCAATAATACAGTTGCCTACATAGACGCTTGTGTTGGGTGTCCCTAAACCAGTTATACAGCTGCCTACATAGACACTTGTGTTGGGTTTCCCTACACCAATAATACAGTTGCCTACATAGACGCTTGTGTTGGGTGTCCCTAAACCAGTAATACAGCTGCCTACATAGACACTTGTGTTGGGTTTCCCTACACCAATAATGCAGCTGCCTACATAGACACTTGTGTTGGATGTCTCTAAACCAGTAATACAGCTGCCTACATAGACACTTGTGTTTGGGTGTCCCTAAACCAATAATACAGCTGCCTACATAGACACTTGTGTTGGGTTTCCCTAAACTAATAATACAGCTGCCTACATAGACACTTGTGTTGGGTTTCCCTGCACCAATAATGCAGCTGCCTACATAGACACTTGCGTTGGATGTCTCTAAACCAGTAATACAGCTGCCTACATAGACACTTGTGTTTGGGTGTCCCTAAACCAGTAATACAGCTGCCTACATAGACACTTGTGTTGGGTTTCCCTACACCAATAATGCAGCTGCCTACATAGACACTTGTGTTGGATGTCTCTAAACCAGTAATACAGCTGCCTACATAGACACTTGTGTTTGGGTGTCCCTAAACCAATAATACAGCTGCCTACATAGACACTTGTGTTTGGGTGTCCCTAAACCAATAATACAGCTGCCTACATAGACACTTGTGTTTGGGTGTCCCTAAACCAGTAATACAGCTGCCTACATAGACACTTGTGTTGGGTTTCCCTACACCAATAATACAGCAGCCTACATAGACACTTGTGTTGGGTTTCCCTACACCAATAATACAGCAGTCTACCTAGTATGTTTGGGTGTTCCTACACCAATAATACATTTGTCTACATAGACTAATATGTTGGGTTTCCCTACACCAATATTACAGCTGTCTACACAGACAGTTATATTGGGTCTCCCTACATCAACAATGCAGTTGTTAACACAGACACTCATGTTGGGTCTCCCTACACCAATAATACAGAAGTCTAACACTCAATGTTGGGTATCCCTACACAAATAATACCTAAGTCTAGCACTCATGTTGGGTGTCCCTACACCAATAATACAGCTGTCTACATAGAAGTTCATGTTGGGTCTCCCTACAGCAATAATACTACTGTCTACCTAGTATGTTTGGATGTCCCTTCACCAATAATACAGCTCTTGACATAGACACTCAGGTTGGGTCTCCCTATACCAATAATACAACAGTCTACCTAGTATGTTTGGTTGTCCCTTCACCCATTATACAGCTCTTGACATAGACACTCAGGTTTGGTCTCCCTATACCAATAATACAACAGTCTACCTAGTATGTTTGGGTGTCCCTTCACCTATTATACAGCTCTTGACCTAGACACTCAGGTTGCGTATCCCTATTCCAATAATACAGCTATCTAGACTCTTCATAGACACTCGTGTAACATATATAAAGCTTGAGAATGAAACTTGTGTCTGGGCTACCAAATCAGTGTACATCAAAGCAAAATCTATGGAGTATCACTGTATGTTGTATATGTGTCTTCCAGATAACCCATGTGGAAGAGCTGAGAAAGCTCAGTGGCTGGAAGCTGGAAATACTGGATCTGTCTGAAAACACTGTGTGTGATCGGTTCAATGATCAGGCGGCTTATGTAAGGTAAAACAGTTGCGGTTTGGAAGGTCAGCTGTGACTGACTTGTCATAGACTAGGCCTGCCGGCAGGTAAGGTACTGCACACCGTACAGCACCAAAGTCTACCACGGCCATTATCTTTGGACTCTCAGCCGATAAGTCCATGGAATTTATTATATGGAGTCCACTGAAGACAAATTGGTTTTCAGGATAGGATGTATGGTGTCTATGGTGTCTTGACAGATTGACAATTAATTCTGATATCTCTTGTAGGCAAAACATGATGGTGAAAAGAATTGCCAAAAAGTCATTGTCTGATAGGTTGGTCAATATTTAAACAATATATAACAGAAGGGAAACATATTTGAATAGAGGTGGATTTTTGAATAAAGACATTACTGCCCTTTGGATAACTTAAGCATATTATTGATATGAATTACAAAAAAAATAATGAAATCACATATATATATATATATATATATATATGTATATATATATTACACATTTAACTTTAACTTTAAAAGAATAATCTTTTTAGAGCATGAGTTATTTGACAGATTGTATTTTTTCAAGGTATATGCAAATGGTCAATAAAAAGGTATCTTTACTTAAAAAGAAAACTCTATTATTGGAGTCAAGATATAATTTAAATAAACCAAAATTAAAACCACCACAGGACCTCTATCTTTATGAATAAAAAAATATCCTTAAATTAATAAACTGCTTAAGGAATCATGTCAGGGCACTTGGTAGCGTCCCATGATGACCTTGTATAGAGAAATTGACCCTTAGTGCTCGTAGCAACGAACTTAACCAATGACCTTGGAGCACAGAGAGTGACCTAAATTCACATTTGAGTCCAGTTACACTGGACCTGTGACTGACCCCAATGACGGATCATAACGTGCCAGAAAGGGCGTTGGTCTATGCAGGGGCAGTCTGTGTAAGAGTGTATGACCTTTTGTGAGACGACAACAGATGCTACTGGAAAGGTCAGTACAATGAAACAACATCAGAGGTCCTGGGTCAAAGCCGAACAGAATGTAACGGTGGCTGGAGTTCTTCAATTTTTTCAGAACTAAATGGGTGAATTGGGGTCAATGAATGCATTATTGCAACATTAAGAAATTTATACAATTTATTTGACAAATTGTTGGAGGAATTAAGATACAAATGAAAACTGGTTTGGTGTGGGTGGGGACTAAGTAAAATTGTACTTGCAATATTAAGGACTGTTACACAATTACAACAGTTGATTTTTTATCGTTTCTTTTTTAAGTCATAAATCTGATTGCCTTGGGCTCTGACACATTCCAAGTAGTGGTACCAATTTAGGATTACTGTCAAGGACTGATGTTGATACTGGTATTTGTAATTGATCATTTAGAGGTTAAGGGCAGTTTTTGGATAGTCTGACCCCCAAGCAAGATTTTTCTGCTTATTCAATCTGTCAACTAACTGTGTTCTGGAAAAAAAAAATCTGACTACCACTTACAACCAGAAGATGAGTTTAAAAAAAATACATGAAGGACTGCTTTTGGTTTGTAGAATAAATAAAGTTTCCCCTGCTGACATGACAAAATGAAGAGTTTAATTTCTTCCTTGTAATTTGAGAAATAGTTAAAATAATTGCAAACCTTGCAATTGACAAACTGGTTTAAAAGAATTAAAACTTGAATTCCCTTCAAATTTGACAAAATAATAAGTTGAACACAATGCTACCTTTTTATGTGCTATTTCTTAGAGCTTTATGTATTCCGTGTTCAAAAAACACTGGCAACACCCCCACTTCTCCCACCCCCTACCGCCCTGACACACATTTATTGTACTGATACTGCTTCATGTGGTGTGATCTTGCTGTTCCAGTGCCGTGAGAAAGATATTTCCCAAAGTGGTCAAACTGGTATGTATCCAGCACTCATGTGCCTGGGCTATATTCTACTGGATAATTTTTACTATGGAGTACTAATATACATCACTAAATATTTTCAGGCCATAAATTTGTAATTATAATTGCTGTATTTTGAGGGGCCCCCATTGGCTTAGTTGTAGAGTCATTTATAACTCTTCTGACTTCTTAGCCTCTCACCACATGGGTTCAATTTCTCTCCTGGGCGAAGAACTTAATGTGGGAAGTTCTTCCATCTGACCTGTGTTTCTTGGGTGTCTGGGGTCTTACTTGACCAAAATAGCTGGACATCATAATAGGTTGCTGCGATATATGTATATATTTTTTTTAAAAGCAGTATTTTAAAACAAGTACACTAAAACAACTGGCAACATTATTCGCAATAATTGTTGTTATTATGATGATATATGTAGTTTCATGTTTTACAGGACAATGTGGACCTGCCCCCACCTATCACATTTGATATAGAGGCCAGGACAGATCTGCCAAAGGCAAAGGTAACTAGAAACATTGTGTAGATGAAATTAACAAAGTCTAATATGCTCAGAACATATAAGAACCTCAAGATACTCAGTAATCTTGCTTTAGGAAGAAGATAAAGTCACCAACTTGTAACGCCACAGCTCCTCTCTGCGTTTGAGTCCCAGTTGAGGTGAGAACTTTCATCTGGGGAGATTTTCCAGCAAACCTGCAGTGCGCTGGTGGTTCTACCCAGACTTATGTCTAAGGTCTTCCTACACCAATAACTAGCTGGATGTTGCCAATATGACCATAATTGTGTCGGTGCGATGTAACAAACAACAATAATGATAATTAATTTTTAAAATTACATAACAAGTGTTAATTTCTCAATCTTTATGAATCTTAAAAATGGTCATATTTAACTCATACCTGCATGTATTCTATCAATTTTCTTCAACATTGTTTGCACACCATTTTCTACTTTATTCGTAGATCTTTGGGGTTTTTGTTGTTGTTTTTCAATGCCTTAAAACCTCAGTTTATTGCCAGTCCATTATATCCTTCCAGGCATTTGTATCACCAGCATGGACTCCAGTATGCTTCAAGCTTTTGTTCAGTTGATGCATTCTATACTTGGTAACTACTGTGAAAGCATTTTATTTCGTGGGGCATTTAATTTCGTGGAATTCGTGGGCAAGACAATCCACAAATTTAAGTACCAACAATATAAAATCCCCTCAGTTAGACTCTTGAATGCTAGATTTACTTGTAAATCATGTCAACATTTGGTATGAGCCACGTATATTGCAAGTTTGTAACACGTTAATTAAACGATGGTTTAATTCGTTAGATTCTCTGTAATTAATGGCTATTACAAATCATTGGCCTGTACAATTTAATATCACACCTTTTTGCTTTCAATAAGGTATTAAGTGTTTATTTGGGCTCAAATAAAGTGAAGCATCGTGTTCTAATTATTTACCTTTGACCCATGTTCGCTTGATGAAGTATGCTCGATTATCACGTAATCGATCACTTCTATTTAGTAGCTATGCAATAACGTCATTTGATTTCGTTCATTTGGTAAACCGGTTTAACTTATGAAAGATGTTGCTTAGTCAATTAACCTTAAAAGAGCCGCCCCCCTAACATCTTTATGAATATAATCCCCAGGGTTCCCACAGAACCGGGAAATCGGGAAAAAGCCGGGAATTCGAAAATTCGACACTCCCGGTCAGGAAAAGACCTTAAATTTGACATGATACGGAAAAAAAAACGGGAAATTACCGGGAAAACTGTTAGCCCTTTCACTCATGGTTTGGCGATTTTTGGCGTTGTGCGGTAGGCTCAAAGTTTGGCGATTTTTGGCGTTGTGCATCTGGCTCATACATACGCCATTTTACGCTATGCTGTCATTTGCATAGTTTGGCGAAATTACGCCCTCGAAGTTAAGTGCAAAATCATAAGTGAATACTTCATGTAAAGTCTTTATTTTATCTTTATTCAGTAAGATAAAGCCTTTATTTATACATTTAGTGAATAAAAAAGAGGAGTTGTTCTGAAAAAATTGTGACAATTTGCTCAGTTTATAGAGCACCCTAATGGAATTTTCCATTGTTTACACTCGCTGGCAAATCTTACCATTTCTAAACGGCAACAACTCTCACATAGTCAGCCTAACAGTAAAAACTGAGTATGCCGATGTAATAAACATCCGCTTCCTTCACAGTAAATGGAAGTGAAGTATTTGATGTTGAAGAGTTTTGCCGACTTATCGGAACCCCCTGTTGCTTCGGGGCAGCATTGGGCCATAAAACTCACTGACTAATGAGAGGGGCAAAATGTTTTATTGCTCTGTGGATCAACTTGGAAGGTATTTAAGCTTCATTTGATTGCCTCGTTCATTAGCATTCTAATTGCTGCATCTTTAACACCTATTGAAAAAGATCTTGTACACAAATTGTTTGATAATATTTATTGATAGTCTCACTTTATCTTGCTGCAGAAGTATGCCTGATGCTTATGATATTTTGTTTGGTAGTGACACTGAGTCAGAATTTTCTGGTTTTGGGGAATCAAATGTTGTATTGTAAATAAAAACAATAGCAATTAATGAATATTTCAAACATAAAATAAAGAAATTGCCTATGACAAATTTCTTTTGTTTTATTCAAACCCTCTTCTAACAATTTATATAACCTCATATGCATGAAAATTATATCATCAGAAAGAAAAATTATTTCTGAATAAACTTTTTAATTACATAAATATGATTAAATAACTCATTCTAGCTTAAAATAAAACTTAAACATAACTACTGTCAGCTTCCCACACGAAACCATTAATGCTCTATGAACCTGAGGTACCTTTGTCACCAGTTTAACTATGCATGCCGGGTGGCCTGATAAGCCATCTGGTTATGCATTAGGCATATGGTTATTTAGGAGAACTGCATGAGTGAAAGGGTTAGTGCATTTTTAATAATTAGAAGGCATTTTAACTGAATTTGATTTAAAAAATCAGAGTATTTGTATTGGCATACATTTGTAAACTCCCATAAATATTTACCGCAAAACTCTTGAATCTTTACATTCATAGACCTTGAAAATGGACAAAATACCTGGAAAAAACCTGGAAAAAACCTGGAAAAGACCTTGAATTTTTCCCTTCAGAATTTGTGGGAACCCTGAATCCCTTAAATGACACGCTTATTGACAGTTTGGTGTCATAAAAGTCGTCTGATGAGACCCGGCTGTGAAAACATTGACTGGCTGCCGTGGATCAATATCATCAGGCGTGACGTAAGACAGTAGGCAGGGTCACTCGCTAATCCGTAGTTTCGCAATTGACCCTGTTTCAGTGTTAGGCCTCAGTTTCGTATCTGTCAAAAAACCAAGGTAATTTTTTTTTAATTTCGCGGGTGTTGCAATCCACGAAGTCAAGTACCCACGAATATGCCCGTCCTCTTCAATTGATGAAATTTTGGCCCCACGAAATAAAATGCTTTCACACTAACTTTATTAGTTCAGCACCACACCAGTGTCTTCATCACCATTACCTCTATCATCATCAACAGATTCTGTTTTGTTGCACAGCTGTAGCATCACTCCTAAAAAATCTTTCCAGGGTAGTTATTTCCCCAGTATGGACACCAGTGTTTTGACCAAGTTCCTCAAGGAATATTTCTCTTTCTACGACTCAAACGACAGAACTGCTTTGGCCCCTGCCTACCATGAATCTGCTACATTCTCTCTCTCCTCAACATACAACAGCTCGATGCAATTCAAGTAAGCAAGATTTTGTTCAAACTCTTTATTGTTATACATAATTTGCATAATAAACAGTTTTTGATAGGTATTATTTATGTTACTATTAGATATTTTTATTGTTTTAACTGAACATTTTAATAGTTATAGAACAGCGATGTTATTTTGGGCTGATCCTCTGCTGTTTGATGTACATTTAACTTTTATAGGAATTTCAACTATTTATTCAAATAAATCTGTTATGATATAGATTAATAACAGATTTAGCAAAGAAGTAAAAATGTTTGTGAATGCAATTGCATACAACTATTAGTTATTAATTGTTATAACCATTACAAGCAATATGTAAACCTGTTTTCACTTATAATTCACATTTTTTACCTGATAGATTTTATTTCTACTTACATATTATAGTTTGAACCTGACTTTATTCTATTGTCAATAAATTTTAATGTATTTGGTGCCGTATGAGCTATAAAGTGTTGGTGTGCCGTAAAACCCAAAATACAAATACAAATTCCTGAAATGAAGTCGTAGAAAACTGTAAATTATTTCTTACTATTCTAGGCAGACATCACTTGCAAGGTATATCGAAGAAAGTCGGAACTTGGTGAGAATGAACGTAAAAGATGCAGGTAAAACTTATTGGCATATTTTTCTATGATATTGCTTCTTTATTTATTTTTAACTTGGACAATAATAATTTATTTTTTTATGCTTTTGATCTGAATTATCATTTTGGCCAAATGTATTTGTGATGCCTTCTTTGTAAAGTATGAAAAAATTAAACTTTCTTCTAACATGAATTAATTTATTGGCAAAATTAATTGAAATGAATTAATTTGTTGGCAAAATTAATTTAAATGAATATATTTTTTTTGCAAAAATAATTTAAACAATGGGCTGCAGCATACACAAAAAGCTAGCTCTAAATGCTCTATGTTATGTTTGGAATTAATTTCAAGCTTCACTGTCGATTAATCAGAATTAACAGTCAATTATTATTTCTTTATGAACATACCAGTTGAAACATTAATAAAAATATCGCTTAACTCTTCAAAATATTGATTCAGCATTTGATCAACTTCAGCATAGACATTAATTATCAAATAATGTAATTTTATACTAAGTTTATATAAGTTTATGCACTTTCACTGTTTATGAAGCCAATATCCTGGCTGAGAAAAAGCATATATCTAGGATATTCATCTATGTTCGTTGGTCACAAATGTTCATTATTATCACCAAATCAGATGCCTTTATTCAAACTAGGGATACTGACTTAAAATGTGAGAATGTGTCTAAACACTTATCAGAATTTAAGAAAAAAATGGCTAAGCATCTGCTTCAACATGCCGATGTACTGTAAGTTATATGTATTTCCAGGCCGCAAGCAGAGGAAACTGAGGGTGGGCAGCGCCATTGTCGCCCAGTTGTGCCTTCTACCAAAGACTGAACATGATCCCAACTCCTTTATTGTGGATATACAGTTTGTAGCAGTCAGTATTGATTGATTTTTTTATAATGAGTAAAAAAAAAAACACGTAAGAAAACAAGAAAAAGAAAAAAATGTGTGGACTTCACTGTCTACTTCCCAGAAAGAACCAATAATGAGATGGTAACTCCCTGTAATGATAAGTCTTTCCCAAGGACAGACATATGTAAATTAAAAGCGAGATGTGGATATTTACCTGGCCCCGATTTCATCATAATTTCTCAGTTGAGATTTTGCTGAAACTAAATTTTTGAATGTTCACTATTTACTTATTTATTTTCCATCATGCTGTTAGGTGATATTGAGTAGGAAAACAATATATTTGTTTAGACATGACACAGAGTTTTGTTTGCTTTCAACAATTTTGGCATTCCCTTTTTCATAGATATTTTTTAAGCGTTTTATTATGTTGCATGCATGATTCAATTGAATTAATTAACTTTATGATCCAACCATAGTATTGTTACTAACCTTACAGTTATATATAAAAGTAGAATAAATTTTCATTGTCTATTTTTATATTGACAGCCTCAAATGGTCTGCGTTACTGTGCAAGGAGTCTTCAAGGAAGGTATTCATGAATGTTATCTACAATTATTAATTGTCTTATCATTCAAGTAAGTGCTAAAAAGTAAACAGTAAGTGTCAGTTTTGTCACATTTTGTCAAATACTTTGAAGCAAAAAAAAATAATTAAAAAATGGGCTCTTGTATTGACAACTCCAGACTTCCATTTCACCTCCTTATTCACTTTGTTGATGTGCTGAATCCTTATTGTCAATTGTCAATACCCATGGTTGTTTGGCAGTCCCTAAAGATTTTGATGAAACTTCATATGAGACATTTTTTTTACCTTGTACATTGACGTTTGTTGTTACTCTTGGTTTATAGACGATGGCAAGCATGACAAACCAGCAATCCGAGCCTTCAGTCGAACATTTGTAGTCATTCCGTTGGGACCAAGGTAGGTTGGTGTGTAGATAGAAAGGTTAGACTGTTTGTTGTATTTAATATTGTTCCTTATTGACTTGTAAAACCAAACCTTTTGATTGTGTAATTGACATGTCTTGATTGGTGGTTGCCCTTTAACATATTACAAATAAGTCATATTTTACATAAGATGAAAAAATGTAAGATAATACAGCCATATTGGTGAGAGGATATAAGTTAGAGAATTAATTTGATTTTCTTACCAGCTTGCAGATCATGAATGACATGCTCACCATTACCAATGCTTCACCAGAACAAGTAGAGGTAAGTCTGCTTTAGAATGTTCACTCACATGCCTAATAATTAACACAGTGTTTATTTTTCCTCACATGAACTGGCTTTATAAAATTGCCATGTACATGATTCAACAATCCGTGATGTCCCATGCAACATTGCGTGGAGGTAAAATTAGAAAGCTTGTTTCCACCCCCGACCCCACTCCCCAGTAAAGTATGCAAGGGAGCTAACTATGTAATGCATACAGTCTGTAACAATGTGTGCTTTTTAAAATGTGTGCATTGCATCCATTGCTTACACATCAGTTGACATTATTTGTCTCGGGTGAATATTCCATTCTATCACCCTCCATGGGATGTAACATTTATATAATACACATTGGGAGCAGCAAGAGTTTTCCTAATAATGCTGATTGACAGCTGGATCAAAATTACATAAATTGGATGTTTGCATCAAAACATAAATATGTATAAACCTGAAAAGCACGTAACATACCAAAGACCATCTCTGGTTGCAGGTTGCATTTGTCAAAGACGCTCACAGTTTCATTAATCAAAGACCATCTCTGGCTGCATTAATCAAAGACCCTCATGGTTGCATTAATCAAAGCCTTTTTTGTTGCACTTGTCAAAGACCCTCAGTTTCATTAATCAAAAATCATCTCTGGTTAATCAAAAATCATCTCTGGTTATGTTAATTATAATTCCTCTTGGTAGCATTAATCAAAGACCCTCTTGGTAGCATTAATCAATAACCTTCTTGGTTGTGTCTGTCAAAGACTCTCTTGCTGCATTAGTCAAAACTCTATTGGTTGCATTTATCAGCCACATCCTGGCCAGCTAGAAGGAGCTTCCTGATATGGAGCTGCACTGTTTTACATTAACCTGATCAATTCCTTCTAAGCAGGCAGAGTTGAGATGCCTGTTCTTAGACCACAACTCAGTGCCCATGTGTTTTTCTACAGGTTACACTTCATATGGTTGTAACATTTCTCTTAATGCAGGTTGCGTTCAAGACGCCAGCCCCAACACCATCGTCCAGCCCAGTACCACAGATGTCACCTGTGAGCCCATTTCAGACCAACAGTCTGACAGAGACACAACAGCTGATGGTCCAGAGCTTTATGACCAACTCTTGCATGAACTCTGAGTACTCCATGAAGTAAAGATACCTTTTTCTATCAATGTTTTTATCATTCTTATTTAGCACATGGATCTTAAGTCTTAAGTTCCCTAAAATTATGCTGTCAGGTATTAAACTGTATTTATTCAACTGAATATATCCACATTTCTTGGTAACCTAGATTAAAATAAAGACAGTGAAGTGGTAAAACATTCCTTAAAAATGTATGAACCTTTGCAGCTTCAGTAAATTATAGACTTGTAACTCTTCAGCCCGTCACTGTGAGGGTTCAAATCTCGGTCGTGGCAAAACTTATATGTGGGAAGGTTTTCAAGCTAAGAAATGCTGCACAGGTGTTCTACCCAGACATAAGTCTGGGTTCTTTGCCCCCATATAATTAGATGGGCATCGCCTATAGGACCATAATTGTGTTGTTGTGATGTGTAACGAAAAAAACAAACAAAATGCTAGAACCACATTTCTCAAATAGGTTCATATGTCTACATGAACTCCACATCCATCATTAAGGAAGAACACCTTTGATGTAGAAGACTTAAAATGCTTACTCAGTTATCTTAGTCTTTGTATGAAACACTATATTCCATTGTCTTTATTAATCTTTGTCACTATTTTCCATTGTCTTTATTAATCTTTGTATGAAACACTATATTCCATTGTCTTTATTAATCTTTGTATGAAACACTATAGTCCGTTGTCTTTAATAATCTTTGTATGAAACACTATATTTCATTGTCTTTATATGTCATTTTTTCCTTTAAATCTGGTTGTTTGTTTATATCAACTTGGAATTTTCCATGAAGTACGGACACTTTGTTAGTGTATAAATCTAGTGTATGTTTATTTAGTAGTCTTGCCATTGATTCTTAAGTTTCTATCAGTATTGAAGAAAGGCACAGTTATGTTGATTTTTAATTGACTAATGTTCAATATCAATTACAGTAAATCTTAATTATTGTCCACATTACTCCATGAAGCAATGACAGCAGTTCAGTAAATAGTTGCTTATTATGATTGAACCTTTATTAAACGTGAATACTTATTATTGCAATTAAAATTATAACTTTTAGTTTGTTACACTTGTGAATATAATTCAATTTACAGGTGTCTGGCTGAGAATGGCTGGAATTATGAGAAAGCTGGGCAGGTGTTCATGCAGTTACAGGTATTTAAAGTTTGGTTCTAAAACTGCCTTAATCCTTAGCTTGCATCCTTTGTGACTAACCTAGACTAATACTTAGGTTTTTTTACATCAACATGCAAAGACATATTGATAGAGACTTAACAGCAAATAGTGCAGATCCTGATCAGACAGCTCCAGCAGGGAGCAGAGTGATCTCGATATACACTACTTGCCAAATCCACATAAAAACATGCTAAGCGTACTAAGGGTTAAGTTTCAAGACCTATTGTTTTAAGGCAGTGCATTTTTCGAGGTAGGGAACTTCCTAGCTGCTGTATGCCAGTGGTTCTACCGTCATTAATTTACCCTCATCATGTGACATTTGTTCTTTAAGTAACCAAAACAGAATCTGAGTTTCATTTGCTAACAACTACATTCAAAGGTAATATGACATATTGCTAGAGAATGCAGTAAATAGTGTAGTCTCATTGTACAGCTCCCTGTGAAAGCTCTTTGATCTGGATGTACAATATTTGGCAAAGCTTGATAAATTCATGCTAAGCGGGCTAAGGACTAAACTGAATTAAAATAGATTTAACATGTGCCTGTAATAAGGATTTTTAACCACTTGTGTTAAATGTATGTTTCCAGAGCGAAGGCAAGATCCCGCCAGAGGCTTTTGTCAAAGCTACAGTATGAGACACCAGGAAAGGAACAAAGCATGATATAGCAATGGCTATACCTTCATCTTTTTTTAAAATTATATTCTTGTTCTGGATTTGATGTTTATGTGTGACAAACAGTGTCACAGATCATGGCCATTTTTATGAACAATTGTCTCAATATTGTTTTCTTTCATCATAATAGTGCAAGACTAGCATGTTTTCACTGGCTTATGTCATTAGAAACAGTAGAAAGTAGTAGTAGTGCCAGAGCACACTTTTGTATAAAAAGATCTGCTTTCTGCTTATATATTTAAAGTCCATACTATTTTTAAATTACAGTTTTACTTTTTAAATACATGTACTAGTTTTTTTTACAGTGGATATGAAGAAAATGCTTTGTGTTTTGTAACTTATGTTATTTAAAGTTGAACAGGTAAAACAGGCAATATAAAAGCACAAAAGAGTGCTATTGTTCATTATTCATTTGCTCATTAGCAATAGTTGTCATGAACAACGATTTGCAAAGATACTTTTTTTTCTAAATTGTCGCTTTAAATATTTGTTTAATGGTTCATTTTGTTAATGTCTGACAAATGTCACATCAATTGTTGATTGCTATCATTGGTTGTAATGAGTGACTAATTTGAATTATCAGCAATATACATATCTTTATTGTCATAATTATCCAATCAGTAATATCCATACCTTTATTGTCATAATTATCCAATATTTGTTTTCGTGTAAATTTACAAAAGGAGTTTTTATGACATTTTAGTTTTGATAGAAAGTCATCATGTGCCATGCATGTGGGTTTTTATTGGCATAATTTTACTGTACAGTTCATCTTATTAATTGTAAATATGTTGTTAATTTTATAATTGTTCTTGAAATAATGTCGAATAAATGTCTGGCGTTTTTTTTAGTATTTGTTATTTCTTTTTTATACCAGTATTTCATATCAGCTTTGAAAAATGTTATCATTCAATATGCAAGATTTCTCTGGCAATAGATTGCTTTAATTTGGCAGAATATGAACCCACAACTATCATAGTCTTAAACAAGACCTCATATTAGATATTAGTAGTTTTTTTAGTTTAATCATTCTATTCAGAAATAAACGCAATAAGTTCACTCTAAAGACATCCATCTACTTAACCCTTGACTTGCTGAAAGCACTTCCCAGTTGATTTAAGAAAAAAACTTAAGCACACTTGGCTGAAACAACTACCAACACGGAGCCACTTGGCTGAAACAACTACCAGCACTAAGCCACATGGCTGAAACAATACCAACACTAAGCCACATGGCTGAAACAGCTACCAGCACTAAGCCACATGGCTGAAACAATACCAACACTGAGCCACATGGCTGAAACTGCTACAAACACTAAGCCACATGGCTGAAACAATATAAACACTGAGCCACATGGCTGAAACAACTACCAGCACTAAGCCACATGGCTGAAACAATACCAACACTAAGCCACATGGCTGAAACAACTACCAGCACTAAGCCACATGGCTGAAACAATACCAACACTAAGCTACATGGCTGAAACAATACCAACACTGAGCCACATGGCTGAAACTGCTACAAACACTAAGCCACATGGCTGAAACAATACCAACACTGAGCCACTTGGCTGAAACAACTACCAGCACTAAGCCACATGGCTGAAACAATACCAACACTAAGCCACATGGCTGAAACAGCTACCAGCACTAAGCCACATGGCTGAAACAATACCAACACTAAGCCACATGGCTGAAACAGCTACCAGCACTAAGCCACATGGCTGAAACAATACCAACACTAAGCCACATGGCTGAAACTGCTACAAACACTAAGCCACATGGCTAAAACGATACAAACACTGAGCCACTTGGCTGAAACAACTACCAGCACTAAGCCACATGGCTGAAACAACTACCAACACTAAGCCACATGGCTGAAACAACTACCAGCACTAAGCCACATGGCTGAAACAATACCAACACTGAGCCACATTGCTGAAACAACTATTGACGCTAAGCCATATGGCTGAAACAATACCAACACTAAGCCACATGGCTGAAACAATACCAACACTGAGCCACATGGCTGAAACAACTATTGACACTAAGCCATATGGCTGAAACAATACAAACACTAAGACCGGCCGCAATAGCTCAGGTGGTAGAGCGTCGGCTTGCGGATCGGGAGGTCGTGGGTTCGAACCCCGGCCGGGTCAAACCAAAGACTTTAAAGTTGGTAGTAGTGGCTTCCCTCCTAACGCTCGGGGCTTAGGGACAGCATTACGCCTGACTAGTCGGTGTCAGTATAATGGACCGGCCGGGTTCAGTCCCTGGGCACCTCATAAGTGCCCCTGTGCTATAATGATAGAAATGTCGCTGCGCAGTATCGGCAAAAATGCCGGCAAATCCTAATCCCACAAACACTAAGCCACATGGCTGAAACAATACCAACACTGAGCCACATGGCTGAAACAATACCAACACTAAGCCACATGGCTGAAACAATACCAACACTGAGCCACATGGCTGAAACAGCTACCAGCACTAAGCCACATGGCTGAAACAATACCAACACTGAGCCACATGGCTGAAACTGCTACAAACACTTAGCCACATGGCTGAAACGATACCAACACTAAGCCACTTGGCTAAAACAATACCAACACTGAGCCACATGGCTGAAACAATACCAACACTGAGCCACATGGCTGAAACAATACCAACACTGAGCCACATGGCTGAAACAGCTACCAACACTAAGCCACATGACTGAAACAATACCAACACTGAGCCACATGGCTGAAACAACTACCAGCACTAAGCCACATGGCTGAAACAATACCAACACTGAGCCACATAGCTGAAACTGCTACAAACACTTAGCCACATGGCTGAAACGATACCAACACTGAGCCACTTGGCTGAAACAACTATTAACACTGAGCCACTTGGGTGAATACAACTACAGACACTGAGCCACTTGGGTGAATACAACTACAGACAATGAGCCACATGGCTGAAACAATACCAACACTGAGCCACATGGCTGAAACAGCTACCAACACTGAGCCACATGGCTGAAACTGCTACAAACACTTAGCCACATCGCTGAAACAATACCAACACTGAGCCACTTGGCTAAAACAACTACCAACACTGAGCCACTTGGGTGAATACAACTACAGACACTGAGCCACTTGGGTGAATACAACTACAGACACTGAGCCACTTGGGTGAATACAACTACAGACACTGAGCCACTTGGCTTTAACAACTATCGACACTGAGCCATTTAACTGAAACAATACCAACACAAAGCTACTTAGCTGAAACAACTATTAACACTGAGCCACTTGGCTGAAACAACTATTAACACTGAGCCACTTGGCAGAAACAACTATTAACACTGAGCCATTTGGCTGAATTAACACTGAGCCACTTGGCTTTAACAACTATCGACACTGAGCCATTTAACTGAAACAATACCAACACTGAGCCACTTGGCAGAAACAGCTATTGACACTAAGCCACTTGGCTGAGACAATACCAACACTGAGCCACATGGCTTTAACAACTATCGACACTGAGCCACATGGCTTTAACAACTATCGACACCGAGCCATTTAACTGAAACAATACCAACACTGAGCCACTTGGCAGAAACAGCTATTGACACTAAGCCACTTGGCTGAGACAATACCAACACTGAGCCACATGGCTTTAACAACTATCGACACTGAGCCACATGGCTTTAACAACTATCGACACTGAGCCACATGGCTTTAACAACTATCGACACTGAGCCATTTAACTGAAAAAATACCAACACAAAGCTACTTAGCTGAAACAACTATTAACACTGAGCCACTTGGCTGAAACAACTATTAACACTGAGCCACTTGGCTGAAACAACTATTAACACTGAGCCATTTGGCTGAATTAACACTGAGCCATTTGGCTAAAACAACTACCAAAACTGAGCTACATGGCTGAAGCAACTACTGACACTGAGCCACTTGGCTGAAACAATACCTACACTGAGCCACTCGGCTGAAACAATACCAACACTGAGCCACTTGGCTGAAACAATACCAACACTGGGCCACTTGGATGAAACAATACCAACACAACATCAAGCTCAAGACTTTAATAAGATAGTAGTATATAAAAATAAATGGGATTATGTTATACATGTGGTTTATCACAAATATGTAATAGCTGTCAGTTAAACAAAAATTATACAATTTACACAGAAACTGTAAATAAAGTTAACAAAAAAATAAAACTGCATATGTTGTTAGTAAAATTAAAGACAACTATGGAAAAGCATACAGTTTAGTGCCATCAAAAGCGTAAAAAGAAATAAATAATGGCAACAGTTGAAAACAAATGTTTTGATATACCTTATTTCAGTGTTAGTTACCTATTTGAAAGAAACAAGCTTCAAAAACAATCTGACCAACATGCTTAAAATTCACTTGTGGCTGACTTTTATTTTATTTTAGAGATTCTTAAAAGTGATGAATGCAAAGAAATGACAACAGTATTTAAGATTAAAACACTAAATCTCATAAAAAGTTTAAGAAAATAACTTAAACAAGCAAATCATTTGGATTGGCAATAGAACACAGACACTTCAGGTAGCATGTAAGAAATCAGAGCACTTGCTGAATAGTCTCACTTCCTCAAATCAATGTACATTGTGACTAACAATGCGGCTAGTGCTTTAGTCATTACCACAAAAAGCTATGCAATAGAATGAATTATACAGTTTAATAGGTTAAGGTATAGGACCAGGAACATCCCCTAACAGTACAACCCAGTACAATACTACGTATTACAACAAAACAATACACCAGACAATCAGCAGCATATAATGGCAAGTTTCACAAGTTGTGTTATCATACAGAGCAGTTTGACTGCTATCACCCTGTCATTAAGTTGTTGTACACCAAGTGAATAAAAACATTCCTGATTCACTATTGCTTTACAACTTACATTTAAGCCTGCTAAGTTTGACTTCAGGCAAATATTGCAAATCAGCCAACTCCAACTACACCTTCATTCTTTAACTTTGAAGTTTAGAAGTGGCAAAACCTTTTCATGTAAAAAGGTCCTTCAGCTATGTACAGTGCATGGTTCATCAATAATTCTACTCCTTTTGTCTTGGGTCCGCCTCAACCAAAAATGATTTAAAAGCCGGATGTTATCATATGTACCAATATTGTGCCATGCTGATAAATATTGTATAAATAAAATACAAGCAGAAAACACACAGATTTTTCAGACTTTCAAGCTGGAATGTTGCTAAATAACTGTTAACTAGAAATCATAATCAAATCTAATGAAACCTGGAGAAATATTAACAAGAATGTAATGATAAATCTGCTTATAGTGAATATCAATGAAAAATAAAAGGCATTAATGAGGTCCATTGATAACATTTCTGGAAGAAAAACAAATTACCATAATGAGCAAATAATTATGTAAAATAAAATTCACATGAGGAACAGTACATTCAAAATTCATAACAACAGCGTAACAGATCCTTTCCTGTTTTACATTCACAACAAACATATAAGCAAAAAGAAATGCTTGTCATTATTTTTCAATAAAAAAAAGAAAGCCAAAATACCTTTTGCTTATATGAATCAAAATGAGAAATTACCATTAAATGCATTTTCCATGAAAAGGAAAATGAAAATATTTTGGGCATAAATGACAAATATGGTATAAAGCATTTTCACAGTTGTGTATGTCATCCCAATGTGAATGATAAACCTTCTATTTTATAAGCTGAAGCAATGATTTATTTCAGTAAAATACACTGGTACCCTACAGATTAACTAGATGTTATATACAGCTATAGTAATATACACAAAAGCTTGTCATTGTGTTAGGCACCTTTATTATATAACATAAAATGCAAATCCTTCTATCAAATCTTGTAGCTCTCATTAAAACCTTCAAATTATTTCATATTCAACTAGATTAGACAATATTCTCAAGACACGGTGCAGCACCAATTTCCCTGATTTTGATTGGCTGCTGCCAGGTTTGGGTCTGTAGCTGGACTAGTTCCCTGCTTGAGGTTGGTTCCTACATCCCCTGCTGCTGGTTCCATCAGTATACTGGTCACCTGTTCTGGTTCCCCGTGCTCTAACACATGGTGCAGCACCTCTCTACACATGTCAAGGAATGGCTGGAAAAGTGAAAACAGTACAATGTATGTAAATATATGATCTGTATCCAATGATTTTGTCCTTGTGACATATTCAGATTTTTTGGAATCAAAATATCAAAATTTGGATGCTCTGGACTTTTTTATGAAAAAGCCCATAATAAGAATATCATGGGTAGTTTACACCTGACCCATTTTTTATCATAACTAAATGGCAATGACCAAATTAAGAAGTGCTGCACATTTAATGTTGTGCACCTTTTATTGATTTTTCGGAGCGGAAATTAAACATAGCATAATCCCGATTTGCCCTTGAACACCATAAAAATATTGGAACATTAATGTATACTATAGGTTAATGCAACTGAGCAAAGAAACAAATACTAACTATGAGTTCCACCTGATACCATCTCAGCCTCTCAGACAGGTAAAGATTTTATGTCCTTTTTATCTGTGATTATATCCAGTTGTCAATATGCCAACCAGGAGTGTACAATTGTGCAAAAGTATATCAGGATGAGATGATGTTAAATAAAACAAAATATTTAATTAAGCAGTACAGAAGAAAGCTCAATTAAGACAGCTTACCTTTTCTAAATTGTTTCTATCTCTGGCACTAACTTCATAGAAGTTAATCTCATTTTTATCAGCAAACTGAAAACAAACAAGATATGCCAATATTGAATACATGAACTTAAAGGTGAAGACAAACAAGATATGCCAATATTGAAAACATGAACGAAAAAGTTGAAAACAAACAAGATATGCAAATATTGAATACATGAACTGAAAGGTGAAAACAAACAAGATTAGTCAATATTGAAAACGTGAACGAAAAAGTTGAAAACAAACAAGATAAGCCAATATTGAATACATGAACTGAAAAGCTGAAAACAAACAAGATATGCCATAATGAATACATGAACTGAAAAGCTGAAAACAAACCAAATATGCCAAAATTGAATACATGAACTGAAAACCTAAAAACAAACAAGATAAACCAATGTTGTTTTACACAAAACTACTGCTCTGTGAATTGTCTATTGTACTTCTTGCTTGTTGGGTTAATCGTCAAACAAACAGTATTTCAGTTACCGTATTCACTCGTGTAATGGTCGCACCCGTGTAATGGCCGCACCCCCAAAATGACCGCAAAATTTGAAGAAAAAATCCTAATTCAATGTAATGGCCGCACCCCCAAAATGACTATATATCGTCAATACTGTCGGTCAACGATTAACTGTCTCACATACATTTCCCTTTGTTCTGCATGAAACACAGCTTATTATCCGTCAGTAAACACTTAAACAAACTTTCATCTTCAGTCTGCTAAATACACCAAGCTGTAATTTCTGTGTAGACTTGCCTCATTACACAGGTCAAGTGACTGACTCTGAGATAAGCTGTTGTCAAGGTGATATCGATCGGAGCAGTTTGACAGTGAGGGAGTGAACGATGTGTTTTTATAAGCAGCTGCCGATTACATTTCTCCATGAAATTGTTGATTGGTAGAATGTACACAAGGACAGTGTACTGTTCCCCGATAAATCGTGTACTGTCATACCAGACTTGGTGACGTAGATCAAAGAAATTAATTTCATGCCGCCACGAGCTACAGGATAGCAGTGCGGCTGAGACTAGATACATTTGCAACGTGTCAAAAATACAGTCACTGTTTACCAATTAACCCTTTTGTTGAGACAGCATGACTGGTCGACGCTCCTGTTCATTTTTCACCTCGTCAAAGAGACTGTCGCCTCGTATCAAAGCTGTGTTGTTTAATCGGCTCTACTATGAAATCCTTTGATCTGCATGGTAGTGTTCACATGACAGCTGGGTGAAATTGTTTGATGATGCAAACATTCATAAATATGATACAAGAGATAAAACTAGGAAGTCATTTATAAATTATGGAATATGTTTACATTAGTTAGACAAAAGCATAGAACGGCGCTATCTCGATCATATCGTCCGTCAACCTCCTACTTAGAGAGCTCATCTAGACGCATGGCGTCCCAAAAATCGGCAGAATCGTTCTAGAAAAAATGTCCCAAGGCCTTACACCTATAGAATGGCCGCACCCTCAACTCCTTTACGATAAAATCGGGTAAAAAAGTGCGGCTATTACACGAGTGAATACGGTATTTGGAGACGGTGTCCACTTAAAGCAGTTATAGTGCTGCCTTCGCTGTGTATAGAATGCCGTGAACACCTGACATGATACTACACCCAGTCACATTATCCTGACACCGGGCCAACCAGTCATGGAACTACCCTTATATTTGCTTGAGAGTTAGCAAGGACTCTATACCACTACCATTTTTAACAACTTATGTCGCACCCCAGGATCAAACCTGGGGCCTCCTGTACCTGGAGCCGATGCTACACCGATGGCGTTAGATGTCCTGTACTTCTTGGAATACAAGTTAACTTCAAACTTCACAAAATTGTACAAATTGTTTCATTTAAGTTACTGGTACCTAAATTATTAGAAAATACAGAAAGTCATTTTCATATTTTAATTGTCAATTAAATGATTCTATTATATTTCATAATGCAGTTATTTAATATAAGTTTACCTTCAGAAATTTTTGTTGATTGTTGAAAGTCAACACAAGGTAAAAAGATCATGATACATAAAAATCAATTAGAATAATAAATTGGGTAGCAAGAGCTTTAAATTGTATTTATTCTTCTTAACTGCGCACTTCCTCTGTACAACCAGTACATAGGTAATAGCAAACTGGATCAATGTGCAGTCAATAGTGTTTGCCCTAGGACTTACATCTTGTGGTCGATTTGTGTATAATATGACTGGACCATCTAATCTGAAGTCCATGTCTTATGGACCACGTATCATTAAAAGGGAATTAAAACCAAAAATGCCCAACAATACTTACTTGTTGAGCCTCGACCACAGATACTTGTCTCTTGTCATGACAATCACTCTTGTTACCTATCAAAGTAACGGACACTCTATCTGTGCTAAACTGGAAAAGAAGAAAAACATTTTTACAGCTATAGCCATTAGTAGCTTTGCATATAGGGTAGTGTCTAAACTTGTAGTTCTCCATAGAATAAGACAAACAAGAGTGCAGGTGTATGGAGAGCTCATAGTTTCTATTTCACCTTTTATACCACCTTGACCTAAAGGTGGCACCTGAAAATGTTATGCACAATTTAATTTCAAGTGTAATTGTAAAGTCTAAATAAGATTAAAGTATTGAAAGTAACATGAAAGTTTTGGCTGAGACATAAATGGGAGGAAAGGACTGACAGATGTGCAGACAGATGGAGTGTGCCTGCTACAAGCTGCCCTCCATGAGCTTAAAAACTGAAATTTAAAGTTATAATATTTTGAAAGGCTCAAGTAGTCATCAAAATCAAGATATACAGTGAATGCTAAGGACACTGTCTGGTGTTTTATACATGTGAATGAGTGACTGACTAAACAAACAAAAGCATCAGTCACTTTAAAAGGATTTTATGAAATTATTATGTCTGTCTGATCCTGAGTTTAGTTTTCTGCTGGGGATGTCCCAGTTTCTGTGAAAAGCTGCAGGTGATTATAGTGACACCTGCTTAACAGATTGCATGCTTTCAGGTTGGTTATGATGCATTTCAAATATGACTTCCTTGGTCTACTATGACTGCTGCAGCCAGGAATTGGCAGGGTGGTGACTGTGTTGACATACAAAGTGGCCTGTCAAATATGAACATACAAGCTCAGTCACCATGTGCATAGAACTGACCATGACTGCCTCAATTCCAAGATTTTCAGGCAATGTGGCAGGGGGCTTGAACTTGAGTTTTAACACAATAGATCCAATGCATCATAGATCTTTTATCTTGACAAATTCTTTGGAGGTCTAAAGTGGTAAGCACCCATGTTTTTCTACTATGCAGCAGTGTAGATCGGACAAAAGCCAGTGTACACTTCACCTTAAGTCATGAGAGACAGGTGCTTGGATGTTTGAATTTGCAGGAATTTCTTGAAGTTGCCCAACTGTACTACATCTGGTAATGATGGCTAACTTACAGTCTTCACTGGCACCTAGCATATCACCAAGACAGCAGAAATTGGGTTCAACATCAAGCAAAGTTCCATTCACATACAGCTGAGAGACTGGCATCTTGATTAATTGTCAAAATCTCCCATCATCAACTGGAGACACATGTACATATACATTTTTGAATTAAAACAGCAGATTTTCATTACATAAGGTATGCAAATCTGATATTTGTTTGGAGAATGTTATGTCAAAATTTATAATTACCTGTTTAACATAGTTTAACCATCGTGGCATTGCCTCAAAGGAACTTTTATTACATATATCAAACACCAGCATGACACCCTGAAATAGAAAATATCATAATTACCATCATCATCTTCATCTTATAATCATCATCTTCATCTGGTCCTTTTTCTCTTTTTGCACCACAACTAGAATCCTAACTAATAGCACAAAGATATTCACCATCATCTTCTTCTTCTTCATCATTACCATCATCAAACTGTAAGGGCTTTCTTGGTTTCTTTGTTTACAGTTTAGTCTGTATATATATTTAAATTGCATCATTTAATCAGAAAATATGACGGGTGCACTTTTAGAAAAGAAATCTTTTTTGGGATGAGAAAACCTTCCCGACTCTACACCTTGCATCATGCCTTCACAAAGTCCAGAGGGGAATCCTGTTTATGGAGAATCTAACTGATGAGCCATGATATTATATTTTAAAAATCAAAATTTGAAGGGGTTTTGTTGGTTTCTGTTTTTTTAGATAAGGTACGTACATGGTGATTCTACCATTATGCAATGGGCGCTCCATCAAAACTTTGAAGTTCAAATAAAAATCTGCCTTACCTGAGCTCTCCTGTAAAATTGTTTGGTAATAGCTTCAAATCTTTCTTGTCCTGCTGTGTCCCTGCAAGAAGCACACACACACACACAATATGATAAGTGTGTGAAAATTAACTATGCAGTTACTGGCATAATGGTATAACAGTGCATGCACTAAACCTCTATTATGGGGATACCAGATTTACAATGTATGCCTTTAATTCCTATTATGGGCATACCAATATTACAGTGTATGCATTAATCTCCCAGTATAGGCATATCAGAATTACATACAATTGCTATTATGGGCATACCAGCATTATAGTGTATGCATTAAGCCACTATTATGGGCATACCACAGTTAGTGTGTATACATTAATCCCATATTATAGGCATTCCAGAATTATAGTGTATACATTAATCCCATATTATGCGCATACCAGAATTATAGTGTATACATTAAACAACCATTATTGGCATACCAGAATTATAGTATCTACATTAAACCATTATTATGGGCATACCAGAATTATAGTGTATACATTAAACCACCATTATGGGCATACCACAGTTAGTGTGTATACATTAATCCCATATTATGGGCATACCAGAATTATAGTGTATACATTAAACCACTATTATGGGCATACCAGAATTAAAGTGTATACATTAAACAACCATTATTGGCCTACCAGAATTATAGTGTATACATTAAACAACCATTATGGGCATACCAGAAGTGTATACATTAATACAATATTATGGGCATACCATAAATAAAGTGAATGCCTTAAACCCCTATTATGAAACAGTTATCTATACATACACACTAAATGCTTTGTTATTTGCAAATACATTGTACATGCACAATTACTAACACTAACAAGTTTGCATCTACAGAAAGAAGCAAATAGTGCATATCCTGATCAGCTCCCAGCTGGAGATATAGACCTATACTATTTGCCTGAGCTAACTGGCAGGGTAAGAATAAAAACTTACAACACCTAATTAGAATTTTTTAACATTTATAAAACAATAAAGACATGTGACAATCACATTTGTAAAGAAATTAATCCTAAACTTATTTAGTAATCAAAACGGTTTATTTTTATATTCCATTTAACACTGGACATGTCTAAGTTAAGAAAGCATTCTAAGGACAGATTGGTCCAACATGGCATATTAATGTATTATCACAGATTAAATAACTATGCCCAGTAAGTCAACATTGATACAAACATTAACGTTCCTACCATATTTGCACTTTCACCGTTTGACCCTCAAGCTCAATTGTCTTCATCTTAAAATCAATACCTGAAATTTAAAATTCAACGTCAGCTCCTTGATTATAGTTCTGTCAAAATTTTCAATGACAAACTGTGCCTGTCTAGCTTCAGAGTATAAATATTTCAAAGAACATAAAAGAGATAAGATCAATTAATATAAGAACAATTTATTTCATACAAGAGACTGATTTCTGGTGAACTCTTAATCTATCAAGATGTGAAATAGTCCATTTTGTGGGGACCTAACTCTGCCACCACAACAATGTGTTTCACGTTGAGTTTTGTCAAGACTGATTACTTGAAATATTTTTCTTACAGAAAATCATTTAAACTTAAAAACATACAAGAAAAACTGACTTTTAAAACTGACATTTTTATTTTTTCATCTCACTTTTTTTAATATGTTCAAATATACATCTATATATAAAACAGATAAAAAGGAACAAATTAAATTTATGGTACACATTTAATGGTCATGAAATGTTAAACTTTCTGTTCCCTTTTTAAAGTAAAAATTCCCATATGAAAGTAAATTAGCCTACACATGTTATCATAAACATCAAAATAGAAAAAAAGTATATATAATAAACTTAATTAGGTATGACTAATGGGCTGAGCCACAAGATCTAAAACCTATTTTCTGTTCTTCCTTACAGATTTAATGCCAATAAACATTAAATTATAATTTAAAAGTGTTTTTTAGTTTCTACAATAAAAATTCACACCTACCTATAGTTGATATGTGAGACTCTACATAGTCTCCTGAAGTGAACCTACACAACAAGCATGTCTTGCCCACCCCAGTCTCTCCCACAAGGAGAAGACGGATGAGGTGGTCATATCGTTTAGAAATCATAGCGTAAGCTGATTTTCCTTGTAACCATGCAGCATTACAAACATGTCATGTCATGTCCATGAAGATATGTTCCTACTATAGGTTTAATGGCAAGTAACAGGTCTGAAAAAAAAAAAAATAACATATAAAACTTCAATTGTGTGTAATTGTATACTATTACTTTTAATCAATATTGATCATTTACATTCTGGTAAAATTAAACATACAGACAGGTGTATCTAACTTATTTAATCAACTTACTTACAACAGTTCAGATGCTTGTGAATAGGCCAGGTATAGAATGAAGCATACCACTGTCTTAATGTACCACTGCACATGTGTCCTATGTTGATGTGAAGTGTATATGTATTTTGTTACATCGCACAACACAATTATAGTCATATTGGCGACGTCTAGCTAATTATTGGTGGAGGATGACCTCAGACTAATGTCAGGGTAGAACCACCAGCACATCGCAAGTTAGCTAGAAAACCTCCCCATATGAAACTTCTCTCCCTAACAGGGACTCAAACCTATGCGTGATATGAATTGTACCACCTATATATATTTGTACAGAAGGGGGCTGTGTACGTGGAGGCCTTGACAAGGTTCAAGGCCATATCTTTTATGTTACTATTTGAGGACCAATAGATAAACTTTTTATATTAAAAATTCATAGATAATGGTCTATATTTCCTACACATGTGAAAATAAAAGTAGTGATTTAGCACTTGTCTCCAAGTCAATATTTGACTCTCTCACAATCTACAACTATAATAAAGAGCCAAAATATTATGTCCAAGTTCATATAGCAATCTTATGTTCATAAAGCAATCTTAATATGTGTGAACAGGAAACAGATATGAGAGCTCTTGACATTACATTCTTTAGACTTTACAGCTACACAAATATAATGACATGTATCAATGTCTTTACAAATAAGCTATATAGCCTAATGAAAATTGACGTGACAAGATATTATAACGTGCGAAATTAAATTAAGCATATTTAAGAATTAAAAGGTAAGTGCATAAAGTCTGCTTACCAAATAATGACCAATAAATTATTCGTGTTAATTCGTGTTTTGTTTTGGGGTGAACGACACTGAAAGACAGCAAGCAACAGGCTTAACTCAGGGTAGCCGAAAAAATATCAGAGTAGCCGATATTTATAAAAGTATCTGGATAGTTTCCACATCAGTGAAGATCCCTTATCTTGACAGTCATCTTTGATGGCAACTTCAAGGAATTTTCAGATGAATTGTATAGAAGGGTAATTTTTATTTTCCTGTAATATCTTCATTTGCGGTCCAAAAATTAAAAGCCATACACCATTGGAAAGCTCTTGAAGTTCATCTTTTTAGAATTCCTTTTTATGCACAAAGACTTTTAAAAATAAAATTATTGGCTCATCCTTAAACAAAATAACAGTGTACCTTTTTTGGTTGTATAGTTTTCAGCTTTTAATCTATCAAATTATAGTTTTGATATTTAAAATACTGCATAAAAGCTTCTAAATTTGATATGAAAATCAGTATAATAGACTGAAAAATAAAAACACTGTGGTGAGTTTAATACAGCACATATTTCCAGACTTCGTCCTGTATTAGTTTCTGCCTTCAAAGATGGCTGCCTTAAACTGTCTTATCAGTGCCTATGACATCATGTTAATTAAATCTATACTTGGAAATAAGATGCTGGAAATGTGAAATGCATTCGTGATTTTCGCAGTGCGATTTGTAAATTGTGTATGTGGGAAATGTGAAATTGATCAGATGTAATGTTGAAATGTGATCGGTTTCATTTGATATATAAAAATTAGGATGTAATAAGATCGCGGAGTTAAACATACGCGGTTTTGCAATTTACAGATCGACATTTGAAGTAACAAATCCGTGTATTGAATGTTAGAAATAGTAATTAGAATATTGGCGGATATCCCCTTCCATTGTCTTCCGTGACTCTGAGCCAGGTTATGTAATGTCGTAGGTCATTCGTATCATCTCAGCAGTTCAGTCTAAAGCTACCGCGCGCATTCGGAGATTGGCGCACTCGGGATTTTTAGATTCAGATCACAGGGATTTAAAAAGTTATAGTTCATTTCAAACTCAGTTTATTTTGGTCGAATCAATTTTTGACAAACCCTATAGACTGATTTTCCCATTTTTTTCTGCTTACTGTACTTTATTGCAAAATGTAATGAGCTCTTGACAGTCACATGATTTATTTCAGAGTTGCCCAAAATGTTCTATAAGGTACTTTGGTTGATGCTGCAAAATATTTTTTAAAAAAAAATCACCACATGGTTTTGATTTTTTAGACTTAAGATGTAAGAATATAAATTTCTATTTCTTTCTATTTGCTATATATGACTTGATTCATGTGTCAATGAGTTTTCTGACAGCCTATAGATAGTTTCCATGTGATGTCATCGACACTGATAAGACAGTTTAAGGCAGTCATCTTTGTGGACAGAAGCTAATGCAGGCCGAAATCGGGAAATATGTGCTGTATTAAACTCACCACTGTGTTTTTATTTTTCCGTCTATTTTACTGAATTTTATATTAAATTTATCAGCTTTTATGAAGCATTTTAAATATCAAAACTATATTTTGATAGTTTAAAAGGTTAAAAAATACAACCGAAAATGATCATTTTGTTTTAAGTATGGGCCAATAGTTTTATATATTTCTGTGTATTAATTCTGTTTGCATTTATCAATTGTAAAACAACTAATATTCTTATAATATGAATTTCAAGAGCTTTCCAATGGTGTATAGCTTTTAATTTTTGGACCACAAATGAAGAAATTACAAGAAAATAAAATTTACCCTTCTATACAATTCATATGAAAATCCCTCGAAGTTACCATCAAAGATGGCTGCCAAGATAAGGGATTTTCACTTCAATATGAAGAGAATTTTTTTGATAAAAAGATTTTACGAGACAAATTGTCAAATTATGAAATAGCATACAATATACCCTTTAAACAGAAAACCTATAATAATAATAATAATAATAATAATAATAATAATAACAGCAAGAAGAAGAAGGTGGAGAAGAAAAAGAAGAAGATCATTTTTTGCCAGAAATAAAACAATACAAGGTGCCATTCAGTAAAACAAATTTAGTATGTGAAGACAAGCAGATTTGTCATCGTCCAGAGTCTTTCACAAGGGATGTGACCCAAATTACTGTCTCATGTGCTTAAAACGACGGGACATATTCCAACAAAAGCAAAGAACTGTATCGTGTGCTAAAAACGATGGCACATATTCCGACAAAAGCAAAGAACATTATCATGTGCTTAAAACGACGGCACATATTCCAATAAAATCAAAGAATGGTATCGTGTGCTTAAAACGACGGCACAAATTCCAGAGAAACAAAGAACGGTATCGTGTGCTTAAAACGACGGCACAGATTCAAGTTAAACAAAGAACAGTTTCGTGTGCTTAAAACGACGGCACATATTCCAATTAATTCGAAGAACGGTATCATGTGCTTAAAACGACGGCAACAAATTCCAGTTAAACAAAGAACAGTATCGTGTGCTTAAAACGACGGCACATATTCCAGGTAAACAAAGAACCGTATCGTGTGCTTAAAACGACTGCACAAATTCCAGTGAAACAAATAAAGGTAGGCTATCGTGTGCTTAAAACGACGGCACAAAATTAAATTAAACAAAGAACGGTATCATGTGCTTAAGAAGACGTCACATATTCCAATTAAACAAAGAACATTATCGTGTGCTCAAAACGACGGCACATATTCCAATAAAATAAAAAAAAATAAAAAAAACGGTATCATGTGCTTAACACGGCGGCACATATACCAATAAAAGCAAAGGACGGTTCAATGTGCTGTTAACGACGGCACATATAATTGGCGCCAAGGAAGCAAAATATGTTTAATTTTGGAAGAAGTTAGCTAAACTGAGTGGTCTCTTGTGGACTCTGGGAGACATTTTGACAATTTATTATGTTTGTTGTTTCTTTCTTCATTAATTTGAAACCGCTAAATGTGCGTGCGTGAAAACAAGATTGTCTTTGACATGTGTCTCGTAACACAGCTGACTTAACTTGCATGCCACTTTTTCATTTTGAGATGCGAGTTAGAGTAAATGAAATCCTGTATCATGAGTATGCAAATATAGGCTTAATTAAAAAAACAACAAAAAAAACAAACAAAAACAAGCAAACAAAAAACAAGGTCAATTAAGGTTGGGACCCAAATTTAACCGTTGACACCCCACCCCTTCCACCCCTTCAGTTTTACTGTTAGGTCATTCTACTTTTAAAGCTGTATGTCTGCAGGCTTTAACAATACAATTATATGTAACTGTATGCACTTAATTTACTAAACTCTCTTAACATGAGAGGTAGCTAAAAAAAATTATAATTATTTCTATTTAATTTTGATTAATTTACTGTCATAAAAAGTAAATCTTTTTAGGTTAAATCAAAATAAGACATTTTTACATTTCTTATTAAAGAAATGTGAAAACAAGCAGTGCGTTTACCATCAAATACGTTATTTTGTATGTTGGTTTGTCTTATAGCGTTATGCACAATGCATATAATGCTGTAAAAATTGCTTTCAAAATCAAGTTAAATTCCTTAAATGTTTGCAGTGGCACACATTTGCCCGCCATCTCTCCCTAGCTGCCTCGCTAACAGAGTTTGCTCTAAGAATTCCTATGTTACGTTTGAAATGTTGTCAACATAAAATTGCCAGAGAAAATCAATAAGCAAGCATTGAGTGATGCTCGAGAGATGTGTGTTTAATAGGCCCATCTCTCCTTGTACAGTTATTTTGTTCATTTGTAATAATTATTCTTTGGAGATAGTGGTGTTAAGGAGATGATTCTGTCATAGGAAATTTAACTAAATGTTTCTTAAGGACGATATCAACGTTGTAACTACAAGAATTCAATCATTATCTGGTGTTGGAAAACCGCTACCAAGGCTTGTAATAATATTCTTGAAGGTCATAGTTGACTTAGATTAGTGACGTCTGCAGAAGAAAATACTGTCTGCAAGGAAGCTAATGTAAAATGGAGCCCTGAATACTGTTGGAAAGCGATATTCTTTGATTTGTTCGTGCATAGTTTGCAGGAAAAATTGGGGTTTCATATGGTGGGAATAGTGTTCAATATTCGGTAAAATCTGACTTGCAGAGAATGGCGTCTGCTGCAGCGTCTTGGGAATGACCTTCAGTAGACCGGAGTTGTTTGTGTGTAGTCGCGGATAATTGGATAAGGAGCACGGTACAATAATTGCCAGTGAAGCAGTGCAGTCGGCGGTGGTACCCAATGCTCAGAGGGCTGTCATCTCGGTGGCCGGTTCCCGGGTACGTAGACAGCCCTCCATCAAGGGTACCACCGCCCAGCCTACGCGCCCTGCCATCAGGAAGATGTGCAGCGACTCAGGTGAGTTCCACTCAAAACATCGCACATACAAAGTACACCGTCGTAGACATTTGTTACATGTATATTCTACCCGATTTGAAGACACGGGTGTTTGCATCTTGCATAAGTCAAATCACCCCACATTGGTCAACACCACCACCACCAACAACAACAAAACATTATTTTGGTTACATTATAATTTGCTTAATATGCATGTACATACTTCAAATATGCAGTTACACAAATAAGGAAATTAACTGCCCAGAGCACTGTCATCATCATATTTTTGTCATGAACTTTTATACATAACTAGGCCTATATATTCCAGTTAAATTCTATCTTCAACAGATTGACACATGTTTCTTGCATATACCAGTAAACTTAAGTCACCCCATGTAAAAGTGTTTCAAAACATATTCCTGTTATTTACATTCAATTGTTGGTAAATGCTGTACCAAGATATCAGCATATTTAATTCCTGTGTAATCAAAGTTATCTTATTTCCGTGCTGAAACTTTATTTTAATAAAAATCAATTGATTCTTATATTATTGAATTATCACAGAGCTAATATTTTGTTATATTTTTTTTCTATATTTCTTTTAAAAAAAGCTCTTACGCTAAATTCCGGCAAATTGCCTTTTTCAAGAGTTAAACATAAACAATTTCTGTCTCTACATATTTGCAAACATTTTTGTGTGATGCCATATTAGAAAATGATATTTTGACTGGAATATTTATATGCCTTACATTTTTATGCAGTCAGAGGTGACTTTTGTATAATAATGGTTATATGGATATTAACCTGTAATTAAGTTAGATCTATATTTGAGTTGGACCCTGCAGGGGTTCAAATCTTTCTGCCTTAGTTACAACGGTATTTTAGTCTAATAATTGTGATAATATTTCATGTAATTTATCATAATTTTGGTTAAATTTTAAGTTATATGTATTAAGTTAGATTAACAAATACAGTTTATTATATTTCATTGTTTTTTCACTTGGTTTTAAAAAAAGTTTATTATTTTAAATTGGAGGGAGGGTTGATATAGATGAATAATTTTTGTTTGGTTTTGTTATACTGTTATATCCATATCCCTGCTGAAACTTGAAATTTGTCTAAATGATTTAAAATAAGAAACATTATTTCAAAGGTTCTAATGCAACATATGTTGTTGTTTTCACCTGATATGGAAGTTGTATTTGTAATATTTGATTTTCAGGGTTATATTATATAAATATTTAATTGCTAATATAACTTACGATACTGATTCAAAGTGATTGTATATTATGTGACTGTATTTTTTCTAAAAAAGGGGATGGGGCTTTTGAGAAGGGGAAAACTTTCCAGTGATTAATAAGGGAAAATGTGCATGTTTAACTTCTTGACTGCTATCATACATCCTATATATTTATTACAAGGCCAACTCATAATTTTTCTTATCTTTAAACTCCTCCACTAGATCATTATAGTTTAGTTCATGCAAGCTTCCACTGTAGTCACTAATCCACATCAATGTGTCTAATTTCTGCATTTCGACAATGAACTATATTGATTTTTATCAGAGAGTTATTGTCATTTTTAGGGGTAAAACTTGGCTTTTTTTTCTGAAGGGAAGGCGCCTATAAACGACCCCTTCTATATAAGCGCCAGATGTTAAAGCAATACATACCAGGTTTTGTGGAAGGATCTTAGGTGTTAAATTATCTACTTACCACAAAGCATTATATGGTGAATTGAATAGACTTCCTATGTATGTATATAGAACAATAATCATGATTAAGTGCTGGCTTAAATTGTTGTAATTAAACCCTAACGCTATATTATATAAAACTTATATAATGTACAAAAAAGGCGCAGATAAATGATACACATATAATAAAAAGGACTTACATTAAATAAATATTACAAGAATTAGGACCAGGGTTTATTTGGCAAGAACAACTAACAATGAGAATAACCCTACTTCCTATAAAACAAAGGATTGTCGACATTTATCAACAGACTTGGTATACTACAATAAATAACTAACTAAGATTACAATCTTATAGCTTGTTTTAACATACAATCTTATAGCTTGTTTTAACTTACTTTACATCTTGAAAAATATTTAAATGTTGTTGAAGTACAGAACAGCTTTATCAAGATTAAGAACATCAAGCCACAACCTGGAAATAGAATCAGGGAGATATGATAATGCTACAAGAAATACTAGAATATGTCCAAATTGTAACTTAAACCAAATTGAAAATGAATATAACTTTTTACTTATTTGCCCAAAACATTCAGATTTTAGAAGAACTATCTAAAATGTTATTACTATACGTGGCCAACAAAGCAACAAAAAAAAAAACGCTTAATTTAATGCAATTTACCCTGGCGGTGTTATTAATGACCTAAGCAAGTTTGTTTATTTAGCAAACAGGTTAAGATTAAATGTATAACAATATGAATTGTGCTTTAATTCAAGAAAAAAAGCTAGTTGTTAATTTAATGCCAGAACAGGTTGATTTTGTATAACTTCAAGCAATATATCTTATTGTTTGTCTTAGTAGTTTTCCACTATATGTATTTCACTCCTCTGTTAACTCCATATTTAAATTATGTAGCTGTTTATATTGTCATGTACTTCATGTTAAGGATTGATAGATCAATATTTATGCATTGCTATAAACATGTATTTTGTTTTATTGCAATAAAATGGATTGGGATATAAAATTTAAAAAAAAAAACCTGTATGTGAGCATATTGCTTGGTTATGGTAATCTTCTGAATGGGAGGATTATAAAGTGCTTTCACATCTTTAAAGTTAAAAACCACTGGCAGCTCCATCTATACATTGTCATTTATTTAATATGCCCCACTAGTACAAAAACCTTGGCACTTACTTTGTTTTAATACAACATTTTATTTGCTTGTTACCTATGAGCAGAGATAAACCTGATAGCTTATGATCGTTTTTTATGACAAATATATGACAAATCAATATCACATAATGTGGTTTTCACGGTGATTTCTGTGACTCTCATTAACTATTTTGTCATAAACATGACAATTTATAAAAGTCAACCATTTTTGTTTATAACTGTTGCTTAATATGCCAATTTGAAATCTTGTAAATTAAGCTAAATGGAAGTGACTTGTGTTGTTTTTTTGAAAGCATATCAAAGAAATGTTAAGCCCATATAATTTTTTGCCATTTTTTGAAAAATGTGGGGGTAAAAAAGGGTGTCAGATACTGGAAATGTCATTATTCTTAGCAGGAAAATTGCAACAACCATGTTTATGATGTCACAAACATGCTATATATAATCAAAAATTCCCTTGACAGTTTCCAGAAAAGATATAAGATTTTTCCATTAAGTTTGTTGAATTAAACATTAAAAATGCACTTTTAGCAGTAATTAATATAAGAAATTCCAAATGCATTATTTTAACTATCATTCACAGACATTTGTTTATATTTCTTAAAAGAAATAAAATATTTAACTAGTGGAGAGCTTTAGCATAGCATGAACGCTACAATGATTTTAATTTGCTAGATCGTGATATGGCATTTCAATTTCCCATGTTACAGATAACTTCTTTTTAGCAACATATACATATTTTGAGTTATATCCATATACCTTTAAGTTTCAAATTCTTCCAAGCACATCCCAACCTGAAAGATCACCCTTGGTTGAGCTGTTAGAGTAATAAATTGTAGTAAGATGATTCTCGTAATTACATTAATGTATCTTGCTATCATAAGAAAAGAGCACATTTAACAATGCTTCATTATAAAGTGATAAGTATCTCGTAATAACAATAATGTCAACATTGCAAGATATTAAATTTTATTACCATACAGTTGTCTATGGCCGATACTATCGGTGATAGTCTCGGTGGTCGGTTTTATCTAAGGGTCAATTTTGGTCTTGGGAAAAAGGGAAAAACTTAAGTTAGCATGGATAAGACGCACCCCCACTTTTTTATCATAATTTGGGGCAAAAAAAAGCGTCTTATCTATAAAACTTTATGGTAATGACATATTATCTTGAAATGATGACTGATGAGAATCTTGCTATAACAGGATAATACCTTGATATAGTGAGATAAGAATCAGTAGTTACACTATATGCTGCTGCAGAATTATCAGTATCCATTGCTGCCTATGATTGAAGCTATCAACAGATAACCAAGAACTTTCAAAGGGTAAAAACTAGTATTGAATAGGAAAATAAGAAAAGTTCCTATAAAATTACCACAAATATTTAAATCTGAACTTCTTCTAGACAAAGGCAAACATGGTAAATGTAAAAGTGACAAAAAACACAACAGAGATGAGACGTAACACACAAAAAGAAAAACCATCATTTACTATCTACATAAGGCTTGAACCAGCAAAATCTAAATTGCAAGTATGCTTACTGAGCCAATAAGCTATTGCAAAATATAATGCTGCACATTTAGTTTAAAAATATGGTTTATTTAGCCAGTATTTACATTACCATTTATTGGCTCAGTCGATTGTGCAGTGATTATGGTTTTCTACAATGCAAGTGACAAAGCCCAAAGATTTTATGGTCTTGTGTAAACAAAATCATGGAAATCCTCATCTTTAAAAGGATCTCCTACCCAAGATCTAGCTCATTATTGCAAGACACTTATTTAATTCATTCTCATTATTATGAGACATTTATCTCATTATTTCAACTTAATCTCTCATTATTACAAGACATTTATCTCATTATTACAACTTAATTTCTCATTATTACAGGAAACTTATCTCATAATTACAACTTTATTCCTCATATTATGAGACACTAACCTCATTATTACAACTTAATTTCTCATTATTATGAGACATTTATTTCATTATTACAACTTTATTTCTCATTATTATGAGACACTTTCTCATTATTATGAGACATTATTCTTATTATTACAACTTACTTTCTCATTTTTACAACATATTTTGTTATTTTAAGATAATTTCTTGTTATAAAGCAAAACAACAAAATTTATCTTGTAATAATGAGATAATATCTTGTAATAGTGAAAAATACCTTGCAATAGGAACTTAGTATTTAATAAAAGTATACAAGTCTAATAAATTTACAATTCCATTTTCAAGTTGATGAAATGGACATTAAAATAGCAAGAGGATGGTTTCTTGGAGGATTCTTGAGTGTTCTGGATGGCTGTGTTCTTGAGCAAAATGTTTCATTCACAAATCTTTATTATTGTTTTTTATTCTGAAAAATACATTGCACATTAACATCTCACTGGAACAAACATAACATTTGTAAATGTTTAAAGTATGATGTACAGAACTATCATTTGTACTGTATAACAACATTCCTAGTTTTGTTTGTGTATTTATGAGCATTACCTGAACCATGTATGATAGTTGTGCAACACACCATCAGTCTACAGTACTTAGATTTAAAAGAGTAGCAAGCTACACCATATTAAATTTAAAATTCTGTCTTTTTATTTCTTTAACTTTTTTTTATTACCAAAGATTCCTAAGATTTATCTTATATGATATGAAAAAATATGATCTTAAAGAATAAATATTAAATCATTTTGTTATCAGGATTTGTCTTTGAGTTTTTGAAAAGAAGCCACATTTTCATTTACAAGAAAAATGAATGAAGTTGCATCTTTTATGAATATCTTCCTACAAATAACTTGAGTTTGTTGTTACTGCTTTTATTATTGCATTGATACAAATGCATTAAACCTGGCCAATCCAGTTGCCAAAACTGCATTAAAAAATTATGTATCCTTTGAACAGTGTCAAAATAAAAACATTGCTTATTATACCCAGATCAATCAACCAAAATATGCACCTTGGAAAAAAAAAGTTCAAGTTACAGACATACAGATTTTTAGTCAGCTTGCCATTGTATTTTTGCAACTTTTCTTTCAACTTTCTTGACTTTCTTCTGGTTATCAGCAATAACATTCATTCTGACGATTAACAAAATGGAAGATTACAGAAGAATAAGTGTGATAAAAGAAGAAAACAAACAATTGATATAAACAGTAGTGACAAGAATGAACTGTGGGCAATACAATGTACTTACCAATCTGTGTGTAATAAAAAAACAAACAATTGAGATTCAGACATACAAATGCATTTATACCTGTTAACACAACAAGATTATAATTAAGTAAGGAGCAGATTTATAAATGAGTTAAGAAACTGATTAATAGAAGATGAAGTACTGTAAAGCAAATATGATGTCAAGACGAATTGAAAATACTTAGGAAGGCACCTAATACAAAACAGTTAACGTTCTAAAAGCTTTTTTTCTTAACAATATAGAAGGATAAATATATCTAGATAGATTTCTGACACAATCTGTTCAAGATTATTATAATTATTATTATAATAATCACAAAAAAAATGCTATATTTTGTTTATTTTTTTTCTTTAAATATACACATCTAATATAATACATAATAGTTTAAATTGAAATGCACCATTTGCATGTAAACATTTTATTAAATGAGGTATTCCCATTTGTACACATACTTCTATTATTAATTAAAAAATCTGTATGTTACTTGTGCTACTGATTTTTCTTTAAAAAAATATTGTCATAAGAATGGGTCTCTTATGAACAGATTCTAATCTATGTTCTTCTATATAAGGACAAGGAGAAATGGTGGTCTTTCCTCCAATGTGTATTGATTTGTGCTATTTTTGGAGGAGTACACTGCAGAGCTGCCTGTAGGGAAAAAATGTCTGCCGTGTGGCTGCCATTCTGGTGTGAGACCAACTCTTCATTGTTGGTGGTGTGAAGCCTACATGTTATAATTATGGGTGTAAGACCTTTTTTATTATAAATTCAAGACCAACTATTATTAAATTTTGGTGTGAGGCTATTTTTTATGTTGGGGTGTACAAATAAGTTTGTTTAAATTATAGATGTAAGACCAACTTTTGTTATTGTGCATCTAAGACCAATTTTGGTTTATTGTAGATGAAAAACCAAAGTCTGTTTATCATAGGCCTGAGACCAACTTTTTTTAATTTTGGGATTGGGATTTTTTATTGTGGGTGTGAGAAAAAAAAGTGTTGTAAGTGTGGGGCTTACTTTATTACTTAGAATCTAAGACTAACTTTTGTGATTAATTAGCTATGGGCATTAGACCAAAGTTTATTATCAATGCAAGACTAAAATTTATCAAACTTGTGTGAGAGTTGTTTATTGTGGATGGAAAGAGCAAAGTTTCTTTAGTGGGGGCTTGACTGAGACTAGCATATTTTCATTGTGGGTGCAAGACTAACTTTTTAATGTTATAAGTAAGAGTAAACTTTTGTATTTGTTTTTTTGTGTGTTTGAGTCAATATTTGTTTGTTATGGGTCAGAGACCAAATTGTTTTATTTTGGTGTTTTTTTTCTGAAATATTCTAAACCTTATTTCACAACTCTATATTTAAATGATCCCTGAAAAAATCATAATTGATTGTGACAGTAGCCGAGGTGAATAATGATTTTTCATTGCAATATCAATGTCATGGCCACCAGCTGAACAGTTCAAAATGACATCGTTAAACTTTTGTTATTATACATCATCACTAGGACATTTTTATTTCAAACTACTTTCTTCTGTACATTTTTTGCGCTAATAGTTCCTAATAATTATTTTTTACTTTGCTTGTAAAAAGTATTTATTTATCAGTTTTTAACTCTCGATGTGGGTGCTAACTGTTAGTTGTGTCACTTTGATGGGATTTTTGTATTTACACTGTTTGAGATAAACCTTCAAGAAGTGCGAGGTTGGAGCTTTTGCTAACTAACAATTCCAAGACTGTAACTTTTGGTTTTTCTGTTTTACTCTATAAGCTTGTGTCTAGTGGTAGTTCGGACTTTATTATTTGTTTTAATTCTCATAGGACCTTTTTTTATTTTCCTATTTATTATATAACAATTACCCATATATATCACCAATACATATAAATAAACTAACAGCACATGCTGAACACAATACACGTGAACCTTTTTTTTACTTCTGACATATCACTGACTCTCTCACACATCCTTTTATTTGATTACTCCAGGGATTTAAGAATCATATTTTCAATAATGTTGCATTTGGACACAAATAACTATATATTTTAATGAACAATTGTAAGACTTTAGAGCATATTTCATTTTGATTTGTAGTAGATCTACACTAACTATAAACTCATCATAAAATTCATTTGTATTTTGGTAAAAAAAAAACCCACTGTGGTGTATGATGCTCCTGTGCATGATGTCTGATGTTTCCCTTACTGACATGTTCAATCTTAAGTTAGTTACCACGTAATTTGATGTACACAGTTTATATAAAGGCAGAGGGGGGAACCAATGGTAAAATTAAAGAGACTTATCTTATGTTTGTAGGCTGGTAAATAATGGAAAAAAAGCAGTGAATATCAATTAATTTTAAATTGGATTTCATGATGTTTAAGCTAATCAGAATGCTTCTTTTATTAGATTATATAATAGTTATTTATAAGCAATAAAAAATTCAGTTATTTGCAAACAACAACATGCATAGATAACAAGATACATTGGTAGAGACTCACAAAGAATCCTGATACTTAAGCAATCTGAACAGGATCTAGACTTTTTGCCTAAACCTGATCAAATTGCAATTACAGGCAAAAAAGGGTGAAGTTTGATGTTTATCATCTATCATGTCACAAAAAATAGGATCTTGTTTTGCCAGTGCTGGATTTTATTACATATCATGTATCTGTAATGATGAATGCCAGGTAAACAATATAACAGTACAGACATCAACATGTATAAGAAAAACATGATAGTGATTGTGACAATTATGTAAAAATATACATGTAATAATATAATGCAAATATAATGAAGGTGTGCCTGCTGTAGTCACTGTTTACCTTATTACCTACTATAAATATTTTACTAGTGCACAAAAACTGTAACTCTAGCTTATCTTGATCTTTAATTATTACCCTGCGTTGATTTTGAAGAGGAAAAATATCACGTTCACCTGACATTCGACTGAAGGTGCCTATGTATTCCAGGTAACACCCATTTTGTTTGTACATGACAATGCAGGAATGAGGAAGTATGTTAATATATTCAGAATTGAAAATTTACTTTCTTAAATGTTGTTTTATGCAGGTAAATGGAAAGATATTATTAATTTTATAGGAAAACAGCTTACAACATTTACATCAGGGTTTTTTGTCCAATTTTTCAGAGGCTGCTTTACCAGACACCTTCCTTTTTCATTTTTAAGTTGACTCTTTTTGAAAATAGCAAGCCCGTACAATATGGTTTTAACCTGTAACTAGCTTGTTTACACCGGCCTGTACTAAACTCTCAGTTATTAGCAGTTAAAACTGACACACCAGTTGTCACTTTGGCAACTTCCAGCTATCATTGTTAGAGAAAGACCTCAGGCACTGTTAAGTCAGCTGGATACCACCCCATATGAAATTACTCATCCCTTCTGGTTCCCGATCCCACATGTTGAAAGGGTTAGGGGTGAGAAATCAGTGGTTCTAACTATTCAACCAGCAAGATAATGGGTCATCCCCAGCCATTAATGTAATCCCTGGTGCATGAAAAAACTATACACTTATGAAATGTTTAAACACAGTTGTTGTTGCTTTCAATCCTTTAAAAATCTAAAAGTCTTTAATTTAGTCATCAAACTTTTTTTTATCTCTTTTATGCTTCAATGCTTAAAAAAGACATTGTCATGATATGGAGGGGTTCGATGAAGGATTTGCTAGCATTTACACTGTGTACAGTCATGGTCATCTGTTTTAATTATTTAATGATATTCAAACTAGTTTTAATATATTGAAATAATATTTGTGGGTGTATATTATATGTTGCGATTATACAGAACTTCATTTAATGTTTTGGGTATAATTAAACTGAACATGTACGAAGTAATATGGTATAAAACTAATGCTTTGTTACTGTACCATATGATATGAGAGTAATGTTCACTTTTGGATTTATGCTTAAAATAGGTTTGTGATTAATTAAGAAGAAAATCATTTATTGATAAAAGAAATAAGTGTATAAATATTGTAAGAAAGTGTTCATAATTATGCATGTAGGTTTATTTAAATGCTCAGTATACCCAAAATATGCTTAATTAAGTGTTGTTGTTTTTTTGTAGACTAAAAACCTAAACATAAAATGGATGCAAGCTAATTATTTTATGTAAATTCAATTGTTATAAAAGTACTCTTATTTATTAAGTATAAATAATGAATACATGTTCATAATATGCATAAACAAATAAACAAGTAATCAGCAAAAATGTGAATTAAGCGATAACTTATATTTTAGTTATTCTAATTTTTTTTAAAGCAAAAGTTTAAGAAATGTCATCTAGACTGACTATGACCATGCAGCAACAGGATATCTTTTTTATCTCTTCCTTCTTAGGTAGTGTTGTGGTTTTCTCGGTCAGTTATCTTCTCGACTTATGACTAATTGGTCATATTGTTTCTTACAACAGTCACAGTGCTGTTGTACTGGTAAATGTTGACATTTGTTTTATTGTTGTTGTTGTCAGATGACACATGCTGGGGAACTCTTGTCGCAGTTACCTGGTAGAGTGATGATCAGTCATCAGCACATGTCACTAACCTTTGCCTGATAGGCATAACATCAGGGGCTTGAAACTTGTTACCTCAACAGTTACCTTCCCATAATGCAGTTACCTCTCCTTAATGTAAAAATAATATCTTCATATATATAATGACTAACTGATTTTTATTATTGATAATTTTTATTTTAAAATTCTTACTTAAAACTTTTAAACACTTAATTTTTTAATGTTCATTTTTGTTATGTTGAAGGGCAGAAGTAAACATGATCCTTTCAGCTCTTTTATATGAAATATGTGAATCATAGAGTATTATATAAATACATATTTTAACAATAACTAATTTGTGATTGAAGACTACACTGACATTTTGTGTACTTATGCTTCGCTCTCTGCATATGTGTAAATCCCATACTCTCTGACCATACAAAATAGATCAATGGATAGAGTGCCTTTTCTTGGTAAAGGAGGCCCCAGGTTCAAACCTGGGCTGCTACATAGCAAAGTCATAAGAAATGGTAATGAAATTATTATGGCTTCCTTGCTAATACTCAAACAAATATAAAAGTAGTTCCATGACTGGTCAGTCCACTGTAAGGATAATTTGTGTATGGTATCATGCTATGTGTTCACAGCATGCAATAAACAGTGTAGGAAGCACACTTTATTCTTCAAGTGGACATCTTATCCAGATAAATAAAAAAATGTTGATGAAATGGTGAACTTATTAAACAAACTGTGTATTCTATTGAAATGTCTCCATGATTGGTGTGTCTGTCTATTTGTGTGTATGTTTATCTTTTTGTTGCATATCTGTAAGTCTGTGTCTATCACACTATAATCTCTGATCTTTTTGGGCTAAGATGTCTTACCTCACTATTGACCTACTAAGGGATGCTGACTCTAGGCACGTCCAATGGAATACAAGAAAAAGCTAGGATGTGAGACATTCAAGGCACCATAGAGAACATTAGCTTTAAACAAGACGTTGACTATCCCGGGAACTAAACACTCTCTTACACTGTCGATTAATTACATAAACATTTGACAGTAATGAACCATAACTCTGACAGGAAGTAGAGAATTTGCTTGTTTGATTGTTTTCCTTGTTCGCTGCTACATCTGTATTTACCAGCTGTATGCTAACATCGGAGTACACAGTTTCTTTTTTTTAATAATACTTTGTCAAACAGTTGTGAATTCTCATAAATAAAAGCTATTTTTTATAATTGCAAGCTACACATTATTGTTGCAAGCTACAATGTTAAAAATTAATGTAGAATACTCAGTTCTTTTCTAAGCAAAATACTCACAGAACAGCTGTGATTTCCTGCCCACTACACTATTATCCCCATAAAAAAAGCATTCCATAAGAGGCACCAATCTAAAAAAGCAGTACCAATTAAAGCAGCTTGCATTGGTAGAAATTGCCCATTGCATCAGTATACTCATCTAAACAAGAAACATGAACACTGTGTTCAAAAGACTAATGCTACCATTGTGTTGGCTACGTTTTTTTCGCAACTGTGGTGTGGATTCAAAAGTCTTCAGCAATGGCTGATTGGCATTCAACTTTGTACTGAAGTATAGAATATAGTAAATGTATTTCATTGACCATTTTATAAAGCATATGTACTTTGCTATTTTGCTTGTGTGTTATATATAACATGCGCTTTATGATCTACAATAGAAGACACATTATTACAAGAGTGAGTAAGCTGTATTTATACAAATATTACATTAATAATGTAAGAAAATGTATGATCGTTTAGTGTCTTGGTTCGTACAAACATATTTGCTTTTAAAATAACCAATCAATAAATTAAGTTAATGTTTAAGTTAATTTATGTCACAGTTACAAGCACACTACTCGTTTTTAAGTCTCATCAACTCTGCATATGTTTTTAGTTGTGCTATAATTTATCTGAGATTAGCTCCACTCTGGAGAGCTGTGCCTCTTGTGTAATGCATTTTTCATGGGGAAAATAGTGTATCATGCAATAACAGGAAATTGTAGCTGTTCTATAAGACATTCACAGAAAAGAACAGAGTATTCTGCTTTTAACAGTGTAACTTGCAATAACAAATGTAGCCTGGAATTATAAGAAAAGGTAGCAGAAGTTAATAGGAATTCACAATTGTTTGGTGAGGTCTTGTTTAACAAAAGAAATAGAATATACTGATGTTAACATTGCAGCTTGTAATTACAGATGTAGCAGATAACAAGGAAGAAAGCAAAGTAGCAGATATTGTAGTTCCCATCAGTTATGATTGTTATTCTCACACATTCATAGAATGAATCAACAGTGTAAGAGAGTGTTTTATTCCCAGGATAGTCATCTTCTTTTTTATACCTCATGTACCTCACATCCTCGCTCTTTCTTGTCCTTCATATTTGTGTGCGTCTGTCTCTCTTTCTTTCAAGCAGTTGTAGTAACTACCTTGGATTGGAGATCTTTTCATACACTGCTGTTTTTGACTTGTGCCCTTGGCTAATATCAGTGCATTCAGCCTGGGGCTGCGAGAAAACATTCAAAATGTCACTATCAAGCTGTCGCTCAGAATTTTGAGACTGTACATTTATCTCTCAAATTGACACATATTTTATATGTTAAATTTTTTTAAATGGAATCATTTTTATGTATTATTGTCAGTTAGTACTGGCTTTCTTACCGAAAAATTGTTTTTTCTTTTATAAAAATATCAATTCTAGTGTTTGTTTTTCTGTTTTGTGAGGCTATAGTTACACTTTTAAAGTAAAGGTTTATTCAAGATGTGTTTATTTTTAAGATATCAAAATGGCCATTATTTAAAAAAAAAAAAAGTATCTAAACAGACATCTAGGAGCCCTGGCTTGTTAAAATATTGGGGCCATGCTCAGAGCCCCACTGCTCCTGTTCACTAGACTATGGTTTGACAGTCTATTTGTCCTTAAGACATGTTACTTTTAAGTTACTTTGGGCACAACATTTGTAGTCTCTTATGTAACAGGTAAGAGAATAGCAATGTTGAAATATTCAGTGTTCAAATAGTTATTTATTATTATATTAGGCAATATTATATTATATATATATTGCCTAAGTGGCTTTTTAAGAAACTATTCTTTTAACTATGTTGTATAAACATTTATTTGACAGTTTATTTGTCATAACAGTGAGATGGGTTACTTACCTTTAAACTTCATTGTAAATAATTGTTATTTTATTTGTCTCTTGTTAAATAGGTCAACTTCTCTTTGGACAACATGGTTTGGATTTTATTAGTTTGATGATGGGTAACTTCACTTTAAGCCACATCATCAGTTTGACTGATGGGTCAAAGGTATAAAAGTCACTGAGATAGCCCCCAGGCACTTGTTATTGAACATTAAATTGCTTTCTGATTGAAGACTGTTGTAAAATCCACTTAAAAATTTATAGATCAGAAACAGAGTAAGTTATGTGATGGTAAAGGTGACTTATAACCTGATTCATTATTGATCAATCTTTCATAATAGACCATAGTAAAATATTAGAAAACCAGTGTTATACATAGAACGTATTGAATGGAATGTTATGAAATAAATGTTATGAATAAGATGTTATGAAATAAATGAATGTTAAAAAATCTTCCATTATTAAAACATAACTTCCTGCCTGCTAAGCAAGTGTCACTGGAACTTAGGCAAATAGTGAAGATCAAGCTGAACCAGCCACCTGCTGGGTGCTGTCTGATCAGTATGTACTATTTGCCAAGAAGTCTCTAGAAATGATGTGTCAAGTAAGTTTTGTATGAATTCAAATTGCTTATAAATAAATATAGAATGATAAGTGAAACAGTTCAAAGAACTAAAGAAAAGAGAGTAAATTGGATTTCAGGCATCATTATTTATGCTGTAATTCTCTTCTATGGGTCCTGACTTAAAAGTGTCACCTTGATCACAAATAAAATTTTAACCTTTCTTCAATGTTCACCCAAAAGACTTTATCAATGTTATGAAAAATTCAGAGCACGACTTGTAATTTAATGCACCAATGAACATAACAAAACATTATATTGTTTTGTTATTTACCTGTGATAATACAATTGCTCCCTTAATAGTGCTTTTACAGTGATATATGTCTCCTTGAGGCAATTAAAACCAAGTACAAACAATCAAATCAAACGTGGGAAAGGAACATAATAACCTTAAAATTTACACATGTTCTTAAATGTAGGTTGTTTTTTTTTTTTTTTTTTTTTTTAAATTGTTTTGTAACCCAACCTTATCCTGATCCTGACCTTTATATGATCCTGATCCTGACCTTTATATGACACTGGTTATTTTTCTCTGTGCTTCTGTGATCAGAACCTTATCATTCTGCTTATATGTCCACAACATTACAATTACAGAGTTGTGTATTTTGAGAGGGGATGATTTTCTGGTCAGATAGCTCCCAGTGGAGATGCCTTCGCCTTATCAATATGTGCTTAACAGTTTAAGAATTAAACACTTGCAAATATTTTTTAAATACATCACAGCCATACAATTTAGTCATTGTAGTGACATCCAGCTATTTTGGTGGTGGAAGACCCCAAACAAATGTCTGGGTAGAACCACCTGCATACTGCAGGCCAACTGGAGGTGTTTCCCACATTAAGAGGTTAAGACATTTACATTAAAGGTGGTATCTGACAGTTTGGACCAAAAATATTTTCATTAGACATCATAATAAACAATTTTACCTGAACAGATCTTGCAAAATGCTGTTTATTGTCATACACCTTTCTGAAAATTGAACAGTAACTCCACAATTGTCATTTCAAACATGTATTTACTATCTGAGCCATGCTGCACATTTAGCTATTTTTAAACAAAGAAAACTATGTGACCACTTATGGTTTAGCTCATCCACGTCATTTGCTGTGACGTTGATGTCTATTTTAAGCAGGAATCACATTTATTTTTATTTACAGATTTGTAAAAAATGAACATTGAAGTGTTGATTAAGCATGTTTTACTGCCCTATAATTTAGATACTGTTGAAAACTCTCAAGGCTTAGACTAAAGTATGATTTGTTTCTGCTGAAACTATGTACAAACACCCAAACATATTGTTAAATATATTAGATATTGGCAAATTGTTGTTGGATACCACCTTTAATGCATTACATAATTAATGGAAACATTAAGCAAGCTTGGTCAGCTATGTATATATACTCAACAAAGGCAAATATATTACCGGTACTTGTTGTTCAAGTTCTCTCTAAAGCATCTTGGCTATAAAAATGACTATGCGGTAAATCTAAATAACATAGATACGCACCACCCTCGTATTTATTTAAGTGTGTTCCTATTGAATCAGTCTGTGCAATGTTTCTAGCTGACTTATTCAGCTGCTGTTATATATCCCTGCATACATGTGCATGTACTTTAGAGCCATTCTAACTCATTAAGCCTCAGATAGCCAAAAGAAGCAATAAATGAAATGAAAAGCATTGCAACACTTTTAATTCTTTCAACCTAAAGAGAATACAATCTTTTGAAGAAGAGCATATTCACATATGATTTAGTGGTATGAGGATATATCTATAGTTCATTGTAGCCAACTGTGACCGAATCACCTTGAAAATGCTTTATAATCATGTATCTAAATATCTGTTAATTTTTTCATTTTTGAAATAATTTATAATGCATTAAAATTAGTAAAATGAGCACACTTAGCATGCTTTTGGATTTTCTTCTGTTTCCTTTACAAGCATGTTTTTGTATTGTAAAGAGCATGCAAAATATATTATTTATAGGTGTTTTAACATATACATAAAACGCATTTAGAAATATTAGTTACTCCTTGGCAAGGTATGGTTAGGCATAAAATTCATTAGCATTAAACTTATATAAAACTCATTTACTTTGAGAAAATGTATTTTTGAATACCATCCACACATTTTGATTAATTTTAAGATAAATTGGTTAATGTGTTTATTTTTATCCATAAGGAGGAAAAAGAAGTATGGCTCCAACATCCAGTGCTATTACATTGATATTGAATGAGAGTAGTTTATCAAAAAGGGAAAACAAACTTGTCAACAAGAATGTTGTTAATGTCAAGTTTCAAATTGATCCTATTAAATACATTAATCAAAGGTATGTATAGACCTTTTTCATCCCTGTTAAAATCAGCATTTTGCTACAGAGATTATAATTTTTTAGCCAACAGGGCAACTATGGCGTAGTGGTAGAGTCACTGATTTGTCATTCCTCTGACTGTATAGCCTCTCGGCACTGGGTTCGAGTCCTGTTCAGGGCAAAGGACTTCATGTGGAAATGTCTTCCAGCTGACTTGTGGTGCGCCTGGCCATGGTTCTACCGAGACATTTTTCAGGGATATACCTCCACCAAATAGCTAGATGTTATGATGATCATAATTGGTCCCTGCAATGTATTTTAAAAACAAAACGGAAAAAAAAAAATTTAGCCTGCCAGGCATGAATTTATCGTGCCTTTAAATGAGTGCAGATCCAGATCAACCATCTTCACTTGGAAGCTGTCAGGGTAGGATCTGCTCTGTTTGCTGCTGATTCTCAAACAAAATATCTCTTTGTTACCTTTGATTATAGATGTTAGGTGATATTGCTTAAAAATAAATATAGCGTGATGAGGGTTTATTGCAGAATGGATGAAACCAATTCAGGTAATGTAGTGACAGTTTATAGCCCAAACCTGGGTATTAAAGGTTTTTGGTAGGTGGCTATACCAATTGATGTGGTAGCCAATGTTTGATATGTTATATCTATCTGTTTACCCTTAACAAACACACAGAGATTCTGGATGCTTCCATATTTAGAGGAAGTCTATTTTATGCTTTTGCTTAAGCAGATGCATATAAATATATGAGTCATATGCATAAGGTTAATTCTAGCGTTTGTATCAAGGAATGTCCCTTCCTTTGAATGACCATATCAAATTGAGGGGCTATTTGTAGGAGCAATGGGTATTTTGAAAGTAAAGAATGTTGCTGCCTATATTAATACAGATAAAGCTGTCAAGCCAAACACAGATGATTTACCCATGTATAAAGATATCTGGTCACCATTATCAGCTGGAGATATAACAGAACACAATCAAAAACATACTACTGTATTACAGGAATGTTGGTCAATTAAAGCAGAAATATGGTAAAGTATATTTTTTGGTTGATTAAATATGCTTTGTTTTTCTGTAACTATTTTGCACAATGCCTAATATTGCTGTTTCATACAAGTTTTTTATAAGAAATTTGGTTACCTAAGATTCCTTATTTGGTGACATCAGATTTCTAAATTGGTTACATCAGATTCCCAATTTGGTTACATCAGATTCCTAATTTGATTATGTCAGATTCCTAATTTGGTTACATCAGATTCTTTATTTGATTACATTAGATTCCTAAATACGTCTGTAATTTGGTTACATCAGATTCCTAATTTGATTATGTCAGATTCCTAATCTGATTACGTGAGATTTTTAATTTGGTTACATAAAATTCCTAACTTGGTTACATCAGGTTTCTAATCTGGTTACACTGAATTCCTAACTTGGTTACATCAGATTCCTAATTTGACCACTTGGTTACAATTATCATTTGATTTATCAAAACACTGCCTTTAAAATGCTACAGTCATGTGAAACTGTTATAAACATTTACAGAATGGGGTATATGAAGTTTTGTCTTCTGGATTTATCAATAGTTAGACATATTGGATGAAAATATCAGTATAAAATATTAGCCAGTATTTTATTTAAGGACAGGCAGCACATGGAAGTATGAAAAAAAAGGGAAACTGAAGTTATTTTGGACTTTTGAATGGCCATCTTAAATGTGGCTTATATTATTTACATTTTTATATAAATAAAAATGTTGACTTTTATGTAAGTGACTCTGGACCAAACATTAAAAGTAAGTTTATATCCTTTGTAATGCTGAAGTTGGCTTTATTTCTTAGAAAAGAGTAATTGTCTTTGTTATTGAATAAGACTGTCCCATTAAATAATTCAATTTGAATATTAGTTACATGTATACTCTTTTTTTCTGTCATTGACAAAGTTCCCTGTTATACTTGTACACCTTTATCTATTTGGTTCTCATCTACCGGTACTTTTCATTCAAGGTGACTATTTTTAATAAAGGTTTTTTGCTGCTTGTAAGTCTTAAAGCAACTAAGCCACAGTTTTGCATAGTAACATGACACAATCCGCACTTCAAATGTAAGTTAACTATTGTGCCAACCACACAGCGTCAAAAGAGGAATATTCTTACAGGAATCATAGGCAAAACTATTCTGTCTTCAAAAAATTGCTATAAACATACATCTGTTTAACAATAGTTATCTAACTATTTATGTACAAATGCAAGAAAACATTGTCTTATTACAATGCTTTCCCAAAAAAAAGAATTCCTTTTTTTGTTTAGTTTATTTCTGAAAGCATTCACATATTTTACCTACAAGAAAATATGAAAAAGCTTTTAAGAATAGTCTTCAATAGACCCACCCAAATTACACATGATATATATTACTTTATGTGTAGAACGTAGACACATGTATACTGGGTTGTTAATCTTAAACAGCAAAAAAAAGATTAAAACCATTGTGATACTTTTGATTCTTCCATCTTTAACATAGCACTATCAGTTGGAGAACAGCATGTTCACAGATAATCTAATGATAAAGGTAATATTTTATCACTCATTATGTGGTTCAACAAAATTTAGCAAAAATTTCAGAAATACAAATTTGACCAACTGTAACCAAGTTACTTAAAAAGTGGCATGACCTTAAACAAAACATCTGTGCATAATGTATAACCTATGAAAGTAAAGGAATTTTCTCAAATGTACACATCCTATTATTTAAATGATAAAGTCTGTTTTGTTTTTTTTGTTTTTGTTACATCACACCGACGAAATTATGGTCATATTGGCAATATCCAGCGTATAATTGGTGGAGGAAGACCCCAGAGTTATGTCTGGAAAGAACCACCAATGCAGCGCAGTTGAGCTGGAAAACATCCCCATATGAACGTTCCACCCTGACTGGGTCTCGAACCCATGCGCTGAGGGGCTGAGGAGTTACAAGCCGATGACTCTAACAGCTTGGCCACAGGCACCCCTGGTACACACTGGCCCCAATAGCTCAGGTGGTAGAGCGTTGGCTTGCGGATCGGGATGTTGTGGGTTCGAACCCCGGCCGGGTAAAACCAAAGACTTTAAAGTTGGTAGTAGTGGCTTCCCTCCTTACGCTCGGGCTAAGGGGACAGCATTATGCCTGACTCGTCGGTGTCAGTATAATGGATCAGCAGGGTTCAGTCCCTGGGCACCTCATAAGTGCCCCTGTGCTATAATGATAGAAATGTCGCTGCACAGTAACGGCAAAATGCCGGCTAATCCCACCCCTGGTACATGTAAAGTCTGAGGGATGTTAAGTTTTTGAAAAATACCCATATGTGGGAATGTTTATTTAATAAATACCAGTATGGGATGTGTTGCCCATATGTGTGAATGTTTATTTAATAAATACCAGTATGGGATGTGTTGCCCATATGTGGGAATGTTTATTTAATAAATACCAGTATGGTATGTGTTGCCCATATGTGTGAATGTTTATTTAATAAATACCGGTATGGGATGTATTGCCCATATGTGTGAATGTTTATTTAATAAATACCAGTATGGGATGTGTTGCCCATATGTGGGAATGTTTATTTAATAAATACCAGTATGGGATGTATTGCCCATATGTGGGAATGTTTATTTAATAAATACCAGTATGGGATGTGTTGCCCATATGTGGGAATGTTTATTTAATAAATACCAGTATGGGATGTGTTGCTCATATGTGGGAATGTTTATTTAATAAATACCAGTATGGGATGTGTTGCCCATATGTGGGAATGTTTATTTAATAAATACCAGTATGGGATGTATTGCCCATATGTGGGAATGTTTATTTAATAAATACCAGTATGGGATGTGTTGCCCATATGTGGGAATGTTTATTTAATAAATACCGGTATGGGATGTATTGCCCATATGTGGGAATGTTTATTTAATAAATACCAGTATGGGATGTGTTGCCCATATGTGGGAATGTTTATTTAATAAATACCAGTATGGGATGTGTTGCCCATATGTGGGAATGTTTATTTAATAAATACCGGTATTGGATGTATTGCCCATATGTGTGAATGTTTATTTAATAAGTACCAGTATGGGATGTGTTGCCCATATGTGGGAATGTTTATTTAATAAATACCAGTATGGGATGTGTTGCCCATATGTGGGAATGTTTATTTAATAAATACCAGTATGGGATGTGTTGCCCATATGTGGGAATGTTTATTTAATAAATACCAGTATGGGATGTGTTGCCCATATGTGGGAATGTTTATTCAATAAATACCAGTGTATTGCCCATATGTGGAAATGTTTATTTAATAAATACCAGTATGGGATGTGTTGCCCATATGTGGGAATGTTTATTTAATAAATACCAGTGTATTGCCCATATGTGGGAATGTTTATTTAATAAATACCAGTATGGGATGTGTTGCCCATATGTGGGAATGTTTATTTAATAAATACCGGTATGGGATGTGTTGCCCATATGTGGGAATGTTTATTTAATAAATACCAGTATGGGATGTGTTGCCCATATGTGGGAATGTTTATTTAATAAATACCGGTATGGGATGTATTGCCCATATGTGGGAATGTTTATTTAATAAATACCAGTATGGGATGTGTTGCCTATATGTGGGAATGTTTATTTAATAAATACCAGTGTATTGCCCATATGTGGGAATGTTTATTTAATAAATACCAGTATGGGATGTGTTGCCCATATGTGGGAATGTTTATTTAATAAATACCAGTATGGGATGTGTTGTCCATATGTGGGAATGTTTATTTAATAAATACCAGTGTATTGCCCATATGTGGGAATGTTTATTTAATAAATACCGGTATGGGATGTGTTGCCCATATGTGGGAATGTTTATTTAATAAATACCAGTGTATTGCCCATATGTGAAAATGTTTATTTAATAAATACCAGCATGGGATGTGTTGCCCATATGTGGGAATGTTTATTTAATAAATACCAGCATGGGATGTGTTGCCCATATGTGGGAATGTTTATTTAATAAATATCAGTATGGGATGTGTTGTCCATATGTGGGAGTGTTTATTTAATAAATACCAGTGTATTGCCCATATGTGGGAATGTTAATTTAATAAATACCAGTATGGGATGTGTTGCCTATATGTGGGAATGTTTATTTAATAAATACCGGTATGGGATGTGTTGCCCATATGTGGGAATGTTTATTTAATAAATACCAGTATGGGATGTGTTGCCCATATGTGGGAATGTTTATTTAATAAATACCAGTATGGGATGTGTTGCCCATATGTGGGAATGTTTATTTAATAAATACCGGTATGGGATGTATTGCCCATATGTGGGAATGTTTATTTAATAAATACCAGTATGGGATGAGTTGCCTATATGTGGGAATGTTTATTTAATAAATACCAGTGTATTGCCCATATGTGGGAATGTTTATTTAATAAATACCAGTATGGGATGTGTTGCCCATATGTGGGAATGTTTATTTAATAAATACCAGTATGGGATGTGTTGTCCATATGTGGGAATGTTTATTTAATAAATACCAGTGTATTGCCCATATGTGGGAATGTTTATTTAATAAATACCGGTATGGGATGTGTTGCCCATATGTGGGAATGTTTATTTAATAAATACCAGTGTATTGCCTATATGTGGGAATGTTTAAATAAATACCAGTATGGGATGTGTTGCCCATATGTGGGAATGTTTATTTAATAAATACCAGTGTATTGCCCATATGTGAAAATGTTTATTTAATAAATACCAGCATGGGATGTGTTGCCCATATGTGGGAATGTTTATTTAATAAGTACCAGTATGGGATGTGTTGCCCATATGTGGGAATGTTTATTTAATAAATATCAGTATGGGATGTGTTGTCCATATGTGGGAATGTTTATTTAATAAATACCAGTGTATTGCCCATATGTGGGAATGTTAATTTAATAAATACCAGTATGGGATGTGTTGCCCATATGTGGAAATGTTTATTTAAAGGTGGTATCTTACAGTTTGCCTATATTAAAGACACATACCAATATCTAACCACCACATTTGGGAATTTGGTCATACTTTTTGCATTATCCCATACTTTAGTCATTATACAGATGATTTTGAACACAACTTTATTGTCAGACTGTACTAATCATGAAAAAATGTGTTTAAATTTTCAGTCTTTACAACTCTATAAAAAGCGTGATAGTGGATTACCCAGATGACTATACATGTATATAAAAGTGGGTGGTCACATGGTTTTCTAAGTTTAAAAATAGCTATCTCTGCAGCATGGCTCAGATAGGAAAGTTTGCAATGACGAGTGGTGATTTATGCTTGATGGTTCACACAGATATTTGACATCAGTGAACATCATTTTGCAAGACCTTTTCAGCTACTATTGACTTATTTGGTTATTTTATTTAAAAATCTTTTGGACCAAATTGCTGGATACCACCTTTAAGAAACCCCATGGGATGTATTGCTGCACACCAACATCTTTACTTCCCTATTAAATCTGAAGCTTCAGTGTACTTTTTTTTAGAATACAAAATAGGATAATTTAATCAAAATAAGGAAGAAAACAAAAGGAAGTCAGTAATCTGTTCAACTATCTCAAAATAGTACTAAGGTTTCTGTAAGGAAGTTAATGATTTACAGATTGCTAATTATCTACATTGTCCAGGGTTTTTGTATCTGTCTTGTAAATCAATAACATAACTTTGCTTTTTGTACACAATGTAACATGGCATAATTGGTAAAATTTGCATTTCTTAATATTTGAATGCTATGTGAAACTTTGTAAAACAATTATAAAGATTAAATTATCTCTGCTCATCAGTTGTTTTTTGTATGGAGATGCTTTTCCTTAAAATTTTTTGCTGTCTCAAGGTTAAAATAATTTAAAACTTTATAGTTCATTTTGATGTTATTTATAGTAATTAGAAGTTCTAGCTTCACAGTATATCAGCTAGTTTCCAATTATGCAGATAAACCTCATAGATTTACAGTCATTCACCTTTACTTTTCTGAAGATAAACTGGACACTTATTTTAACTGACATGACCTCTATGACTTCTGAATAATGCCACTTGTATGAATGCATGACATCTCACACATTAATGTATGCTATCATATGTATTAATACATAATTACCCACAAGAATGCATGACATCACAGGCATTCATTATTACATATTCTTATGTACATTAAAATGATTGATGATAAAGCAAAAAAGCAACAATATATGTTGTGTTGTTTTTTTCATAAATAATATGCAATTAATGTTTTAATTAAATAGAAATGGACAGTCTACATCTTACAAAATAGGGGAATTACTCAAGTAGGCAATTTATAAGAAAATGAATGGCTGTTCAAACTATATACAGAAAAATAAAATGTGCAGCAAATATATGTTTCAACCCCAGGACCTGCTTTTTAAGACATTAGTTTCCCAGTCTAGCTTCATATGGAAACAGAATATGATAAGACCTGTGAATTCTGTTAATTCATTACTTGCTGAAAACATCATTCACCCCATTAACATTGAACATACCACAGCTTTATGGTGGTTCTAACCAGAAAAGGGTTTATAATACATTACTTTTTAGTTGAAATAGCAATTGGTGCATTTTGTATACAGTACCCTAGAATTTGCTAGATTGTACCCATGCTATCACAGTTAACACAGCAGCAACTGATCTTTAATAGAAATAGAATATCTGCTGTAATCTGTGACCACTGTTTGGAGACTCTTTCTTACCACCAATACTGGAGAGTTCGAAAAATAAAGGCACTGGTGGTATCTTAGTTGAAGGGGATGACATCTTACTAGCAATAGCAGCAGCAACAGCAGCAAAAATAGCAGCATCCACAGAAATAGCCGAACCAGCAGAAAAATTAACAACAAAGCAGAAACAGCAGCAAGTGCCCAGCTTCCAACTTTGTATCATCTCTCCTCCTAAATCACTTCTCATATATTGATTTCCATTGTTTGTCAGACAGAGGGTCTAGTGGTGGAGATAAAACCTTACCCAGGGCAATGTGATGACACTTCCCTATGAGGCTGTCTCCATTGCAGCTTTCAGATAGCTCCAACCTGTGCTTCAGTATTATTGGATAACTTTGAACTGGCACACATGCATATTTTATTACAGAAAAACAATAAGGTAACAATCTGCAACATTTTTATTTGAATCATTTAATGTTGAAAATAAACAAAAGCCACAATAACCAAGGTAGTAGATATGTTGATATTAATATTACACAAGCATTTTATCACTAGTTGAAACACCACCTTAATATTTTTTCTTTCGTTTTTTTTTTTTCAATACAAGTATAGTAACATCTGCAATAATAAAATATGTAAGTATTTCTGAAACATTTACTTTTTCCTCTAAAAGAGGACATTAGACAATAGTTTATATACCCTCACCAATATGATCAGAATGTTTTTCTGCTTGAAATCTTCAATGAGTTAGTAACTGGCTCATGTGGGTATCCAACAGTTTTGGCCGAAATATTTTTTCTCATATAACAAAATAAGTCATCGTTACCTGAAAAGCTCTTACAAAATGCCGCTTATTGATGCTCTAGATCAGCGTGAAAAGTGAAACATAAATCCCCATTTCTCATTGCAAACAGGTATTTTTTATCTGGGCCATGCTGCAGAGATAGCTATTTTTAACTAGGAAAGCCATATGACAACATGCTTTTGAGATTATGTTATATCGTCATCTGGGTAAACCGCTGTGCAGTTGGTATCTATTTTAATCAGAGATCACTATATTGTTTATTTATAGATTTGGAATGATTAAACTTTAGAGTGGTTTTATTGCTATTTGTATAGTTTAACAATGTAGTCAGTGTTAAAAACCATCTTTACTTATGCTAAAGTATGAGTTTGTGCAGAAATTATGGCCTATTTATCCAAAGCATTGGTAAGATACTGTTACATGTATTTGATAAAGGCAAACTGTTGGTTATCACCTTTAAAAAGAAGCTGACTAGGTAAAATTTTAGAAGAAAAAAACAACAATCTTGTGACCACACTTGAGGCCACAATTATAGCCATATCTTAACCAGTCAGATTGTTTGTCTGCATGAAACCTTAGATTAGTTTGAAACTGGGCCACATGGCCTTAAAAAAAAGGTACGAGGTCAAATTATATGGTAAATATGTGAACATATCAGAGGTATCGTTTATGCCCCAATCTTCACCAAACTCTTCTTTTTTTTTTTATAAAAATCAATGTTCACAATATACAATTATGTAGGCTTTGATAATACTAATAAGTATCTGAGCTTTTTTTAAAATAGAATATTTGAGTAGATTAGTCCGGCTTGGTTCAGCCCCAAGCAGTGCAGATTTTGACTGACAAAATGCCATGAAGAAAAGATGACAACTTGCCCATAACAGCAGCTGCTGCTCTACACTATATTTGTTTGTTCCTCCTCTCTCTATCACTTTCTCCCGTACCTACTTTTGATAATTATGATACTGTATCTTACTCCTCTAATCTATTCATACATATGACAATAACTCTATACAATGCTAAATTACTATCGGCATATGGCTTGTATTCTGCTATTTTGAAGATTTCTCTACCTTTTCTTTAATTTTCCTGTTTTTAATTCCTTTCCTTTCTTCCTTGTTTATCTTTCCTTTTCTGAGGAGTGTCCTTGGCAAAGTAGTAGAGTTTCAAACTTGTAACTCCTCTGAATGCTTAATTTTTCTTCCCAGACTTTTGTCTGCATTTGTTCTGCAGCAACATAGCTGGACATAAATTTAATGACAATAATTAGTCACTGTGATGTATTTCATCAACAAATGAAATCAAACCTTTTTCCATTAATCTTTTTTCTCTTTCCCATCTGTCCATTTGTATGCAAGTTACCAGTTAAATTTTGATAGAATATGATTCTAAATATGAATGACTAACTGTCATAGGGGAGCCCTGTAGCCCTATATTGTATTTCAATATGTTTAGACAGCACACAGGTAAACCTGTCATTTGCTCTCAGCTAGTCCAGATACCACCATCACCCTGTGATATTCTAGACCTGTGGATACCTCTTGTGTTATTTGTGTTATCAATGTTTAATGTTCTCAAATGCTGTGCTGCTTAGTGTTCCCTTGAATGGCAACTTCAACTATTGGAGAGAGCAGGGATATTGCTCTAACATGCCTGGTGTCAGTAAATGACAGTCTGCATGACATGTGATTATGCTCGTTAACATACATACAGATATGGTGTTACTTAATGAGCTGGATTCCCAGTGTGTTGGTAGTTAAATAACACAGCCAGTTGTAGAGGAAATCTGTTATTTTATATGTGTTCATGACTCTGGACATAACATCTGGTAAGTGATAAAATAATACTTCTAGTCATACAATCTCAGATATGATTGTTTTGTTTTTTGTTACAGTGCACTGAAACAATTATGGTCACATTGGTGATATCCAGCTAATTAGAGGTGGAGGAAGACCAAAAAAACTATGACTGGATAGAACCACTGGCACACCACAGGTGTCCTGGAAAGCCTCCCCTTATGAAAGTTCTTGCCATGACTTAAACCCATGGGTCCAGGGGCTGAAGAGTTGCAAGTCAGTGGCCCTTACCACTCAGCCACTGGCTTCCCCAAGATATGTTTGAACCCTAAAATATCATGCATTGCTTTGTGAATTTATAAACAATCCAAATTGTTAGTTATTATAATTGCTAACAGGTATATGTAACAAAACAATTTGCTAAAGACTGAAAGCAGCAAATAATAATGATTCTGATCAGACAACACCCGGCTTTAAAGCCTTATCAACATGTGCTTAGCAAGATAAGATTCAACTTTGATAAGCTGAATATTGTCACTAATTACAATAACACACTTTGGCCAGTATTCACCAACTATTCATATATGAAACTCATAAATTTCAAACCAGACTTGGTAGCGCAATTGGTAGAGAGTCGGCTCCAGGTAGGGAGGCCACGGGTTTGATCCCTGGCCGTGACATATCAAAGTCATTTACAGTGGTAGTGGTATAGCTCCCTTGCTAATGCTCAAGCAAATATAAGGGTAGTTCCACAACTGGTTGGCCCAGTGTTAGGATAATGTGACTGGATGTGATATCATGCCAGGTGTTCATGGCATGCTATACACAGTGAAGGTAGCACTATATGTGCTTCAAATGGACACTGTCTCCGAAAAATTGAAATACTGCTGATGGGACGATAAACCAAATGATAAAAAAAACAACACCATGGATTTCAATCCACAATATCTTCATTATATAGTTAGCTGTATGTCTATATTTTTGCATGACATTTTAACTTTGCAACTATGAGCTTAAAATCACATTGAAACTTCATATTTTAGCTTATTAATTATGATCAATAATTTTTGTATATCTACACTTTCTTTTTCTAATCTCCATGTTCTTTCTCTCAATTACTTATGAATTTCATAATTCCTAATTTTTTGTCCATCCTATCTTTACTTTCTCCACTCTGCTTTATTTCAGCTTCCTCTTTCCAATAACTCCCTGACCAAATCTTACATTTTCCTTCTCTTTTAAGCCACACCCACTTCTCAAATTCTACCAGTTACAATAGTTACTAATTAAACTCTCTCATCCATTAGTATACATTCAATCATACTTTCAATCATTCTCCTATCACACCCTGCTTAATAAGTCTCTCATACTCCAGCTTGACAATTAGCATGGCACTATCTGGAATAGTTATGTAATGTACATAGAATTAGGACCATACATCCTGCCAGGTGATATAATTTAGTTTAATAATTCTTATCCTGCATGAATTGATCAGGCATAGGTGAAAAGTGTAGATCCAGATTGGCCAGCTTCCACTGGGAGTCTCTAATATGTCTGCTTACATTTGCATGTATTTGTTAGCACAGCAAGTCAGATTTTGATTTACTTATAAATACATGTAGCATGATAAGTGTTTACTACCTTAGCACAAAATTTATTTTAATGTATTCACCATTACCATTCAGGGAAAAGCAGTCAATCTAACAGATTTCAACTAGTCCTATCACAACAAGAAATAGTTCCACATATTTCCATTATAGGGTGTGAAACTTTCAAAATTTTAGTGTGTTTTTTTGGTTAAATTTTAAAATCATTCATGACACTCTATTCAACACAATTATCACCCTTTACATACTTGACATTTTGGTGTTTACAAACAATCTGTCTGACCCAGCTTTATGTCAGCTAGAACACCAGTGAGTGTATAAATATAATTTAGTGCAATAGCCATTAAACTGTCAGTAAGACAATGGCCAACTGGATGATTCCCCCTCCCTGTAGCTCTCTTCCGAGAAGCCTGAATGTGTTAGTGCACCTTTCAGGTCATCATTGTTGAAGCATGATCACTCATTACTATGCCATTACAGCTACAAACAAATACACACACATGTTCCTGACCCTCGGGCACACACTATTAATTAGTGAGAAGGTCATTTGAGGCAGGTACTTACATGTCAGTTTCTGGTAAAGGGAAAGCGTTGGCCATTGCACAGAAATGTTACCAGCAATGGACATTGGTCCCAGAAGGAAGCTGTTGACCAGCAGTTTTTGCTGAAAGATGTAATCTAACAGTTTGCCTATATCAAATACATGTAATAAAATATCTTGTTTAGGCATATCTGGGCATAATTTCTTCATAAGCTTAAAATTTAGTCTAAGTAAGGATGATTTTGAACACTTCCTTAATTGTTAGACAGTTAAAATTGTGAAATAAATCACCCTAAATGTTCATTCTTTGCAAACAAATATGATGACAATTTCTGCTAAAAATAGATATCAAGGTCGGAGTGTACTACCCCTATGATGATATAATGTGACCTTAAAAGTGAATGGTCACATGATCTTCTTAGTTTAAAACTAGTTAACTGTGCAGTATGGCACAGATCGGAAATACATATTTGTTATGATGAAATGGGGTTGTATGCTATGGAGGACATCAATAAACAACATTTTGTGGGATCTTTCCCAGTTATCAATACTTTATTTTGTTGTTTAAGCTCCAAAACCTTGGCCGTAACTGTTGGACACCACCTTTAAATACACAAAAACAAATACAGCACTGGACACTGGTCAAAGCTACCTGAGGGCATAGGGAAATATTCAATTCTACAATCCATTCTATTGCATTGATTCAAAATAATTGAAAATTCAATCTTAAACTGGTAGCCACTTACCCTCTGGTACAAAATGAAAGTAAACTCTTCTCTGAAAGTTTGTGGTTACTGTACTCTAGCAATTGAAGTCAGTTATATTACACCAAAAGAAAGTAAATACACAAGAAAGCAATATGATACATAAATTTAGTGGCTTATTAGGTAGAATATGTGTCAGTATAAGTTACTTATTATGTAGGAATATGTGTCATGCCAATGTTTACTTTTGAATCACAATTTTACCATAAGGAAGACCAAAGACAATTCTATAAATACCCACCATAAGATTTGATAGAATCATTTTTTTTTCAATCTGTATACAGATGAAGAAATGATTCACTCTTGTAAATTCTTTTCTGACTCAGTATAATCTTCATTATGTGTGAATTATTAAACCCTAATAATGTTACACTTTGTTAACTCTTAACCTGCTGTATGTGTATTTATAAGATTATAAGTTTATAAGGCTTAGGTAAATAGTGTAGATCCAGATCAGTCAGCTGTCTGCTGTCTGATCAGGATCTACACTATCTGCTGCTCAGTCTCTGTTTATATGTACATCAACCCTGATATGTAATATATATAATATTAAAGTAAAAAAAAACTGAAAATTTATCATGGGGTTTCAAACAAAATGTAGCAAGCTAATTATGGTTAATAAAATAAATTAACGCTAGTCATCATCCTAGATTGACGTGCACTGGTGTATTTTGCTAGAGACTCAAGAGCAGATAGTACAGTTACCTATCAGGCATCTCCCAGTGAGAGCATGTAGATCTGGATCTATACTGTCTGGATAAAACTTTTTTCATGCATACTAAGCAAATGAAGAATTAAAAACATTAAAGCTTTTATTGTAATATATTTGTAATATATCCTTCTAACTGGATCTCTGTTTTAAGGTAATACATGTCCTTCATAAAATTATCTTTTGTATGTAACTATTTTTACACAATTTCAGAATTTAAAGAATCAACCCGCTGTTTTTTCCTAATAGATTACATATGTATCAGTGTATATTTTTGTATACTCATACCACAGTTCTGTATTGATATGAGTTCAGTTAAATAAATTCCGGAACTCCAATGATTCCGAGTCCTTCAATAAAAAATTAAAAAAAAATCATTTTTCTATGGCTTCCCTGCCTTAGGATTCACCTATTTCTAAGCGGCATATAGTGCAGATCCTGATCGAAATAGGTAGAACTGCCTTAGGCAGATTGATTAACATTTAGTGTGCTAAGATTTACACAGTACAAGGAAATCACTTTGTTGACCACTTTTGTTTTTGACATGTGTTGGTATGTGCACATACATGTATACAGCCAGGTGTATGGCCCCAAGGTCTTGCTTGTCATCTCTTGCATGCATGTATATATGTTACCAAACAGTTATTTAGAATCTCTTAAAATGGGTGCAGACCTAGTTAAACATTATGTTTATGCATAAAAAATAACTACATAACAGTCTGTATGAATTTGCTACATAATTCTTCTCTTTATTTTTGAATGTACCCTATAATGGCTGTAAAATGATTTTTGTTCCAGTTGAGAATTTAAGCATATAACATTTGAAAAAATCATGCCCCCTGATTAATTTAGATAAACAAAGAATGTAATTAAAGCAAAGTTACACAATACAAAACATACTGATTAAACAACTGTTCAGCAATTTGTTGCAATTTTCTGTGTTACCAAGAGTTGGTTATATCAAAAGAACTATATATATACATTAAAATTTAATTGCATCGTAACGTAAAGTCAAATACTGATTCAGTGCTGGTATAGCTGCTGTAGACCTAGATCAGCTGTCTGCAGAGGCGAAAAGATACTGTTTGCTATGTCAAACCCTATTTCATAACTCATGGGCTCGAGTCCGGTTTGAGGCAAAGGACTTAACGTGGCTCCAGGTCTTCCAGCTAACTTGCAATGCACTGGTGGTTTTACCCAGACATTTGTCTTAAGTCTTACTCGACAAAATAGCTGGACATTGTTTGAATGATCATAACTGGTCGCTGTGATGTATTTTAAAAACAAAAACAAAACAAGTCATCAGTTTGACCATGCCAAACAAAACAAAAACAAACCTTATTTCACATTTAAAGGCCAGGTTCCTGTACTTCTAGTCCCTTCTAAGGCTATTTAGAATTTTCTTATAACTCACACTTATTCTTAGAATAGTCATCTTCTTACAATGGTGCTTTGATATATTGCTAGAGACTCCTGAACAAATAGTGTAGATCCTGGTCAGACAGCTCCCTAACAGGAAGTAATATGGATCTTCACTATTTGCCAAAGCCATATAAATAGTACAAGTAAGTAATATATGTACTAGTAGTTAATAATGTTCTATTTAGAAATTATCATCATGTTTTGGAGGACACAAAATGTATCATTCTTTTTGTTTTCAATGAATACATTTTTTAAAATTAGCATGCTTCAAGTAAAACAAAGTTACAAAACTTTCTCAGATAAAAATTCCATGTTTCAATAAGCCACAGCCATACATGGCAGCACGCCAAATATTTTTTCCTGATTTGTTCAGAGCTGTTAATTTTTGTGTTCTCTTTTACATATTATTAAATTTAGAAATAAATAACTCCTCATTCAATGAAAATAGCACATGATACCATGGGCAAGCATTGACGTCATGCCCGCCAGTTTGTATTGTTTTTATCGTATATTCTCCACAGGCTCTTGTGTACAAGTCTGTATCATTATAAAAATACTCTCATTTGCTTGACAACGGATTTAGGGGCCTTCTATCTCTCTGATGTGGGATATTGTATCAGGATTTTAAATATCAATTTGGTGCACATGACGTCTGAATTAAAATCGCCAATGACGAAGGCTTTGCGTAAAAGGCGATACAAGTAAAGAAGAAGCACAGCTTGCTTTAGCTGTAAAACAATGACTAAAATCAATAGTACAGTGTTCAGTGAAACAAGGCCTCCAGGTTTTGTTTGTAGGGAAATTGCCCACTTGCTTCATATTAGTCTTCATGCCTGTCTTCGATCCATGTTGAGTTCTATTTCAGAATCTGAATTGTGTAGGTGGTATATGTCAATACCATATCAATCTGACAACAATGAAATAGACTTTTTTTATACTTATTTACCTAAAAATTCTTTTTGAGCACAATATTGTTGCATTATAATATTTATCCAATGTAAACAATCAATGCTTTTCATAATTGATGATTATTACTTATGGCTAACTACAAAACATATTAACTTTTTATACATATTTTAAGCTGGTAAGTACATCTCTCTTAGAGATGGTAGTTTGGTGACTATTGTCTCCCATCTTAAAAAATCATGTCTGTTGGCATAGATACAGTGCTACATCAAAATATACATTATTAGATACAGTGATACATCAAAATATACATTATTAGATACAGTTCTACGTCATGATATACATTATTAGATACAGTGATACATCATGTTATACATTATTAGATACAGTGATACATCATGTTATACATTATTAGATACAGTGCTGCATCATGATATACATTATTAGATACAGTGATACATCATGATATACATTATTAGATACAGTGATACATTATGATATACATTATTAGATACAGGGATACATCATGATATACATTATTAGATACAGTGATACATCATGTTATACATTATTAGATACAGTGATACATCATGTTATACATTATTAGATACAGTGATACATCATGTTATACATTATTAGATACAGTGATACATCATGTTATACATTATTAGATACAGTGATACATCATGATATACATTATTAGATACAGTTCTACGTCATGATATACATTATTAGATACAGTGATACATCATGATATACATTATTAGTTACAGTGATACATCATGATATACAATATTAGATACAGTGATACATCATGATATACATTATTAGTTACAATGATACATCATGATATACATTATTAGATACAGTGATACATCATGATATATATTATTAGATACAGTGCTACATCATGTTATACATTATTAGATACAGTGATACATCATGATATACATTATTAGATACAGTGATACATCATGATATACATTATTAGATACAGTGATACATCATGATATACATTATTAGATACAGTGATTCATCATGATATACATTATTAGATACAGTTCTACGTCATGATATACATTATTAGATACAGTGATACATCAAAATATACATTATTAGATACAGTGATACATCATGATATACATTATTAGATACAGTGATACATCATGATATACAATATTAGATACAGTGATACATCATGATATACATTATTAGATACAGTGCTACATCATGATATACATTATTAGATACAGTGCTACATCATGATATACATTATTAGATACAGTGATACATCATGATATACATTATTAGATACAGTGATACATCATGATATACATTATTGGATACAGTGATACATCATGAGATACATTATTAGATACAGTTCTACGTCATGATATACATTATTAGATACAGTGATACATCAAAATATACATTATTAGATACAGGGATACATCATGATATACATTATTAGATACAGTGCTACATCATGATATACATTATTAGATACAGTGACACATCAAAATATACATTATTAGATACAGTGCTACATCATGATATACATTATTAGATACAGTGATACATCATGATATACATTTTAAGATACAGTGATACATCATGATATACATTGTAAGATACAGTGATACATCATGATATACATTATTAGATACAGTGATACATCATAATATACATTATTAGATACAGTGATACATCATGATATACATTATTAGATACAGTGATACATCATGATATACATTATTAGTTACAGTGATACATCATGATATACATTATTAGTTACAATGATACATCATGATATACATTATTAGATACAGTGATACATCATGATATACATTATTAGATACAGTTCTATGTCATGATATACATTATTAGATACAGTGATACATCATGATATACATTGTTAGATACAGTGATACATCATGATATATATTATTAGTTACAATGATACGTCATGATATACATTATTAGATACAGTGATACATCATGATATACATTATTAGATACAGTTCTACGTCATGATATACATTATTAGATACAGTGATACATCATGATATACATTGTTAGATACAGTGATACATCATGATATACATTATTAGATACAGTGATACATCATGATATACATTATTAGTTACAGTGATACATCATGATATACAATATTAGATACAGTGATACATCATGATATACATTGTTAGATACAGTGATACATCATGTTATACATTATTAGATACAGTGATACATCATGATATACATTATTAGATACAGTGATACATCATGATATACATTGTTAGATACAGTGATACATCATGATATACATTATTAGTTACAGTGATACATCATGATATACAATATTAGATACAGTGATACATCATGTTATACATTATTAGATACAGTGATACATCATGTTATACATTATTAGATACAGTGATACATCATGTTATACATTATTAGATACAGTGATACATCATGATATACAATATTAGATACAGTGATACATCATGATATACATTATTAGATACAGTGATACATCATGATATACATTATTAGATACAGTGATACATCATGATATACATTATTAGATACAGTGATACATCATGATATACATTATTAGATACAGTGATACATTGTGATATACATTATTAGATACAATGATACATCATGATATACATTATTAGATACAGTGATACATCATGATATACATTATTAGATACAATGATACATCATGATATACATTATTAGATACAGTGATACATCATGATATACATTATTAGATACAGTGATACATCATGATATACATTATTAGATACAGTGATACATCATGATATACATTATTAGTTACAATGATACATCATGATATACATTATTAGTTACAGTGATACATCATGATATACATTATTAGATACAGTGATACATCATGATATACATTATTAGATACAGTGATACATCATGATATACATTATTAGATACAGTGAGTGATAAAATGATACAATGATACAGTGATAAACTGATACAGTGATAAACTGACACAGTGATAAACTGTTGCTGATCTTGTTTATTTGCATGGCAATAAACACCAGGCGAACATACCTCTGTTGCTGACTAATGTAAGGAATAAGTCACAACATTCCAAGTTGATTAATCAGAAGTAAAACTAAATGATTTGTTGATTTTTCAGTAATTGATTAAAATATCATGTAAAAATATTTCATTTAGCATTAAAAAAACTTGTGCATAGAAAATTATAAGTTATGTATTTTTTTCATATTAATAACATTAAGATACATATTAAGAGAGTCAAAAAAAAATACCTGTACACCAAAAATTGAAAAAAATAGAATCATTTATTTTATATGAATATTCAGCTATGTTTGTCAAACAAAAGGTGTCCAACCTCATTGTCAACACAGACAACTTTCATCAATGGTTGGGATTCAATCGCACATAACTAGGCATCACCAAGTTATTTTAGTTATTTTTCACATGTGTAAATCATTGGTAATAAGCTTGGTCCAGGTGGCATAGAAGTAAATAGTAAACTATTGGTTTAATGATTCTCTGGGGGCAAAAACCTATTGTAGTGAGGTCCTTCAGGTGTACTGTGGTGCATTTAAAACTATGACAGACATTTTTCCTGGGTTTTCCCCTTACCAATAATATCCAGAGGTTGCAATAAAAACCATAATACAATATAGTACAATACAACATTAATATATCACATATTCTAATAAAATACACTCAATGCTTTACATATGATAAAAAAATCATGAAATTGACTTAAACATAGTAAAAGGAAAATACATATAAATATAAGATATGAATGAGATATTATAGTGAAAGGAAAATTTCATATAAATAAAAGATATGAATGAGATATCATAGTTAAAGGAAAAAACATATAAAAATAAGATATGAATGAGATATCATAGCAAAAGAATAAAAGATTAACTTATTTGTACTTAAGGATTAAAACCAGTATCTGTATATGAATTATGTAAAAGAGACAACAGGGGGATCAACTATCATACTTATGACATATTCCAAGTTTTGAGTTTATTCTTAAGTTGCTGTGGTCTGTTTAAAAAAATAACACATGGTGGCACGGTAGGTTTAATCTCAGTTGGAGTCTCAGATACATAAGGTGCCAGGTGTATTATGTGCTATATAAATGTACGTTTTCTTGCCAACTTAAATTATTACAGCAAATAGAGAAATTTCTACTGATATATTGCTTAATCTTAAATCCATTCATCGGTTATGGATCTATTTACAAAACTTTAAGAATATAATTTGCAGAAGATATGAAATAGTGCCAGAATTAAATCCAGCTTTTACATGCAAAATTATTTAGGAAAATTGTTTAATAATTAAACAGCATTAGTTTGGTAAAAGTAAATCCGATATATGCCACTCCTTTTTTGTTGTTGGTTGTTTTCCACTTTTTGTTGTTGTTCATTTTTTTTTTCTCTTTTAATTATTTATGATTTTTTGCTTCTTTGGGTTGTTGCATGTACTTATAAAGAATGAAAATACAGGATTCTGTATAGATAGGAAGTTCAAGTTGATATGTGAATATTTTAAAATGTTCAGAGTAAATATCTTCAACCTCATTTTAATAAAATAATAATAGGATTGTTACAGGACTATATACAAATTTATTTATAAATCCTTAGCGCAAGAACACAGCAGCCCTGCCTCTGCATGGAATCATAGCAGGACATTAGCAGTATATCTTGTGACCTTCTCTATTGCTTTGGGAAAAGGAAAAGGATCAGCTGTTCTTTTTCCTTTATCCCTACACAGCTAGATTTTTGCCTGTATAAATTGACAGTCTGGCATTGTGATCATTGATACTTTAGCATGGTGATATTGAAATCAAACTTCTTACTGCACTTTGAGTGCTTTGATTTATAGACCAAGATAAATGTGGTAAGAAGACTGGACTATGATGCTACAATGTAGCTAATGGATTGCCTCACTCAAGGCTGCCTAAGTTTCTTTGTTAATACCACCAAATGTTGTACATAATGGTCTCAGCTGGCAATGACACTCATTTAATGACAGTCTAAGAACAAGAACTACTAGTGCAAGTGGGGCACTAATTGGATACAATCTATTTATAGATTCCTTGTACTAAATACTGTTAATTGAGCTATATATAGAACAGCATTTGAATTGAAGGCCAAAGACTGTCAGTAGTTTTGACTCATCTTAGATTAATTCATTTTCTTGACAATTTCTTTATTAAATGTAGTACACAACATTTTGGACCCATAATATATTTTTTCAAGTACCTAATTAATTATTGTTACCTGAAAAGGTCCAGCAGAAAGCTGTTCATAGATGCCCTGATGTATACTATCACACACTTTCACAAAAAAGGAATTCCTAACTCTGTCTACACTGCATAGTGAACTATTTTTAAACCAAAGGCACTTGACTAAACCACATGTCCAGTTTTATTTTAGGTCAAGTGACATCATTATTTGGGTTATCCTCATACCCAATTGGATAGTTACAGACAATTGTAAACAGTGTATCCTTCATAATATCAATCTAGACATTGTACGATAAGAGCACAGGGCTCTGATGTTGGTATATATTTTAAACTGAAATCTTCATCATGCTTATTAATAGGTTTTGAAATAATAAACATTTTAAGTGATTTTTTCAAGATTTTTACTTTTTTACAATTGAGGTAGTGTTAAAAATAAAAATTCTAAGATTAAATATGCATTTTGGGTGAAATTATGACAAAATCCTACAACCAGGGATGAGATCATGTGACATGCATTTTCTGTAGGCAAACTGGTAGAAGCATTTATCCTGTAGTCCATAATTATTCATATTGGATTTATGAATGCATGCAAAGAGTGTAACTTGGATTCGTGATATTCTAAACCTTAAATAAGAAAATATAAGAATAAGTCAGAAATAATTAAAGAGTGATCTTTAAGTGAACATAAATAGATTCCATGATGCTTGTTTTGGCTTAGCCTGATGTTCTAATTAAAGGGTTATTGTTTCAATAACATGACCTACATATGATTTTGTAAGAGCTATCTTGGCGCAATGTCTCATCATTTACAATATAGATAATTTTTAATTCTTGGGGCTCATTCATCTAGGAAATCTGATCTTTCCTAAGTTGGGAATAAATTTGAACAATTTGTTCAATTATGTTATATTGATTTCTTTAATTAGGTAACATACTTTTAATTAGCATCATTTAGTGTTCACTCAGATTTGTAATAAGTAGGCAGGTATATTTAGTGGAGTGGCAATAGCAGCAGCTGTTAATATTATTCCTGTTTCTACTACATTTGTTAATAACCCATACTAATCCTTAGTCATTTTTTCTGACAACTACATTCAAAATTGAAGTAGAAATATTGGAGAGACACAGTACCAGGAAGTGCAGAAAAAAGCTGGAAGCTGGCTGATCTTGATATAGTTACCTCTTTGCCAAAGCCTTGTCAAATTGTACCAGCATATTAGAAATAAATCTGCTTAGCACAAATTGAGATGTGGCCTAGGCAAACAAACCAGATCCAGAGCACAAAGAGATCTGACTCAGTCAAACATACCAGATCCAGAGCACAAACAGATCTGACTCAGGCAAACATACCAGATCCAGAGCACAAACAGATCTGACTCAGGCAAACAAACCAGATCCAGAGCACAAAGAGATCTGACTCAGTCAAACATACCAGATCCAGAGCACAAAGAGATCTGACTCAGGCAAACAAACCAGATCCAGAGCACAAAGAGATCTGACTCAGTCAAACATACCAGATCCAGAGCACAAAGAGATCTGACTCAGTCAAACATACCAGATTCAGAGCACAAAGAGATCTGACTCAGTCAAACATACCAGATCCAGAGCACAAAGATATCTGACTCAATCAAACATACCAGATCCAGAGCACAAAGAGATCTGACTCAGTCAAACATACCAGATTCAGAGCACAAAGAGATCTGACTCAGTCAAACAAACCAGATCCAGAGCACAAAGAGATCTGACTCAGTCAAACATACCAGATCCAGAGCACAAAGAGATCTGACTCAGTCAAACATACCAGATCCAGAGCACAAAGAGATCTGACTCAGTCAAACATACCAGGTTCAGAGCACAAACAGATCTGACTCATGCAAACAAACCAGATCTAGAGCACAAAGAGATCTGACTCAGTCAAACATACCAGATCCAGAGCACAAAGAGATCTGACTCAGTCAAACATACCAGATTCAGAGCACAAAGAGATCTGACTCAGTCAAACATACCAGATCCAGAGCACAAACAGATCTGACTCAGTCAAACATATCAGATCCAGAGCACAAAGAGATCTGACTCAGTCAAACATACCAGGTTCAGAGCACAAACAGATCTGACTCAGGCAAACAAACCAGATCCAGTGCACAAAGAGATCTGACTCAGTCAAACATACCAGATCCAGAGCACAAAGAGATCTGACTCAGTCAAACATACCAGATTCAGAGCACAAAGAGATCTGACTCAGTCAAACATACCAGATCCAGAGCACAAAGAGATCTGACTCAGTCAAACATACCAGATTCAGAGCACAAAGAGATCTGACTCAGTCAAACATACCAGATCCAGAGCACAAAGAGATCTGACTCAGTCAAACATACCAGATCCAGAGCACAAAGAGATCTGACTCAGTCAAACATACCAGATCTAGAGCACAAAGAGATCTGACTCAGTCAAACATACCAGATCCAGAGCACAAAGAGATCTGACTCAGTCAAACAAACCAGATCCAGAGCACAAAGAGATCTGACTCAGTCAAACATACCAGATCCAGAGCACAAAGAGATCTGACTCAGTCAAACATACCAGATCCAGAGCACAAAGAGATCTGACTTAATCAAACATACCAGGTTCAGAGCACAAACAGATCTGACTCAGGCAAACAAACCAGATCTAGAGCACAAAGAGATCTGACTCAGTCAAATATACCAGATCCAGAGCACAAAGAGATCTGACTCAGTCAAACATACCAGATTCAGAGCACAAAGAGATCTGACTCAGTCAAACATACCAGATCCAGAGCACAAACAGATCTGACTCAGTCAAACATACCAGATCCAGAGCACAAAGAGATCTGACTCAGTCAAACATACCAGGTTCAGAGCACAAACAGATCTGACTCAGGCAAACAAACTAGATCCGGAGCACAAACAGATCTGACTCAGTCAAACATACCAGGTTCAGAGCACAAACAGATCTGACTCAGTCAAATATACCAGATCCAGAGCACAAAGAGATCTGACTCAGTCAAACATACCAGGTTCAGAGCACAAACAGATCTGACTCAGGCAAACAAACCAGATCCAGAGCACAAAGAGATCTGACTCAGTTAAACATACCAGATTCAGAGCACAAACAGATCTGACTCAGGCAAACAAACCAGATCCAGAGCACAAAGAGATCTGACTCAGTCAAACATACCAGATTCAGAGCACAAACAGATCTGACTCAGTCAAAGATACCAGATCCAGAGCACAAAGAGATCTGACTCAGGCAAACAGACCAGTTCCAGAACACAAACAGATCTGACTCAGGCAAACAGACCAGTTCCAGAGCACAAACAAATCTGACTCAGGCTAACAGACCAGATCTAGAGCACAGATCTGACTTAGGCGAACAGACCAGATCTAGAGCACAGAGCTGACTTAGGCAAATAGACCAGATCTAGAGCACAGATCTGACTCAGGCTAACAGACCAGATCTAGAGCACAGATCTGACTTAGGCAAACAAACCAGATCTAGAGCACAGATCTGACTCAGGCTAACAGACCAGATCTAGAGCACAGATCTGACTTAGGCAAACAGACCAGATCTAGAGCACAGATCTGACTCAGACAAACAGACCAGTTCCAGATCAGCTGGGAGCTGTCTGGTCAAGATTTCTGCAGAGTTTTGTTTTCAATATTTATTGTCAAGATAAAGTTGTTGGTAAATAACTGAGAATTCCAAGTACATAATGTACAACATGGTAACATTTGCAGCATGAGAAGGGTCAGCCTCAGCCTGCTTATTATGTGTTGATAAGGCATAGGCAAATAGTATAGATCCAGATCAGATGGGTTCTTGCTGGGAGCTACCTGATCAGGATCTGCACTTTTCATTGCTGAGTCTCTAGAATATTGTTTATTGCCATAGCATGAAGTTGTAAGCAGGTAATGAAGATTTTGTAGTACTTATGGATAAATGTATCAAGTTGATTTACAGTTCAAAGCATCCGGACCTGGTAGCGCAATAGGTAGAGCTTCGGCTCCAGGTACTCCCGGGCCTCGACATACCAAAGTCGTTAAAAATAGTAGTGGTATAGCTCCCTTGCTAACGCTCAAGCAAATATAAGGGTAGTTCCATGACTGGTTGGCCCGGTGTCAGGATAATCTGACTGGGTGTGGTATCATGCCAGGTGTTCACGGCATGCTATACACAGTGAAGGCAGCACTATGTCTGCTTCAAGTGGACACCATCTTCAGATAACTAAAAACTGTTGGTGAGATGATAAACCCAATAAACAAACAAACAAACAGTTCAAAGCAACATAACGTAGGCATTAGTAATTACTAAGTGCAAAATGGATAGGGTTAAAGGCAACAGGTGCTTTTTGCTAATTATGCACAATGTGTGAGTCCTTTCTGTACTATTTGTCCACAAGCTGTCATATGGTATTTTTTTAATGTTTCATTAAAGAGATCATAGTCCTGCTATAATTAAAATTATATTGCCGAATGTAATTAATGGCTATGTTGAGTACAGCATGCTGTACGTTTCCAAGAACATGAACAAATTGGGTTACTGTCACAAACTACAGCATGAAGGTAATTTTATTTACAATATGAAGAAACCTTGTTCATGTCCTTACACTATATTCTCTCATAATATGAGATCTCTTCACCACCGTATATGTATGACATATTATATGGTATATTTCTGGTCAGTATCTGCACTATTTGCAGCTGAATCAATATCAATATGTCCAGGTACTTTAGCAAGTCAATGTAAGAAGATGTGTAAGAATAAGTCTGGGTTATTTACAAATCAAGCAAGGGATTCGGTAAGTCCTATGGGTTTGTAACATAAAAGGGCATCACAACAGAAGCATCCATATTGGGAAACATTGCAAAACTTTCATGATTTCCAGTACTATTTTCAGTATAACAGTTCCTCAGAGACTCATGCTTTTCTGTTTTACACTGAATAAACACTTTTAAAATTCACAACATGTCACTTTATAAACAGATGTAAAAATCACAAAAAGGTTGCCACGAAGTGCTTGCAACATTTCTGCCAAAAATAGACTGACAGTGTTATTTTGAGATTGTCAGCTCTACTCAGTGTCAATAAAATGCTCATTAAATCAAGCTAATTACCTTGTAAATGCATAATTGATTAGACTGATAGCTTGTCCTGTGATCAATGGTAGGTTAGCTGGACTTGTGTTAAGATCTTGTTGGAGTGACTGTTAGGTCACCAGGGCTATATATGTATCCAAGATACCTTAATCGGGCACGCAAGGCAGGCCAAGTTGAGAAGCTTTGTTCTGTTTCGAGACCTAATGGTTTCCATTTATAGAATATGTTAAACAGCAGTAGTAGAACAGGGCACTTAAACTTTTTTGTACTTGTACTTACATGGGTAGATGCTAGAAAAAACAGTTTAACCAGGTTATGAAAAAAAAAAAATAGGTAAATGTCAGAAAATAAACACTGATGAAAGAATAGAGCTGCTTATTTTTATTAAATTGTTTATTTTGCAAGTTGCAGTTGGTTAAACAAATTGGCCTTTTTTTGTTTGTTAATGATTCATAGTTAAGAATACAGGTAAGAGTTGACCTGTTTAGCATAGTAGGATCAACCATGGAGCACAGATCCAGAACAAGCATCAGTATCAGGGTCGGCTCTGTATACTACCATGTCTCAAACTAGGTACCAGCATCTTGCAAGAAGCTGTCAGCAATTACGTGAGGATAACCATAAGTAATTTATGGAAATATATATCTGAAATAAATATCTATAATAAATAAAAATAATTATTTTCATTGCAGCAGATTACAAAGAGTTAAGGAAAAAGAAAAGGGTACATGTATGATGGTATGTAGTGTGTAATGAATTTGCGTATTTTATTGCATCTCAAGGCCTTCTCATGAATAATGTTACCAGATTTACACTGACTTCATCAAGTGTATCATAATTACAATATCTCTTTGCCTGCTATTCATGTATTTATAAGGCTTAGGTAAATAGTGTACTCTGTAGATCTAGATCAACCAGCTGTCTGCTGGGTGTTGTCTGATCAGGACCTTTACTATTTGCTGCTTAGTCTATTAATAAGTGTATTTACCTTAAAATGTATCATATAGAATATGTTTGCAAAAAAAACACCTCTCACAATTTAGCATGGGATTTTAACAAAATGTAGCGAGCCAAGGACAAATAAATTGACAAACAGTTTGCTTTTGTTGGGAACAAAGGTTATGTGATGTTGTCCCTCACTTTCACATCTTAATGAACACATTATTCAAAGGAAACAATGCCTGACTTAAATTTTCATCTAATTATAATAAATGTTCATTAGCCTGTTCGAGGAGGGTGTCATTGCCGTCTGTGAGTGGTATTGTTAATAGTCAGTCCAGTGTCGGTCAAAATGAAAAATGTCTTTCATAAATGGAGAGTATAAAAGTTCATCATGAGTGTTCATGTGATGTAGGAATATCCCACACCAGGTCAGACATTCAGGGATGAAGAAGCCAAAATCATAAAGGTGTGATACCCTCCATGAATCTATAAGTGGCAGATTTTCTCCCAGTTTTGGCTGCTATTGTCACAAAATAGTCAGCTTCCATCATGTGACATGTTATAGAGTTATCTTCCATGTGGGTAATTTCAATCTTCTTCCACTGAAAATTATGAGAATTAAGAAATGTAAAGATACTTTTGTCAGCTGCACAGACACATTACTGAAATCAGTAATGAGCAAAGTTTGGAAGAAATTACTCAAGAATGGAAAGCTGTGCATATTAAGGGTTAAGTGATGCCCGTTAAATACATTAAAAGTCAGTATGACTAGACCAGTCAAGGCAAAGAATTTAATGTTGGACGCTCCTCCAGGTGACCTGTGGTTCTACCCTGACACTTGGCTGGGGTCTTCCTCCTCCAAAATAGCTGGCTGTTGCTATAAAGTCGATAATTCTATCACTGTAATGAATTTCAAAAACAAAATATTAACATATGATTATATCAAAACCAGTCAAAGACAGATTGCATGATTTTTTGTAATATTTGCTATTAAAATAATCACAGTTATATTTGTTCTGATCTGGATTTAGCCAGTTCCCAATATACAAATGAATTTTTGTCCAGTTTGCAGTCAACTGTTGTGTGATTTGCTTCCAGTAACAATGTACCAATAAGAACCAAAAGCACAGGAAAATATGTTATTATTTTCTTATGAATCAGATATGTCAAGCATGCTACTTGTGTTTTAATTACCATTTTCATCAAACTAACATATTATTATTAATAATAAAAAGTTTTGTATGCCTATTCCCTTTATTTTCCAGTTTCTATATTGTTTCAATTATAGAAAACTAGAAAAAGCAACATGAGGTAAAGAGTGATATGGCATGTTGTGCAAATGAAGTTAGTTGTGGTGAAATTGAACACTATATGTATATAGATGCCATAAGTGAATTTGATGGATCTTATTTACTTATGTTGCATTTTTATATCAGGTATGTCTATAATAACTAGGTTTAGAGCTTTGCCTTTCCCAAAAGATATGTATAAACCACAACTATACATGGAATTGGCTCTGATGTCATTGGTTTGCTATTTTCTCACCTGTCATAATGTTATGTGATATTCAGTTTTTTTTGTTTAGGCCTCTCATGTGACCAGTGAAGCTATGACAAGGAACTGTCCAGGTGTGGTTACATTCATATACAGGTGTAAAAGTCATATTACATCTAATAAATGAATTAAAAAGGATCACTTTCTTACTTTAAGTTACACCTTAAAGTGTTATATTTGTAGAATAGGAACACCTTGTTAACATCAAATGAATGCAGTATGATTCAGTAATTAAAAACGTGTCTGTGCCTTTCAAAATCAAAAAAGTTTTTCCATACCAAAGATGCACTAACAGTTAACTGTTGTTTATCTAAAAACATGTGAAATCTAGTAGTGAACATGTATATGATGGAATTATCTACACATTTCAATCATTGCTTTTAAAAGAAACTATTTTATAGCATGTTCATATGCTGGCTTACAAAACGTTGCAATTCTGTACCTATGGTCCCAGTAGGATACAGCCAATGAGAGGCCATGGAGTCAGAGGAGTAATGATTCGATTCTGCAATCAGCCCTTCACTACAGGATGCCCTCAGATGCAAAATCTAAAACTATGAATGTTTTCAAGTTAACTGTCTTCCACTTAACAGTTTTGATGCATAGTCTTTATTATGTGGTGTACTGTTAAGAGTCACTGACTTGTAACTCCCCTGACTGCTTAGACTCTCACTTCTTGGGTTTGAGTCCCATTTTAGGCACAGGACTTGTGGGATGGTCTTCCTGGTGACCTGCAGTGTGCCAGCAGTTCTTCCCAGACATTTTCCAGACATTAGTCTTTCTTTAACAAAATAGCTGGATGTTGCTATAATGATTGTAATTGGTCACTACAATGCATTTCAAAAACAAAAACAAAACAAGTCTTCAACCAACATCATTACGAGTGCTAGAACAGAGTAAGTATAAAAACATTTGAGCATTCAAATTAAGTGAACAGTATTGTAAAGTATTGCATTGTAATTAGAATTCATTGACTAGAAATAGTTGCTTGTAACTTATATATCATTAAAGTTAACTCTCTGTTAACTTACATAAAGCAATACTGTTTTTTCACAATTTCTTATTAAACTTTCAACAACACACTACATTCTGTAGGAATAGCCATATACACGCCCTGCTGGACAGACATTTCTGTTTAAAGTTGAGCCTACTTATCATTGCATCAACAGGCACTTGTTTCTGCTGGTAACATTAAGATACCTAAGTGATGATGATGAAGTACCTTACTAGCAGCAACAGTAACAGCAGCAACAGCAGCAGTGGTAGTAGTACGGTGGCATTGGCAACATAGAGTGAGTGTAGTGGGTACTATCAAATTCAACTTCCACAACATAGTGTCGGTGTGGAATGCTGGATGTTGTTTTAGTTTGGGTTTCTCTCTCTCTAGACAGATGTAAATAAAGTGTGTGCTGTGGATGAAATAGGATTTCATTAATTATGATGCAGGTGAGTACATTAGGTACACTTATTTTGTATGTCTTCATATGTTTCTTCTCCCAAATCTGTCAAAGAGAACAAGCAGATTGTATAATAGGAAGTTTTGTATATACTGTTCAATAAGCCATTTTGTATGTACAGTAAGTAATTGTATCATAGTAACCCTGGGTTATACTTTATGGACAACATCATGAATGTTTTTTGGGTTTTTTTAACCTGCTCAGCAAGAATTTATCAGGCTTAAGCAACTAGTGTAGATCAAGATCAACCAGCTCCCTCTGGGGGCTGCTTGAATGCTTGACATATGCCTGATTACTTTTGCATTAAGTTGTTTGTTTAGAAGTTACATTGGAAGTTCATTCACAAAGCCTCTTTAGCTCAGGTGGAAGAGTGACTTACTAGTTTTGGGTAAATCTGTCATTTGAATCCTAGTGAAGACTCACTTTTGTCTGCTCAAGATACAACTGGTGCCCAGGCCTCTTGCAGAAGCCTGCATGTGTTGTGATATACAATGGTGCTGTAGATAAGAACCAGGGATGAGATTTGGGGTGACTTAGGCCAATAATAAAGATCAAAGTCAGACAGCGTCCAGCCAGGGGCTTTCAGATCAGGATCTACAATATTTTTTGGAGTCTCTGGCAATATGTCTTATTGTATTTTCATTTAGTTGTAATTAAATAATGAAGATTTTGTAAGCTTTATTAATAAATGTAGCAACCAAAGGTTTCACAGATGTAGCATGACAATGAATATTGCAAAGATCCAGATTATGGTTAAGAATTATAGGATGATATTGCTTTGCCAAGAAAACACATTTAATCCAAGTATCCGGAGCACATATGTATTCACACACCTCCTCTCCTTACATCTTGTTTACATTCCTGGATATGCATTTACTTCTGTACTTATAGACTATAATCCATCTGCAACTGGTTCATTATCTGATGAATTAGGATTTATGGATTAGTGAACTATAGCAGCACATAGATATAGTGGTAACATGACCAGGATATACTATTACATTGGATTTCCGTCATGATGTTGCTGTTTATGTTTATGATTGTTAGGTTGATCATACCACCAACAGTATTTTAGTTATCTGGAGACGGTGTCCACTTAAAGCAGATATAGTGCTGCCTTCACTGTGTATAGCATGCCGTGAACATCTGACATAATACCACACCAAGTCACATTATCCTGACACTGGGCATACCAGTCATGGAACTACACTTATATTTGCTTGTGCATTAAAAAGATAGCTATACCACTACCATTTTTTAACGACTTTGGTATGTCTCAACCGGGGATCAAACCCGGGGCCTCATGTACCTGGAGCCAACGCTCTACTGATTGTGTACCAGGTCCAGTGTGCTGGTCATGTTTCTATTGTAAATATTTGTGTTTAAGAATGACTATTGTTGTTTTTTTAGTACATGGACTTAGTCATGCTCTTATTACTTTCTATGATTTTTTCCAATTACAAAATGTCTAAACAACAGTTACTAACTGAACAGTGTCTAAAGCGTTAGTGTTGTTTGTTTTTTAGCCAGACATGTAGGCTAATAAATAGTTCAAATAAAGTCTACTTATTTTATCAATATTAAAAATTAATACAAAAAAAGCATAAAAATTGTCTTCAATGAATAATTCCAATGAATTAATTTTGGTAAAAGGTCATTGTTTCTTTCTTAGACAAAAGGAATGTGACATTTTCAAAAATAATGTGACATTTTTAAAATTAAATATGAATGTTTTAAGTTATAAATGTATTTTTTAAAGTAACATTTGATATATAACATTGTAAATATTAGCATGTTATATTGTTTTCTATTGTGAAATAGATTTTTATTGACAATTGGACTATTTTTCTTTCAAACATTTAATGTGGCATTAAAGTACATATGGATAAATGATTATAAATGAATGTATAAGAACAATGTCTAATTTGTAAAACCAAGGAAACACCACAGGTCAGTTGGATAACCATGAAAGACCTTCCCAATATTGGGACTTGGACCCACATAATGAGAGGCTGATGAGTAAATATACAGCAATCGTTCCACTCAGTCATAGGCTTCCTTGTTTGTGCTCTTTTTTTAGCTCACCTGAGCACAACGTGCTCAAGGGGAGCTTTTGTGATACCGCTTCGTCCGTCGTCCGGCGTCCGTCGTTCGTCGTCCGTCGTCAACATTTACCTTGTGAACACACTAGAGGCCACAATTTTTATCCAATCTTCATCAAACTTGGTCAGAATGTTTGTCTGCATGAAATCTTGGATGAGTTCATTATTGGGTCACCTGGGGTCAAAAAGTAGGTCACGAGGTCAAATTTTAGGAAAAACTTGTGAACACACTTGAGACCACATTTATAGCCCAATCTTCACCAAACTTGGTCAGAATGTTTGTCCACATGAAATCTTGAATGAGTTCGTAACTGGGTCACGTGGGGTCAAAAAGTAGGACACTAGGTCAAATCTTAGAAAAAGCTTGTGAACACACTAGTGGCCACATTTATAGCCCAATCTTCACCAAACCTGGTCAGAATGTTTGTCTGCATGAAATCTTAAATGAGTTCGTAACTGGGTCACGTGGGGTCAAAAAGTAGGTCACTAGGTCAAATCTTAGAAAAAGCTTGTGAACACACTAGAGGCCACATTTATAGCCCAATCTTCACCAAACCTGGTCAGAATGTTTGTCTGCATGAAATCTTGGATGAGTTCGTAACTGGGTCACGTGGGGTCAAAAAGTAGGTCACTAGGTCAAATCTTAGAAACAGCTTGTGAACACACTAGAGGCCACATTTATAGCCCAATCTTCACCAAACCGGGTCAGAATGTTTGTCTGCATGAAATCTTGGATGAGTTCATAACTGGGTCACGTGGGGTCAAAAAGTAGTTAACTAGGTCAAATCTTAGAAAAAGCTTGTGAACACACTAGAGGCCACATTTATGGCCCAATCTTCACCAAACCTGGTCAGAATGTTTGTCTACATGAAATCTTGGATGAGTTCGTTATTGGGTCTCGCGGGGTCATAAAGTAGGTCACTAGGTTAAATTTTAGAAAAAGCTTGTGAAAACACTTAAGAGGCTACATTGATGGCCCAGTCTTCACCAAACTTGACCATCATGTTTGCCAGTATGAAATCTTACATATGTTTTGAAGTGAGTCATGTGGATTCAATAGCTTACTTGGTAAAATTCTAGAAAATGTTATCAACCCAGTGGCCACACTAATGGTCCAATCTTCACCAAAGATTTCTAAAGTAAATAACTCTTAATTACTTAATGCCAGATTTGAGCCTACGTAAAGCCTGTGTCATCAGGTGAGCGATTAAGGGCCATCATGGCCCTCTTGTTTTTTTTAATTGTTAGGTCACACTGACACAGTTATGGTTATATTGGTGATGTCCTGAGCTTTAATTATTGTTGGGGAAAACCCCAGACCCAGACTTAGGCCTGGGTAGAACCACTGCCACACCACAAGTTAGCTGGAAAACGCCCACAAAAGTTCTCACACCAACTGGGACTCTAATCCATGTGGTGAGGGGCTGGAGGAGTTACAAGTCATCGACTCTAACCACACGGCCACAAGCAACCCATGTTTTATGGTTGATATATGCTTTTTTATGACTATCATTATTAACAACAGTCATAGTTTGTGATAAAAATAAATCAAAGCACAACCATATAACCCAGTCATACAGCTATTAAAAGGATATTCATTGGTTGCCCAAAATCTCTGTCATTTTGAAAATTACAGTACTGTGCATAATAACTCCCTATAGAAATGCCTGTCTAATGACTTAATTCCCCAACAGAAATGTCAGAAGAGGTATTTATGCTTAAGTGCACAGCTGTATATTTGAGCCATTTGACACATTTATTATGATATTATGGATCTCGGGAGCATATCTAAGATTTTTAAGGATAGTAGGGGGATTTTCTATTAAATGTTTGGTAGGCAGATGAAGCATCTTTTAATACCTTTATATTCAATTTGTGCATATTTAATCCAAATAAGCTATTTATTATTCATAACAAACAAAAACATAAAATTACTCCCGGACAAATTGTAAATGGCCATTTTTGTACTTATTTGTTACTTCGGACTTAGGACTAAATCTGCTACTAGGTTTCACATTTATTAGTTCATTGTTAGCAACCATACAGTACCTAGCAAGGTGCACAACCTGTCAAAAACCACAAGGCATGCATTCAGCATTCCAAACAGGCTTACATCCATACAGTACCTAGAAAAGTGCACAACCTGTCAAAAACCATAAGGCATGCATTCAGTATTGCAAACTGGCTTGCATCCATACAGTACCTGGCAAAGAGCACAACCTGTCAAAAACCACAAGGCATGCATTCAGTATTGCAAACTGGCTTGCATCCATACAGTACCTGGCAAAGTGTACAACCTGTCAAAAACCACAAGGCATGCATTCAGTATTGCAAACTGGCTTGCATCCATACAGTACCTGGCAAAGTGCACAACCTGTCAAAAACCACAAGGCATGCATTCAGTATTGCAAACTGGCTTGCATCCATACAGTACCTGGCAAAGTGCACAACCTGTCAAAAACCACAAGGCATGCATTCAGTATTGCAAACTGGCTTGCATCCATACAGTACCTGGCAAAGAGCACAACCTGTCAAAAACCACAAGGCATACATTCAGCATTCCAATCAGGCTTACATGCATACAGTACCTGGCAAAGTGTACAACCTGTCAAAAGCCACTAGGCATGCATTCATTATTTGAAACTGTCTTGCAACCATACAGTACCTTGCAAAGTGCACAACCTGTCAAAAGGAGCCAGGCATGTATTCAGTATTCCCAACCGGCTTGCAACCGTACAGTAATGGTTTGCTAAGATGTTGTCTTAAATTCACATATCATGAGATTTCCATGAACCTTATGAAATAATGCAGACAGGTAAATAACACATTATAATGACTATAATAGCTGTACAGATCGTTCTGAATGCTCATCAATTTTATCTATTTCTACAGTGGACAAAGATGGAGAAATAACTAAACTAGCTTTTATAGTTGGTCTGTTGTAATATCTTTGAGATTTCATTAAACAGACAGACAGGGAGAGAGACAGACAGAAGTTTGATTACGATCAGCCATAAAAGCAACAGAATTATATAGTAAATCAACACCAAATCATGACTTACAACAAATTAATTTGGCTAAAAATTCTGCACAGTGTTCATTCACCAGGGGTTGTATATTCATAAGGAAAAATTTCTTAGACTACGGAAATTTCTAAAATCTAAAAACAATCTTTATATATAGGACATTTCCTAAGTTACATTTATAAAACCGAATAATTTTTAAGGATTCATTATTTATGGAAAAATCTTAGATTAATTAAGGAAAAATAATTAAGACCCTTTGTGCATATAACCACAGGATGAAATGATTTCTTTTGAAAGATGATGAGTTGCTGTGTAGTTTGCTAGCGTCTGTGGTCAATAAGTAGCTGTCTGAGACCCTCTGCTCCTAAGAGACCATGTGATGTTTGTCCTTGGTCAAGCCTATATACTGCTTCAGGTTGTTACTACCTAAGTACTGTTTCTACTAAGGAAGTAGTCAGTCTAAAGGGATTAATATACATTGAATAACATGGATAATGTCAAATTAAACCTATAAAACATGTATATGTTTGTGTTTATAGAGCATGTTTGTTTTGAAGTTTGGATCAATTCAAATTTATTCACATATTTGTTTTGAAGTTTGGATTAGTTCAGGTTTATTCACATGTTGGTTGTTAAGTTTGGATTAGTTTAGATTTATTCACATGTTGTTTTTTAAGGTTGGCTTTGTTCAGATTTATTCACATGTTTCTTGATGTTTGGATCAGTTCAGATTTATTCAAATGATTGTTTTGAGAGCTTTGATTAACACACATTGATTTAAAATTATTATACCTGGTAGCATAAATACATGTAAATTTTCTCATTGTATATGTAAAGCTTGTTTGTTTTTGGAAATTTGGTCTAATCCCCTGTTAAATTGTAATATAATACTAGCTAATACACCCATTTATCCCAGTATGTAGGGCATGTTTGTTTACAGCCCATCGGCAGTCAGCAGCCAGTCCCTGTACTGGGCGGATAATGATGATTACAACAGTTGGCGGCTGGGTTGAAACTTGGCTCTCACTGCAATGCACCCTCTAATTCAATTTATTTATGTACGCCCAAAACAACAAAGTTTGGGTGGTGGAATATTTCAAGTTTTTCAGAGGGCCAAACTGCAGACTGGTAAAGATTATAGTCAGCAGGGTTGAAACATAAGTGTGTGCAATTCCTAGAAACTAAAAATTTATTGTGTGTGCAGTTTTTTCTCATTTATTTGTTGGGTTTTTACATGTTTTTTGCAGTTATTTTAATAACTTGAATCATGTGTGTGTTGTTTACTTGCTGTAGTATGACTTACTTAAGATTAACATTGCTATTTTACTTAACTTGTATGACACACTAATAATTACTTAATTTCTACCATTATTACTGTAAATTTATGACATTAAAATACTAATTACCTAATAGCCAATGGGGATTGTACATTGTGTCTTAATGTGTTTATTACCTTTTTTGGGAGATTGATGTTTTCCTAATAAACCCCAGAAACAAGTTCTAGTTGATCATGAGTTATAATGATAGGAGAAATAATGGTGAGCACTTGGACTATGTGAGGGATTTTCCCTGTATTTTGTGATTGTAGCTAAAATTACAAAAAACAACAGGTAATTTTACAATAAATTAAAATGCATAGCTATATACAAATACAAATTCTGTATATATTGCAAGAAACAAAAATAAATACATGTTGGGGTTTAACACTAATGTATAGTATTTAATCCAATTGTCTTTCAATTTAAAGACCAAATGTTAATCTAGAGGTAAGTATCTTATTAAACAAGAAGGGCCAGCTGTATATCAGTTGAAGTATCTGCTGTGCCACACTGTTCTTTCATCCAGGTTAACTGTAATACTTGTAAAACTACTTGTTTAAACTGTGATACTAATTACATCAGCTGGGGGCCACTGTCAACAGTTGCTTGTTTAACCCTAGTAATGGCTCAGATTAGAAGGTAGTGTATCGTCAGAACCCATGGTAAATATTCCGTTATCACTACGTACATATACCATGGGTAACATGTCCATAAAAACTTTGTTCTCATGAAAATATGCATGAAGCATTTGATTGGCCCTTTTTCCAAAATGGCATGGAAATTTAGCTAATAAATGAGTACAGTTTGTAAGCAACAGACATCGCAGGTTAATGTAGCCATCTTAACATTGACAAATGTTGTTTTATTTTACTGCAAATTAAGAGTAACGTTGATGTAACACGCATTTTTACTGGACGACTGGTTGCTATGAATATTCATAAAAACTAACTTTTACCAGCTTATTATCCCACAGCCACCATGAAGCAGATCGGTATGAGTGGATTTGGGTTCCACTGAAGGGCTGTAGTGGTGATAGATCACTATCCAGTAGTAGATGGCTTCCAGCAACTGGCATCTTGCTCATGCCACAGCAAGCATTTATGCCTTCTTATGACTGATTTCCTTATTTACGTACTTCTGCAGACATGTATCTGATGAAGTATCTTTTTTTTAAGATTATTTTTACAGAAGTTGTCCGATCTGGATCTATATTGTTTACGCATCAAAACACATCTTTAACCATACAACTTTCTGAAGTATCTGATTACAACATCATTCCGGTGTAACAAGACATAGATAGAGATTTGGTTGCAATGGATGTGGGCTGATCTGGACCTACACTATTTGCCTGAGCCTGATCAATTTGTACTGAACAGGTTTGGTGTTAAAGAGTTAATAAAGTCAAGACCTTAGCATAATTATAATATCTTGGTAGTTAATGAGGCATAACATTTCAGCTCTACAGTACCAGGTGAATCCAGCCATAATTTTCCTCAATCTTATATTTGTTCACTTTTCTTACCAATTCATTCAGCCCAGGTTGTTCATCCTTAGCAAACCTTTATTCTGCATTCATGCATTTTAGTTGGTTTTGTTCAATAAAATGGCTGTAAAGCCCAGGCTTTAAACAGCCAAAAGCAGAAGCACTTCTTGAAAGCATTTAAGAAGTTTTAGCACACAAAATCCTGCACATCTTGCTTCAATTAAGGAGAAGAGTTCCAGCTAATGATATTGCTTTAAATTAAATAGGTCAGTAGAGAAGTAAAGTTAATAGACAGCCAATGCCACTTTAGAATGCAGACAAATTAAAACAACACCTGTTCACGAATAACTTTATTCAGTACATGTATATTGGAGTAATATTATTTGTTTGCAAGAAGCAAACCTTAGACAGGTCAGTGCTTTATTAAATATTTTTGATCTTATTCATTTAGTCATACTTCTCAAACCTAAAAAAATTGACATAACAAATCATTAAATCAAAGCACTAAAAATGCTAGCACTAGCGCTGTTTGGCCCGTGTTAGTTAAACCCTGTAAGTTATTAAAGGTATGCAAATAATGTATTGAGTTGAAAATTGTTTTCCAGTTATTTATTTCACTGACACTACAACATGTAATCTGAATTTTAATCCTGATTGCACCATTCTTTACTGAATGCATGTGGTAACTTTAGACTGAGATGGTGAGATAATATAAATGACCACAGTCATAACCTGGTATAGAGCTGCAGAAGGCAGTGAGAGCCCCATGCAGTACGTCACAGGTATCTTGGCCAAGTAGATAGATAATACATAGTCACCAGAACAGTCTTTCTAATAACACTACTTTCCAATCTTCATGACCCTTCATACTTTTTCTCAGGCATAAAGTCCGAGAACTTCATGTCTTCCAAAGTCAGCTTTTTCATAACTCTGCACACTGTCACAAGTGACACCACCTAATAAAACTGTTGGTAGTTTTTCAATGAAATTTAGTGACCATAAGGCCCCTTGAGCAATATAACCACTTTTTACATCTGAAAAAGGGTATCCAACAGTTTTGACCAACATAATTCCCCCCGAAACTATCAAAGGTAGCTCCAGGTTCTGGTGGTCCCTGATTTGATCCTGGGCCGTACGATACTAAAGTCGTTAAAAACGATAGTTGTATCTCCCTTGGGTGTGGTATCATGCCAGATGTACTGTCATGCTTTACACAGTGAAGGCAGCACTATATCTGCTTCAAGTGAATACTGTCTCCACATAACTGACATACTATTGGGACGACAATATACCAAAGTAACTAAACAACCAAATAGGTTTATAGTAACCTGAAAACGGTTTTGCTAAATGTCTTTCATGGATGAACTTATTTTTTCTGAAAAGTGTACATTACTATTTCAGTTACTAACCACAAGTAGGGAACTCCATTCTCTGCCTGTGTGACATAGTTAGCTGTTTCTAAACCAAGGGCACTTGACTAAACCATTTGATGGCCTACTTTTTTATTTGCATTATGTCATCATCCCATTTTTTTGAAAATATGGCTTGTACTCTTAAGTGTACAATACCAAGTGAACTACTTTAACTACTTAAACCACTATCTAGAGCTCAATCAGATGTTAATGTCTTATTTTAGAGAAAATCCTTATCCTATTTTTTAATATCTTCAGTAAATAGGAACATTTAGCATATTCTTTTCACTATTTGTATACTATTTTGTACACTACAAGCTAGATAGTGTTTAAAGATGTAAATACTAAGACTGAAATGTGCATTTGGGCAGAAATTATTAAGCCCAAATTCACACTATCAGGGATAAAATATTGTTAAACCTTTGGCAATTATGAATTAAAAAACTAAATATTTGTTTTGTTTCTTTTTTAAATACATTGCAACAGTCTAATAATGGTTATAATATTAAGGGTCAGCTTTGAGTGGTCGTGGACCTCCATACAGATGTCTGGGAAGAACCAGTGGCACACTGCTGGTCTAAGCTGGAAGACTGACCAGTTGTACTCTAAAATTTCTCATTGTATACAGCAGAAAACTTGAAGAAGAAAGTTGGCACTCATTATTGGTAATGTATGATTATCAATTTTGGCAAAGTTTCAGGAAGCAATCTGTCAAGAAAGGAAGTAATTGGTGTTGAAATATGTCTTTTTGTACTTTTTTTTCCTTTCTGAGAAAAACTTAATCCAGTATAAATCAATGGATTCCCCCTTATGTGTCAGTTTCTTTGTATTTCACATCCCCATTCATATTTTGTGTGTGTTTTTTTAGAATTTGAGAGATTCAAGGATATTAACCTTGAATCCTTATCCTGCTACTGTTATGAATAAGCAATACAAAATATTTGTTACTTGCTAACATACATATTGCTCAGCAGCAAAAAGTGCAGAACCTGATTAGATAGCTCCCCATATGAGCTTTCTGATCTGGGTCCACACTATCTTGTGTCGAGGCCTGATAAATGTTTAGCAGGCTAAGAGTTAACTAAAGATGAAGAAAACCAGTCACAAAATGCAGAAATATCAGTTATTATTACAAAATCGTTTAATTCCACAAAACAAACTTACAAAAACAAACAACATGTTCTGTAACCATTACAGGGCGATAGAGAGTACATCCTCTCTTAGTATTTCTCATCTTACTTTAACATTCTGCTTATCATATATCCACTACATTATATGTGGATTTGTATACTCTAAGAAGGGGTAGATTATCATACATCTATGTATGACAGTCCATCTTTACAAGTTTTCATTGTCTCAAAATGTTGCTACTTTTCCAAAGCAGTGAATACTACAGTGCTGGCAGCGCGTTCATTTATAAATAGTTACTGTATGTTATAAAGTTTAGGATTGTTGTATGTAGATCAATCTCAATACTTGGCACCTTTTCCTTTCTCTTATATTGCCATTCATCACTCTCACTGTTTCTTTTTTAACTTTATTGCTATATCTGTGCAGTTAATTCTTCAATGTTTCAAAAGACTGTGAATTAAGGTATGTGGAATTAGCTGCCATGTTGCTGGGATAACTTTTCCCCGATGTTTCCCAAGAGGCCTATTTCTGAGAGTAAAATAGCCGAGGTGTTCTGTCACTGTAAAAAATGTAGAATACATAAACAAATGAAATGTATCATTATGTGACATCGTTATCTTAATTTTTGTTTAACTTTTTAATTAACAAAATAAAAACTAAATTTAAGGGCATATTTTCATTTATACAAATATATATTATGAATCCTCATCAGTATGTATTTTCTAAAAATTATTTACCAAGAATAATAACTTATTCATCTTTATTTGGTTTATTTCTAAGAAGTACAAGCCCTTATTCAGACCTGAAATTAGTCTTGAAATACTGACAACAAAAAATCTTCATCAGGGAATTTGAAATGTCAGAGAGTACAAGGAATGGTTTCTATGTAGGAGTATATGCCAGTTGTGGAGGCTTTTACCGGGTGGGAGGATGTACATTTTTTGGTCGTTTTTAGTCCTTTTACAAATGTCAGTTGTGAAATATCCTTTTGATTGTTTTTTCCCCCCACTAGTTCTTGTGAAATTCATGATTGTATCTCCAAAATAAAGATTTCAATTTTTATAACTATGTTAGTTAAAGCCATATATCTCAAGTGGTTATAATTGTCTCAAATTTCCTTTTAGAGATAGAAAAATCCCTGGATAGAATCATTGACAAAAAGCCCCTTCCATGTTTCAACATTGTTGCAATTAGTATTTGTTTAAAAGAAACTATTGTTTTTGTTGAAATGAACTTAATCCATAGAACTGGCAGTAGATTTGTATGCATATATAAAGAGTTAATTGTTAATTTATTTAAATAACTATAGGTGTTTCTAATTTTGTTGTTATTAGTGTTTTATAGTTCATGGTTTAATAAAACATTTAAGTAATACTGTGCTAAGCCTAGCTTGCTAAACACATATCTATATGACATTGGCAAATAGTGTAGATCCAGATCAGCCAGCTCCCTGCTGGGAGCACTATTTGCTGCCAAACCTTGAGCAATATGTCTAGGTACCTTTGCATGTAAATGTAAAGAAGATGACTATGAATTAGTCTAGGTTATTAACAAATGTAGCAAGTATAGGATTAATGTATAATAGGCATACATATACATGTAATCTATGTTATTTTTGTTAAAGGTGGTATCCAACATTTTGGATCCAAATATTTTTCTCATATAACCAAATAAGGCATTGTTACCTGAAAAGATCCTACAAAATGCTGCTCTTTGATGCCCTAGCTCAGTGAGAACAGTGAAATATAAACCCCCATTCCTTATTCCTTATAATTGAATATCTTAATTCAGGTCGATAAATCTGCAAAATATTATTAATTTCCACCTCCTTTTGTTAAGAAATACATCCTGCTTAAACTCTTATTAACAGTTCATGGCCAAGGTAAAAAAATCTGACACAAGAATTTTTTTCTTCTTTCTAAAATCAGGTGTTTATAAAATAAACCTGACAGCAGCATGAATATTATGCTAGACCCAATCATTGATTCAACCAATACCTGTAAATATCTCTTAACTGCCTGAATCCATCCAATGTTCTACAGCTGCTGCTGCTACTACTTCTGATACTGCTGCTGCTTGTGCCTATTGGAAGGTGATCTGAAGCTGGTATATATGTTCGGAGTATTGATCCGGCTAAAATTGGTCCACTTTTTCAAATAACAGGATGTGGAGAGACTTGTAAACATACTCTCATATGGAAACTTTAGTGTGCTGGTGCTTCTATTGTTCTGTATTGTTGTGTGGAGATCTGTTATAAGGGATCAATAGTCCTAGAAGGGCCCAACAGGACCACTAGGACACCTTACTGGAGCATAGATGAAGGTGATTACATGTTGTACCATTGTTGCTCTGTCTAGAGATGCTTTGGTATATTCATTTGTTCATAATTTATGTTTAACCTACACAATGCTGGTCATTGTAATGAGTTCAAGTTAACTTATGTTGAGGTAACACCAGCTAAGTGTTGGGTTAGGTCCACTAACTAAAATTGTAAACTATGCCTACATAATTATGGTCATTTTGGTAATTTTAGTTTTTATTGATGAAGGAAGTATCAAAATTCAGCAACCTTGATAGAATGTCTGGGCAGAACCAATGATGAATTGAAAGTCAGTTGTGTAGCTGTAGTTTCTTGCAAATCTGTCTGCTTTGATTAATCACTGTTTCCTTTAATTTTCAATTTAGCTATGTTTTTGGTTCAATTAATCATATGAAAAGAATGTGAATGAAATCAGTTAACAGTGAGATGCCTGCAGGTAAAACATAATGGATGCATTCAACTATTTCAGCCAGTTTTACCTCAAAACCCCTGTAAATCTACCATGCATGCGTCAGTGATAAACAATAAGCTGATAAGCCTAAAAGGGATGCAATATTTCAAATACATAAGGTTCTATGTTTCTGAATGGTTATTGGTGATGCCCATGGCTGAGCAGTTATTCACCGACTTGTTACTCATTAAATCTCAGTTGGGTCAAGAACTGTCATGTAGGAAAGTTTTCATTTAACATGCAATGTGCCAGTGATTCTACCCCGACATAAGTTTGAGGTCTTCCTCCACCAATAATTAGAGCTTGATTTCTACAATAGGACCATTATTGTGTTTGAGTGATGTAACAAAATATAGTTGTGACCAAATCACTTTAGGTGATATGATTGAAATTTTGTACTTTAATCTTGCTTCTTGAGGCTAACAATCATAACTGAATGATAACATAGAAAAGCTAAATTTTGTTGGTATGAGAATGGTAACTGTAGCTTATGGTCAGTATTCACCAACCATTCTTAAGTAAGAATTGCTCAAGTCATGGATTTCAATCCACAGTATCTTCATTATGTATTTAGCTGCATATGTCTGTATTTTTGCATGACTTTTTAATTTTGCTACCTTCAGCTTAAAATCACATTTAAACTTCATAAATAATCTTATTTGTGTTGGTATGAAAACTGTGACTTTGGCCTAAGTCATGACTTAGGCTTAAGAATCATTGGTGAATACAAGTCTTAGTGCATAGTAAGCCTTCATATTGATCAAGACTTTGCTGCAAATAATGCAGATTCTGATCAGACTGTCACATCAGAGGATATACCTCTTAACTATTTCCTAAGAACTCTTAGCTCACTACATTTATTAATACCTATGCTAAATTCTAAAGTATTGACTAAAAACATTAAGACATATTTAGAAACATTATTGTTAAAGATTCAGCAGCAAAATGAGGAGATTGTGATCAGACAGCTCCCAGTGAAAACAAAAACAAGCATCTAAAATAGATCAGCTGACTGGAACAACACTGTTTGCTTACCCCTGATCATTTTCTTCTTTGAAGGAGAAGATTTAATAAGTAATGTACTGGTAAATTGTATTCTAGTTTTATTGGGGCAAAACAAAAGGATTAAGGTTCAGAAATAGTACATCAATCCTTATAACTGACGTTAATAGCTGTTATATAGCTTGACAGCTTTATAAACTGATGCTTACATAATATAAGTGATATTGGGAACAGGAAGTGTAGTGATTAATCTACTGTTTTAATTTATAAATGTACTGTTGGATTTCCTGTAAATGTTGTTTACTAAGGGTGAAATCATGAGCTGGTAAGTAACAACAACGCAATATAAACAGGAAAATAAAACACTCTTACTTACTAGCTTATCATCATATGTTATGAAAAGAGGGTAATCAAGCGTACAAAATGTACATCAGAGTTTATCAACATAATTAAAAAATTGATTTCGCACAGATATTACAGTATTTTTCTGTTACCGTCTGAAACATAGATAATCATATTTGTCTGTCACCTAGACATTTTTGTGTACTTAATGTCACAATTCTATTCATAATATTAAAATGTGTGTTGTTAAAAGTATTAGACCATTGTCTACCATAAAGCATGAGCTCTTGGCTTGTAATATGAATAAAAATCTGTTTCAAGTTTAATCTTTAATGTTAAAGTGCTATACTTTTACATGTGTTTATATTGTTATTTAAATTTAATTGCAACACAGACTTGGTCTGAGTAAACATAATTTATAAACCTGATGCACAGAACCAAATGAGCTGCATTTTGTATTTATTAAAACGACTGTGTCACCATCTAGCCAGTCACTGTATTGTTATGACAGATGGTTTATATTCTATCATGCACAGTTTGAAACAAGTCATGCTTGTTGAACTTTCTAAAGATAGAAATAACTTGCATGTCACACTTTTACTCTCCTAACTTTAACCAGCACAACATTGTTAAGGAGAGCATGTTTACATATAATAAATTGCTCAAAGGTTATAACACAGATTAGTTTTTTTCTAGCAAAATAAAAACAACAAAAACAATTAACAATTCATTTGATTAACTGTGACTGCATGTGATGCTTTAATCTTCATAAAAAGTTTTGTTTCTGAAATATATACCAGTGACCAGTAATGGTATTCATAGTAACATTAAGCTGTTTGATGGAGGAATTCACTAGTAGAACCACCGCACACCTCAGTTTAGCTGGAATACCATCCCTCATTAAGACCTTCACAAAGAATGAGACTCGAACCCATGTGGGGAGAAGCTAAGTAGTCAGAGGAGTTACAAGTCAGCAACTCTACCACTACCGTGCCACAGGCGCCATCTTGTGAAAAGTGTGATGCATGCATGTATCTGGATCATGTAATAAAACTGCATGTGACTGTATACAAGGTTTACTAGGAAATTGGACATTATTTTGAGAAAACTTGTATAGCTTGATAGAATGTGGAATCATATGAGCATAATTAAGATGCAAGTATGCATCTTATTGTAATGAGATTAACACTTGTAATTGGAAAGTAGTGTCTTCTAGCTTCAACTTTCTTAGATTTAAGTGTGAAAGATAATTGTTATCATATGATTCGGAAAGCTGCAAGTACAGTTACATAATGTTAACAATTGTTTTAGCGATAAGCACTTGTACACGAAAAGCTTCCTTACTTTCATTGCGATAAATGTAAACAGAGACCATATAAGATAAATTTCAAGAAAGTTTTCTAAGGAATAATTGAGCTCTTTTTTCTGAAATATATGTAGAAATTTCTTATAATAAACAGCAAGTAATAACACTGAACCATTATCAAGAATATTACTAAATAAAGAAAGAATAATATCTTAGCCCCTCCTTCTGTGCCTTAAACTTAAAGCCCCCAGTATCCTTATGGATGGTTTGAAAATCTGTCACATCTGTTTATACAAAAGATGGTTATCCAATGAGTAGTTATGTAAAACAAAGTGGTGATGTGTTGGCCTACTTTACAGTGAAAAATTTGTTAGCATTTTATTTAAAATAGTGTTAGAACTTGTACCCTATTCCAACCCTCTTTTCAGTAAAATTTTGACCTCATACTCAGCCCCTCCCTCTGGCCCTATCATGTTCCCAAAATGGTGAGGAAAAGCCCTGATATTGATTCTGGGGGACAATCAGACAAAATCCTTTCTGTACGTTTTAGCATAGATGGACAAAAGCCCTCCCTTAAAATTTCAAAGGCATACAAAATCCCTCTGGAAGTTTTCCTCAATTTGCAACATGTTTTAGTTAATTCTTTTGTTTTATATTTGGTTAATTGGGTTAACAGTTTTGTCTCAAAGATATAATCATAATAACATGGGATCTTTTTTTAATAAAATTCATCTTTAAGAGATATTTTACTTGTTGTTAATTTACAGAAGTGAATTTGTCTGCCATGGAAAATTACAGGACAGATTTTTTCTGCCTATGCTTAACTCTTAGCCTATTCGCGTATCGATAAGTTTTAACCAAATAGTGTCGATGCAGATCAGCCAGGTCCTGTAGCAAGCCAGTATCTGTTTGTTACGGTTAGTATATCAACCCTGACATGTAACATATATAATACTAAAGCAAAAAAAAAAAACTCTGAGAATGAGCATGGGTTTTAACAAAAAAATGTAGCAAGCTAAGAGTTAGATGATCAAAACAAATTTTGTTTAAGACAGATATTGTCCTACACTTTTAGAGTCTTACCTTTTGGCCTAACTAGGAACAAAGATCAGTATAAAGTAAATGGACAGATGTATGTAGAAGTAGATTTATCTCTTTCATTTGTGGAAGGTGTGGAATATTTAAGGGTATCACCTGTAGTGCTGACTGTCTTCAATGAGTACTGATGATAACAGACTGTGCCTCATGGTGCCTGGCTTTAGATGTTTGCCAATCAGCATGGAAGTGATATCACCAGTTTCATCCCAGGAGAAACATAATCAAGCGCTCTCTGTTCTCAATATTCCTGGCAACCCCTTAAATACTGCATAGTGTGAGAAGTTTATTTGCTACATTTATTGGTTGAAGATTTTGTTATTAGCAAAATTGGTTCAGACTATGTAATATTAGCAAAATTGGTTCAGACTATGTTATAGATGCTTTGAATTGTTATTGAGTGTTGAGAACTCGAGACCATCTATTATTATAAGCTAGCAAGTTTCCTGGTTTATTTTTCGTGTTTGCACACATTGTTTTTTAGAGCCATTTTGCTTATAAGTTGTCATTGTGTGTGTGATTTTTGTTTCAAAGATTTGAAGTTTTTAGAAGAAAAAAGGTTAAGGTTCTTAAAAAGCAAAGTATTACAGCAATGAGAACTAAACAAATTTGTATTTAACGTTTTCAAACATGATTATCTATTTATATCTATAAAGACTCCTCTAGTATTGATCTAAAACAGTTTTCCCTTTTTTTGTTGCAAAATTTATTATTAATTTCCTATTGACCAATAGCTAAAATAACAAATTTATTAGGGTTTTTACAATAAAAATACTTTTGTTACCTTGTGTTGTTTGCTGGTTTATAACTATTATGAATAATTCAAACTGCAAGTTAAAGTGACTTGGTCATTATTGGTTATGTTTGCATTTTTGTAAAATTATTGTGAAGAAAGCCAAACTTTGTTTAACTTGAATGAATATTGGAATCAAATATTACTCAGCTATGTAGAATATATAGAACATGTTATCCTTCAAATTAGTTTTTTTTTACTTCCAGATTGGAGAGTAAAAATATTGAGACACTTTCCAAAGTATTGAGACACTTTCCAAAGTATGGTGACACATTCAAAAGAATGGTGACACATTCAAAAGTAATTAGACACATGCAAAAGTATTGAGACACAGTCAAAAGTATGGTGACACATTCAAAAGTAATTAGACACATTCAAAAGTATTTAGACACATTCAAAGGATGATGAGACATTAAAAAGTATTGTGAGACATTCAAAAGTATTGAGACACATTCAAAAGTATGGTGAGACATTCAAAAGTATTGTGAGACATTCAAAAGTATTGAGACACATTCAAAAGTATGGTGACACATTCTAAAGTATTGAAACACATTCAAAAGTATTGAGACACATTCAAAAGTATGGTGACACATTCAAAAGTATTGAAACACATTCAAAAGTATTGAGACACATTCAAAAGTATTGAGACACATTAAAAAGTATGGTGACTATTCAAAAGTATTGAAATACATTCAAAAGTATGGTGACACATTCAAAAGTACTGAAATACATTCAAAAGTATGGTGACACATTCAAAAGTATGGCAGCACATTCAAAAGTATTGAAACACATTCAAAAGTATGGTGACACATTCAAAAGTATGGCAGCACATTCAAAAATATTGAGACACATTAAAAAGTATGGTGACACATTCAAAAGTATTGAAACACATTCAAAAGTATGGTGACATTTGGCATTTTTGGTTTTTTAACTATACAATAAATTAAATCCTAACATTTAAGTGTCATTCATGTTGTTCTATGTGTCATGTACATGCATCTGCAGAATGTGTGATCCAGGCCATTTAACAAAAAGATTCTGCTGATCATAGGTATAATGGGCATGACATATTGTTCTTTGTGTGATGTTTTACTGTGCTTAATTATAATTCAAACAAGACATGACATGCCAATTAAGTTTCAATTTCAACAAACAAAATTGGGTCAAATTCCCATTACTAAAATACTTTATAGCAATCTTGGTGACACTCCTTAATTGAAAAAAAAAACAATAGCCATTCTTAACCACAATATTTTCTATTATCTTTAAACTAAACTTTAAACTTGTACATCTATTTTTACACTGCAAATATACAATGGTATATTCTAGTACATCCGCACTAGTTTCTGGACAAGTTAACTGTCTTTGTTAACAACATTTTTCAGTCCTATATCAAAACAAAAACAGATTTTGGAACATTATTAAGTGTGTATTTTTAGCTCACCTGAGCACAGTGTGCCTTTTTTTTCACTGTTTTGAAATCTTGAATGAGTTTAAAACTAGGCACATGTGATGTAAAAGTATGTCACTAAATTAAATTTTTTGAAAACTTTGAAACTAGCCCAGTCTTTTTCAAACTTGGTCAGAATGTCTGTTCCACAAAAACTTGGATTTGTTCTAAACTAGGTCATGTGGGGTCAAAAAGTAGGTCACTGGCTGAAATTTTGGAGCAAAACTAGGGTTAAGTTAGCAAATGGTTTTACTTTTCCCCTATAACCTTATGACTTGAGGATCCCTTTGCCAAGTGGTAGAGTTACTGACTTGTAACTCCTCTGACTGTTTAACCTCTTGATTTAAGATCCAAAAGGAGCAGATAACTTTATGCAGGAACGTCTTCCAGCTGCCCTGGGACCCTCTAGTGGTTCTACCTAGGCAATATTCTGGATTTCTTTCGCCACCGAAATAGCTAAATGTTGATATATTCACCAAAATTGTGTCACTGCTATGTATTTCAAAACCAGAAAAAAACTAATGACATGACTACCAGTGATTCTACCCCGACATAAGTTTGAGGTCTTCCTCCACCAATAATTAGAGCTTGATTTCTACAATAGGACCATTATTGTGTTTGAGTGATGTAACAAAATATAGTTGTGACCAAATCACTTTAGGTGATATGATTGAAATTTTGTACTTTAATCTTGCTTCTTGAGGCTAACAATCATAACTGAATGATAACATAGAAAAGCTAAATTTTGTTGGTATGAGAATGGTAACTGTAGCTTATGGTCAGTATTCACCAACCATTCTTAAGTAAGAATTGCTCAAGTCATGGATTTCAATCCACAGTATCTTCATTATGTATTTAGCTGCATATGTCTGTATTTTTGCATGACTTTTTAATTTTGCTACCTTCAGCTTAAAATCACATTTAAACTTCATAAATAATCTTATTTGTGTTGGTATGAAAACTGTGACTTTGGCCTAAGTCATGACTTAGGCTTAAGAATCATTGGTGAATACAAGTCTTAGTGCATAGTAAGCCTTCATATTGATCAAGACTTTGCTGCAAATAATGCAGATTCTGATCAGACTGTCACATCAGAGGATATACCTCTTAACTATTTCCTAAGAACTCTTAGCTCACTACATTTATTAATACCTATGCTAAATTCTAAAGTATTGACTAAAAACATTAAGACATATTTAGAAACATTATTGTTAAAGATTCAGCAGCAAAATGAGGAGATTGTGATCAGACAGCTCCCAGTGAAAACAAAAACAAGCATCTAAAATAGATCAGCTGACTGGAACAACACTGTTTGCTTACCCCTGATCATTTTCTTCTTTGAAGGAGAAGATTTAATAAGTAATGTACTGGTAAATTGTATTCTAGTTTTATTGGGGCAAAACAAAAGGAATAAGGTTCAGAAATAGTACATCAATCCTTATAACTGACGTTAATAGCTGTTATATAGCTTGACAGCTTTATAAACTGATGCTTACATAATATAAGTGATATTGGGAACAGGAAGTGTAGTGATTAATCTACTGTTTTAATTTATAAATGTACTGTTGGATTTCCTGTAAATGTTGTTTACTAAGGGTGAAATCATGAGCTGGTAAGTAACAACAACGCAATATAAACAGGAAAATAAAACACTCTTACTTACTAGCTTATCATCATATGTTATGAAAAGAGGGTAATCAAGCGTACAAAATGTACATCAGAGTTTATCAACATAATTAAAAAATTGATTTCGCACAGATATTACAGTATTTTTCTGTTACCGTCTGAAACATAGATAATCATATTTGTCTGTCACCTAGACATTTTTGTGTACTTAATGTCACAATTCTATTCATAATATTAAAATGTGTGTTGTTAAAAGTATTAGACCATTGTCTACCATAAAGCATGAGCTCTTGGCTTGTAATATGAATAAAAATCTGTTTCAAGTTTAATCTTTAATGTTAAAGTGCTATACTTTTACATGTGTTTATATTGTTATTTAAATTTAATTGCAACACAGACTTGGTCTGAGTAAACATAATTTATAAACCTGATGCACAGAACCAAATGAGCTGCATTTTGTATTTATTAAAACGACTGTGTCACCATCTAGCCAGTCACTGTATTGTTATGACAGATGGTTTATATTCTATCATGCACAGTTTGAAACAAGTCATGCTTGTTGAACTTTCTAAAGATAGAAATAACTTGCATGTCACACTTTTACTCTCCTAACTTTAACCAGCACAACATTGTTAAGGAGAGCATGTTTACATATAATAAATTGCTCAAAGGTTATAACACAGATTAGTTTTTTTCTAGCAAAATAAAAACAACAAAAACAATTAACAATTCATTTGATTAACTGTGACTGCATGTGATGCTTTAATCTTCATAAAAAGTTTTGTTTCTGAAATATATACCAGTGACCAGTAATGGTATTCATAGTAACATTAAGCTGTTTGATGGAGGAATTCACTAGTAGAACCACCGCACACCTCAGTTTAGCTGGAATACCATCCCTCATTAAGACCTTCACAAAGAATGAGACTCGAACCCATGTGGGGAGAAGCTAAGTAGTCAGAGGAGTTACAAGTCAGCAACTCTACCACTACCGTGCCACAGGCGCCATCTTGTGAAAAGTGTGATGCATGCATGTATCTGGATCATGTAATAAAACTGCATGTGACTGTATACAAGGTTTACTAGGAAATTGGACATTATTTTGAGAAAACTTGTATAGCTTGATAGAATGTGGAATCATATGAGCATAATTAAGATGCAAGTATGCATCTTATTGTAATGAGATTAACACTTGTAATTGGAAAGTAGTGTCTTCTAGCTTCAACTTTCTTAGATTTAAGTGTGAAAGATAATTGTTATCATATGATTCGGAAAGCTGCAAGTACAGTTACATAATGTTAACAATTGTTTTAGCGATAAGCACTTGTACACGAAAAGCTTCCTTACTTTCATTGCGATAAATGTAAACAGAGACCATATAAGATAAATTTCAAGAAAGTTTTCTAAGGAATAATTGAGCTCTTTTTTCTGAAATATATGTAGAAATTTCTTATAATAAACAGCAAGTAATAACACTGAACCATTATCAAGAATATTACTAAATAAAGAAAGAATAATATCTTAGCCCCTCCTTCTGTGCCTTAAACTTAAAGCCCCCAGTATCCTTATGGATGGTTTGAAAATCTGTCACATCTGTTTATACAAAAGATGGTTATCCAATGAGTAGTTATGTAAAACAAAGTGGTGATGTGTTGGCCTACTTTACAGTGAAAAATTTGTTAGCATTTTATTTAAAATAGTGTTAGAACTTGTACCCTATTCCAACCCTCTTTTCAGTAAAATTTTGACCTCATACTCAGCCCCTCCCTCTGGCCCTATCATGTTCCCAAAATGGTGAGGAAAAGCCCTGATATTGATTCTGGGGGACAATCAGACAAAATCCTTTCTGTACGTTTTAGCATAGATGGACAAAAGCCCTCCCTTAAAATTTCAAAGGCATACAAAATCCCTCTGGAAGTTTTCCTCAATTTGCAACATGTTTTAGTTAATTCTTTTGTTTTATATTTGGTTAATTGGGTTAACAGTTTTGTCTCAAAGATATAATCATAATAACATGGGATCTTTTTTTAATAAAATTCATCTTTAAGAGATATTTTACTTGTTGTTAATTTACAGAAGTGAATTTGTCTGCCATGGAAAATTACAGGACAGATTTTTTCTGCCTATGCTTAACTCTTAGCCTATTCGCGTATCGATAAGTTTTAACCAAATAGTGTCGATGCAGATCAGCCAGGTCCTGTAGCAAGCCAGTATCTGTTTGTTACGGTTAGTATATCAACCCTGACATGTAACATATATAATACTAAAGCAAAAAAAAAAAAACTCTGAGAATGAGCATGGGTTTTAACAAAAAAATGTAGCAAGCTAAGAGTTAGATGATCAAAACAAATTTTGTTTAAGACAGATATTGTCCTACACTTTTAGAGTCTTACCTTTTGGCCTAACTAGGAACAAAGATCAGTATAAAGTAAATGGACAGATGTATGTAGAAGTAGATTTATCTCTTTCATTTGTGGAAGGTGTGGAATATTTAAGGGTATCACCTGTAGTGCTGACTGTCTTCAATGAGTACTGATGATAACAGACTGTGCCTCATGGTGCCTGGCTTTAGATGTTTGCCAATCAGCATGGAAGTGATATCACCAGTTTCATCCCAGGAGAAACATAATCAAGCGCTCTCTGTTCTCAATATTCCTGGCAACCCCTTAAATACTGCATAGTGTGAGAAGTTTATTTGCTACATTTATTGGTTGAAGATTTTGTTATTAGCAAAATTGGTTCAGACTATGTAATATTAGCAAAATTGGTTCAGACTATGTTATAGATGCTTTGAATTGTTATTGAGTGTTGAGAACTCGAGACCATCTATTATTATAAGCTAGCAAGTTTCCTGGTTTATTTTTCGTGTTTGCACACATTGTTTTTTAGAGCCATTTTGCTTATAAGTTGTCATTGTGTGTGTGATTTTTGTTTCAAAGATTTGAAGTTTTTAGAAGAAAAAAGGTTAAGGTTCTTAAAAAGCAAAGTATTACAGCAATGAGAACTAAACAAATTTGTATTTAACGTTTTCAAACATGATTATCTATTTATATCTATAAAGACTCCTCTAGTATTGATCTAAAACAGTTTTCCCTTTTTTTGTTGCAAAATTTATTATTAATTTCCTATTGACCAATAGCTAAAATAACAAATTTATTAGGGTTTTTACAATAAAAATACTTTTGTTACCTTGTGTTGTTTGCTGGTTTATAACTATTATGAATAATTCAAACTGCAAGTTAAAGTGACTTGGTCATTATTGGTTATGTTTGCATTTTTGTAAAATTATTGTGAAGAAAGCCAAACTTTGTTTAACTTGAATGAATATTGGAATCAAATATTACTCAGCTATGTAGAATATATAGAACATGTTATCCTTCAAATTAGTTTTTTTTTACTTCCAGATTGGAGAGTAAAAATATTGAGACACTTTCCAAAGTATTGAGACACTTTCCAAAGTATGGTGACACATTCAAAAGAATGGTGACACATTCAAAAGTAATTAGACACATGCAAAAGTATTGAGACACAGTCAAAAGTATGGTGACACATTCAAAAGTAATTAGACACATTCAAAAGTATTTAGACACATTCAAAGGATGATGAGACATTAAAAAGTATTGTGAGACATTCAAAAGTATTGAGACACATTCAAAAGTATGGTGAGACATTCAAAAGTATTGTGAGACATTCAAAAGTATTGAGACACATTCAAAAGTATGGTGACACATTCTAAAGTATTGAAACACATTCAAAAGTATTGAGACACATTCAAAAGTATGGTGACACATTCAAAAGTATTGAAACACATTCAAAAGTATTGAGACACATTCAAAAGTATTGAGACACATTAAAAAGTATGGTGACTATTCAAAAGTATTGAAATACATTCAAAAGTATGGTGACACATTCAAAAGTACTGAAATACATTCAAAAGTATGGTGACACATTCAAAAGTATGGCAGCACATTCAAAAGTATTGAAACACATTCAAAAGTATGGTGACACATTCAAAAGTATGGCAGCACATTCAAAAATATTGAGACACATTAAAAAGTATGGTGACACATTCAAAAGTATTGAAACACATTCAAAAGTATGGTGACATTTGGCATTTTTGGTTTTTTAACTATACAATAAATTAAATCCTAACATTTAAGTGTCATTCATGTTGTTCTATGTGTCATGTACATGCATCTGCAGAATGTGTGATCCAGGCCATTTAACAAAAAGATTCTGCTGATCATAGGTATAATGGGCATGACATATTGTTCTTTGTGTGATGTTTTACTGTGCTTAATTATAATTCAAACAAGACATGACATGCCAATTAAGTTTCAATTTCAACAAACAAAATTGGGTCAAATTCCCATTACTAAAATACTTTATAGCAATCTTGGTGACACTCCTTAATTGAAAAAAAAAACAATAGCCATTCTTAACCACAATATTTTCTATTATCTTTAAACTAAACTTTAAACTTGTACATCTATTTTTACACTGCAAATATACAATGGTATATTCTAGTACATCCGCACTAGTTTCTGGACAAGTTAACTGTCTTTGTTAACAACATTTTTCAGTCCTATATCAAAACAAAAACAGATTTTGGAACATTATTAAGTGTGTATTTTTAGCTCACCTGAGCACAGTGTGCCTTTTTTTCACTGTTTTGAAATCTTGAATGAGTTTAAAACTAGGCACATGTGATGTAAAAGTATGTCACTAAATTAAATTTTTTGAAAACTTTGAAACTAGCCCAGTCTTTTTCAAACTTGGTCAGAATGTCTGTTCCACAAAAACTTGGATTTGTTCTAAACTAGGTCATGTGGGGTCAAAAAGTAGGTCACTGGCTGAAATTTTGGAGCAAAACTAGGGTTAAGTTAGCAAATGGTTTTACTTTTCCCCTATAACCTTATGACTTGAGGATCCCTTTGCCAAGTGGTAGAGTTACTGACTTGTAACTCCTCTGACTGTTTAACCTCTTGATTTAAGATCCAAAAGGAGCAGATAACTTTATGCAGGAACGTCTTCCAGCTGCCCTGGGACCCTCTAGTGGTTCTACCTAGGCAATATTCTGGATTTCTTTCGCCACCGAAATAGCTAAATGTTGATATAATCACCAAAATTGTGTCACTGCTATGTATTTCAAAACCAGAAAAAAACTAATGACATGACTACATATATATAGGCCAGCTAAAGCAGTTAGACAACAATTGGGTTACTTTCCTATATCAGACTTGAGAGCAGACCATCTCCATCTTATATCCTGGCTGCATGAATCTAAATGTGGATCAATACTAGAATCCGTACACTGCTGCATTTAATAATAACCCATGCTTGATTAATAGTGCTAATACATACATAAGTAGCTCAACATTTTTGATTAATAGTGCAGCTTCTGAGTAGTTCCAGCGGAAGCTGGCTGAACAGGGTCTCTATGTCTGCCTAAGCCTGAATAGTTTGTGCTAAGCAGGGTTAGAATTGAAGATATTAGTGAAGATTGTTTGTCTTCAAGGAGCAGGACAAGTTCAGTCTACACAAATCAGAGAACTGGGACACAGTCTTAGGCTGACTTCAAACAAAACCTGAGTAACAAATGGAAGCTTGAATCAATGCATTGTTGAAATGGTGCAAAATAGCTTAAGAACAACTTTTTAAAACTTCAAGTATATAAAAGATAGTAATAAAGCTTGTGGTAACAGGATGTGATTACTGATGTAAAAAATATGATTTTTAGTTGAAATATGACAGTATGACCTGGTACAGAAACAAAAGTTTGAATTGTTTCTTGTGTATGAACTTTTGAAAAATCAGCCTACTTTCTATATGCTTGTATTATAGTGTGTATTATTTTGAATGTTTGGGAATATAAAACATCAAGGGATACAGTATGAGTTACATTGTATTTTAATACAAAGCAAATCTTCTCTTTGTTCTTAAAACTTATTTCCCTTTTCATTATTTCTCATTATTAGTCAATTAAAACAAAATTTCTGCTAAAATGTGCCCTGCTTTAAACAAACTAAGAAGATAAGACATGCGTCAAAGATATTAAATGTGAAAACAATTTCATATTATGGTGGCAATTTTAGCAAAAAAAAACAATTATTGACCATTACGTCAAAAGAAACCTTCAGTTTTCAGTTAATCTAACAAACATATCCAACAAACATAACATATCAAGGATAGCACAAATAAAATAAGTCAAAAGTAATAAACTCTAGTTTGAACACTGTAAAAAGCTTTTTTTTTTATAACAAGTACAGGTAATCCATGAAGACCATGTCAAAATGGCTAATAATATGTTACTCTACATTTTTATTTGTTTATAAAAAGCATTTTTTGTTAAATGGTTGGTTTTGTTTTTGCTTTTTTTTAAAAATATAAATGACAAACACATGTTTATCATATAGCTGGAGACTAAGCAGCCGAACAATGTTACAATGACAAGTGCCTTACTATATCTGCTTCAAGTGGACACCGTCTCCAGATAACTGAAATACTGTTGGTGGGACAATAAACCCAATAAACAAACAAACAAGTGCCTTACTACTTGAACAAACCTTTAAATGTCTTATTCTGTTGTTTTTTTTAACAATAAAATCAGGATCTGTTTGTAGTCAACTTACCTGGTTTTATTATTTGACAACTTTGAACTGGTGCTCATGCATATTTGCTGGTTTCCAAAAGTCATTATTGGTTTATAAATTGTTTAAAGAACCATGATTTTCGTGTATTTTTTTATGTCAAAGCAAAAGATCACTAAGGTTTTGCGATTATATTATCAAAAACTAATGAGTGCAAGATCAACCCTACCTGCTTTATCAGTTTTTATACAATCATGAGAGTATAGAGTTTTGCATAAAGTATGTTGAATTATTTATGATGCAGTGGGGGTGGGGAGTTGTCATTGGCTCCCAGTTTAAGTCAACATATTGTAAGTCCTTAGCTCCTCACTGTGTGTGTTCGGGTTTTGGTCAGAGCATACACTTTGATGTGAAGACGTCTTCTCAGTAAACAGCAGAACTGAAGCAAACAATAAAACAATAAAGATGTAAAAATAAAAACTCAACTTCTGCAGCCACTTATAAATAACTGGAATCTGGTAGAATCTGCTTGTGGAAAAATTCTGTGGGAATGTCAATATACAGTCTCATGTTGCTGTAATATATAGAACCTTAATGAAATAATGGCACCCAAAATAGACAAGATTTCCCCTATACTGGCAGGTAATTAGGTTTTCATGTTTTGCATTGTGTACAAGGCAGATAACCTCAGAGTAACCCCAGTTACTCTTTAATGGGAGTCACATTCATATGGTGTATGGCATCCTCAGGTAGTATAGTAGTTGTAATAGTGGCACAGTTCCAAAAAGAATCTATTTGTATTGCTTCCCACAGCTGAATGAACCAGCAAGTTGATTAGAGGCATGTAGATAGGATTATATGTGACACGACCTGTAATTTTGGGTCCAAATGCAGTCATGATCTTATGCTAAAAAATGTGGTTAAACTTGACACAACAATCTTTTGTACTTGAAAGCCTCACATGTGTGCGTACCCTGTTGTGTTTTCCTTGCTTCACAAGTGTAAAGAGGCCCCGGGTTCAATCCCGGTCCATGACATACCAATGTCATTAAAAAATCGTAGTGGTATAGCTTCCTTGCTGACCCTCGATCAAATATAAGGGTAGTTCCACGACTGGTTGGCCCGTGTCAGGATAATGTGACTTGGTGTGGTATCATGCCAGGTGTTCACGGCATGCTATACACAGTGAAAGCAGCAACATATCTGCTGCAAGTGAACACCATCTCCAGATAACAGAAATACTGTTGGTGAGACGATAAACCCAACAAACAAGTGTTGAAATACGCAAATTAACTGGATAATCTTTTTATAATCAAAATAATACTTATTAATTCCTCTTGATTACTGCTTAAAACATCACTACTCTCTGTGGTTTACGTGACCTAATTTTGAGCAGGAAACACGTTGGTAAAAGTTCGACGAAAACAAGAAAATTTTATTATTTCAAACAAGTTTACATCTCTACTAATTTCATGTATGGTAAGTTTTGCTTAAGCTTTTTTGATTGCATTTTAAGCATTTTAATTGTAAGAATTTTCATGCATTAGTGAATGCAATTTTGTATAGCGAAATCAAACCAGACGTAAAAATTTTCCATTGGTGATATGTTACCATTTTTTGTAAACACTGATATTGTATCAAATAATTAAGTCTAAATATTGCTATTTTGTATGTAAAAAAGAAAACACAATAAAATGTAGAACCACCGGTGCACTGCATTGTAGCTAGAAAATCTCCCCACTTGAAAGTTCTCACCCCAGCCACGGCTTAAACCCACTCACTGAGAGCTGAGGAGTTACAAACCAGCAACTCTAATCCTTCAGCCATTGGTGCCCCACAACAAAATTCATTATGTATAAATACAGCATTATTGTGTTTAAAAACTACATTATTTGGTAATTCTGGATTGTGTTCATCATTTGAGGCACATCTGTTATTTAAAAATTTATCATGGCTGTCGTTGGGATTAACATAACTATATTTCCAATGTTATTTCATTTGTCATTAACACTGCAACATAATTAACAAAGGTTTATATTTTTAGCATGCATCTTTTACAGAGGCATCTTACAGCAAAATGAAGTTGTCACTAAATAAACTGGTATTTTAGGTCAGTTTCCTATTTCCAACAATGTAGTATAGCACTACAGTTTTTACTATGCACAAGAAGTGATCAATCCTCACTGCGCCTGGGGTTAGAGTCGCTGACTTGAAACTCCTCAGCCACTCGTTTGAGTCCCGGTCAGGGTAAAAACTTTCATGTGGGGAGCTTTTCCAGCTAACCTGCATTGCGCAGGTGGTTCTACCCAGACGTAACTATGGGGTCTTCCTCCACCAATAATTAAGTGACTTCGCCAATATGAACATAATTGTGTCAGTGTGATGTAATATAAAAAAAAATAACTGGGCCCAACACGATGGTCCACTATATTGTAAATCCTTGCAGAAGTGTGACTGATTTGGAATTTGCAGTAAGGTATCAGGCAAGTGTTTACTATGTATTTAATACTTTTCTTTATCTACGTTTTGTATCTATTGAAGCCTGAATGATTTTTTTTATTATAGAAGTCATATAACTCAACAAAAAGGTCTTACACTTTTAATAGACTGACAAATAATATTTTAAAATTTTAGTAGTAGTATGTTGTTTTAACATGCATGTTATTGCTAGGTAAGTGTAGTTGTAGTAGTATGTTTTTTAACTCTTTCACTATTATATTTCAGGTATTATATATATGCTAGTTGCATTAGTATGGGAAGAGGGGCTAACAGTGTAGTATATATGCTACACCAACTTTTTGATCACCATGTATATGGAGAAAAGAAGGTTTTGTAACACATGGTCAATTGTTGTTGACGAAAAAAAAACAATAATGTAATTTATTTTGGTAAGTGTTATCTGTAGTTTGATAAGGAGACTTTATAAATGCACATTACAAAGTAGTGTATAATAACTTAGAATCAATGTATTATTTTTGTTTGAATTATTTATTTAAAAGAAATATTAGTGTTTTTAAAGACAGTTGTATCTAAATCAATTTTTATGGAAAAAAGACATTTTACAGCTTTTCATCTATGGTTCTACCCCAACTACTTTCTAATCAGTAACCAACAATATTTGACGCTTTTTACAACCCAATTATGTTAAGTCATGATAAGGCTGCATTAGCAAATAGAATTCTCTATTGTGGAAGCAGGACATACCAAGTGCATTGGTGGAAGGTATCTTATATTACTAGGATACATTTTTAACAGTTTGTTTTAAGTTTTGGAAAATGATACATTCTCTTAACATGAGTAGTTGGAGGAGGTACAGGTTGGTCACTGTACCACTAGGCTAAAATCCAGTTATTAGGAGTGACTTTTTGCTGATTTTAATACATCAACAGTAATCAACACACTTATTAAGGCAGTATATTATAAATTCACCTCAAATTATTTCAGTTCAAATAGTGAGTCAGTACAGTACCAATATCACATCGGAAGTTGCTGATTCTGTGGTCAGGACATCCAATGAGGATGCAACATCCTACAGCATGTATACAATGATGTTACATCATTGCGTGGTTGACCACCAAGCTGCCCACACCATTCAGTGCCTAAACTATAGAATGTTACATCAGAACTGTTTTGGTTTTGAAATATATTGAAGCAACCAATTATGATCATTAAAGAGACGTCCAGCTATTTTGTGGAGGAAGACCCCACAAAAATTTCTGGGTAGAACCACCGGCACACAGTCAGCTGGGTTTACTGTTTCAAAAAGATATATATATATATTTTGTAGAAGCCTTCAGTAATGGAGCTATTTAAAAGAGAGAGATAGGAAATGGAGTTCAGTTAGAACTGCATATCTTTTGCTGCTTTGTTAAGTATAAGGTTAACAAATAACTCAATAGTAATTTAAACACATTTTTTATTTTTTGTGTGCAGTAGTATTCAATGCACTTTGGGAATATGTTCATAAGATAGTCATAAAAACTGGAGTGGAGGTGTTCCAGTTGTTGCATACAAAATGCTCATACACTCAGGACAAAAATGCAAAATTAATGTGTTATTGCTAGTTACACGGCAAAAGGCATCTTTGTGACTATAAAATACTCATTTTCATGGTTGCCGTGGTAGCCATTTTTAATTTAAGAATGTATACTAAATATATACTATTTTGGTTATGAAATTGTATATACTTGTCAAAGAACACATATTTATTTTGTATTTCATGCAATGGTATACTTTAAAGTAAACATATAAGTTCAAATTGTCTTTGTTGTTGGTTATTTTTACCTTAAAAGGTAATATACAGTACTGTACAATACTGCCATGAAAACTGTTGTAACTACAGCATTTTTTCGAAAATTTGGAAAATATAACCAGTTTTGAAATTAGAAATAATTGTAGTTTTAGAAAATATATGAAACCTAATTTCGTCTAGGTACTTCATTTGGATCCAAAATCACAGATCGTGTTACATATTATTCTGGCAGTTGATTGGATAATGCCTCACCCTTAACCTCAGATGAAGTTTGAGCCACATCATTTAAGCAATAAGTGTAGTCGCAGATCAGACTGCACCTGAGATTACACAATTTTTGCTCCTTTGAGAGGGCTTGCCTTGATTTCACCAAAGGTGAAAAGAAATATCTAAAGGCTTCCCTGTGTCATTAATGTTTACAACATTTACTTATCCGTTGTGATGCTCTATGCATGCTGGATGATGTTTCTAATATAAAATACAATCTGCTGCATTTTTACATTTTCCTGTGCGGTCTACCCACCCTGACCTTCCGACATCAAGGTGCCCCACTTGCCTGACATGTCCCATGTCCCCACAGTGAAACACATGGTACATGGTGCAGGTATATTTATCCTTAAAGGGATCTCAAGAGCCTTATATAAGTGACCCCCCCCCATTTATTGCCCCACCCAGCATGTGAGGGCATCTGTTTTCTGATAAGCCAGGCTGCCACAGTCTGTAACGATGTGTCTGTCACACAGGTATTGTTCAAGATCCAAGTGTATGTATGCTATATCTGGGGGTTGAACATAGTCATTCACAGTTTGTAAATGAAACAGTTGTGAATATACCAATTACGCAATCATATATATATATATATATATATATATAGATATATATATATATATATATATATATATATATATATATATATATATATATATGTATATATATATATATATATATATATATATATATATATATATATATATATATATATATATATATATCTATATATATATATATATATATGAACTAAAAGAATGAAAGAAATTACAAATGTATAAGAATAACAAAATCAACCAACAAAGTAAGAAGAAACAAATAAAGATTTTTATATATATATATATATATATATATATATATATATATATATAAAGATTTATATATATATATATATATATATATATATATATATATATATATATATATATATATATATATATATATATATATATATATATATATATATATATATATATAAATCTTTATTTGTTTTCTATATATATGTATGAACTAAACTTGTTTTCTATATATATATATGAACTAAAGAATGAAAGAAATTACAAAATGTATAAGAAATAACAAAATCAACCAACAAAGTAAGAAAGAAAACAAATAAAGATTTATATATATATATATATATATAAAGATTTTTATATATATACATATATATATATATATATATATATATATATATATATATATATATATATATATATATATATAATATATATATATATATATAATATATATATATATATATAAAAATCTTTATATATATATATATATATATATATATAAAAATCTTCATTTGTTTTCTTTCTTACTTTGTTGGTTGATTTTGTTATTTCTTATACATTTTGTAATTTCTTTCATTCTTTTAGTTCTCATATATATTTTAAGTTATATTTTATTTGGATTTGTAAAATGTAACGAAACGTTTCTAACAAAAGCAATTTAAAAAGTCATTCATTGTCAGAATAATGTCCTTCAGACTCATTTTAAGTCATTTTGAATACTAAAACTTGTATCTCTCATGTATTTTCAAAATTAAATATTTAGCTATGAAATAAATACATAATCTTGCAGTTACAAAATTGACACCTAGTAATTAATGCAATAAAGAATTTGTAAGGGATCATATAGTAAACAACCCACATTATCACTAACAATAATGTTTGTGGCTTTGTGCAAAACTAGCCTACTGTCTCACATCCATACTAGCAGGTAATTTAGTTTTGCATTAACCCATCAGAGGTATTACTGTGACAGATTAGTACTATGTTGGCTAAAGACTCCCTGCAGTGATGACCAGCAATTAGCAGGTCTGGTCATAGCATGTGGGGGCCTGGCTCAGTGGGATACCACATTCCTTTCGAGATGCCTTTAACCATCCACAGTTCTTCATTACCCTACTAAATTCTGAATCATTTAACAACAGTTTTCATGTGTAAGTAACACAACACTTTACTATAGTGTAAGCATCTTGTAGACTAGAAGCTGGCTGATCTGGATCTGAACTCTTAGCCTCAGTCTGATAAAGTCTTATTTAGCAGACTAAGTGTTAAGCAAGACAAATGTTAATACAAACACTGCTGTGACCTAGAAAGAGTATGAAAGTAGGTCATGAGTTCTGGTGATGGCAACAGAGTGGTTCAAGTGGGTCTATGGGATCAATAGAGGAACTGCACCAGCCTCACTCACCAGTGTCGCTGTCATCGCTGTCATCGGCTGTGTTTACAGCTCATCATCATCGATCCTTATATCACAGCCTTCCTCTTCTACTTTCTCTGAGTCTAAAACTGAATGCACTCTTCTCTCTATTTCTTGTCTTTCATACTATGTTTTGTTTGTTGTCTGCCATAATTTATTATTTCTTGGTAATTTTCCAACTTAAATTATTGTTGGAAGTTTTACTTTTAACTCTTATTGCTAACATGTTTCATGTATTTTGTTTTTATTTTACTCACATTCTTTTGAGTATTAATTCTTGATGTTTTCTCAGTCTATGTCTTATATTCAGTCTTGTATTTTTTCCCCAATTTTAGAAGTTTAGCTTCAAGGTCAGTTAAAATAGAGTTTTAGAATGCAAATAGATATCAATGTGAGAAGAATTTTTGGATTTCAACATTTTGTATTTTAAACTGCAAATAATAGAATGTTTATACTGGCAATGTCAGTAATACAGAAAGTTTGAACCTAAAAGAATTACTTGTTTATACTAAGAAATGTTACTTTTCATGCAGAGCCATCTAATCATCATCATTTTTTAAAATGCTCCAAGTCTAGTTATCTATGCATGTATTTCTTTGCCTTGAAAAATCCAAATTATGTTTGTAACCAATAAGTCAAGTACAATAACAAATGAGTCCGGTTAGGGTTAATGGTAAGACTTATAAGATCAATAACCATCAAAACATTCAACCTGTTACCCAGAATATCTGGAATGCCCAAGTTAATTTCAGGGTCAACTTGGAGTGATCACCAGGCATGTATCATTTTAAACTCTTAACCTGCTAAGCATGAACTGATTAGGTTTATACAGATTATGTAGATCTAGATCAACTGGCTCCTGCTGGAAGCTGTCTGATCCTGACCAACACTGTTTACTCGTAAGTCTCTATCAGGTCAACCTGTACCTATACATGTAACCTTAAGCTGAATACAATTAAGAAAATTGGTATTGGTCATTAGCAGGTTCATCGTGTCAGGGTTAAACCAGCATGACAGTCTTATCTGTGTGATAAATATGTTGACCAATCAGGAAAAAGAAATAAACCAAGGTTCCCATATGTCTCTGAAAGTATCAAGTCACACTCAAAGGTCAATAGAAAGACTGACAGACATACAGACCAACCTACAGGATAGATGGATAGACCAACAGACAGACAGTCAGATGGATGGATGGATGAAAGGACAGAAAGATGCACACTTTTGCAGCTTCTGGTTTAACCTAGCAGTAACACAAAAACTGAAAAGTAAATTAATAACATACTTTAATAATTACATATTAAGAAAACCATTGAAGCAATAAAAACCCAAACATATACCATTATGTGAAATATACTTAGCAGTGTAAGATTAATCAGAAGTGAGTAGATTCCAGGCCCAAATGCTGTTTAATCATTTATTTTTTCCAAATCACTTTATTCTGTCCATTGAAAAGGAAGTGCTAAGAATTATGGGATACATGTACATGGCTTTATCCAGTCAGATTGACTGTCTTTATCTGGTCAGCTTGTACAACCATTGACTCTAGAGATGCTTGGATGGAATGTTGCTGTTATAAATGTTAAGATGAAACCAAAGGTCATCTGTATGACGTAAATCACAAGATTGTTATATTGACACTTCTATAAAGTCACACGTCACCACTGGTTTGATTGTTTTTTCACTGGGTTTACTGTTCCAGTATTTCAGTTATCTGCAGACAGTGTCCACTTGAAGATGTAATGCTGCCTGCACTTTGAATAATATATGCCTGTCAATACCTGGCATGATAACATTACTCTGACTCTGGGAAAATCATTTGTTGAACTATGATTAAATTTGCTTGGCTATTAGCAAGGGAGCTATACCACTAACAATTCTAAAGACTTGATATGTTAACAGCACAGGTTTGAACCCCGGGCCTCCCATACCTAGAGCCAACACTACCCATTATACTACCAGGTCCTGTACTATCTGGTTTGGGATATTTAGATACACCACACCAACACATATTGCTAATATCTCTTTATTACTGAAGGAAAATCACAGACAAGTGGCTGGGTGGAACCACTGATACACAGCATGTTAGCTGGAAGACCTTCCCATTGGAACAGTCTGGAGTGACCCAGACTCAAACCAATGGCAGTGGTGGTGGGTGGGCTGCATTGGTGTCTCACGGTTGTTCTTAATTAAATTGTAGCTGGCTGTTACAATCATAGTTGTGTCTAGCACATTAAATTGTAAGTTCTCAAGCCTACCATTAGCAGTAAACAGATAGTTTAGAAATCTTAACAGGTTGTTATACTGATTCAGATTCAGGAGGATCATAATTTACATTTTATTCTAAACCAGTCAATCAGATATTTGAGTATGGACCTAGCCACAAACCTTAAGTTATATGGCCTTGAGACTGGGACTATTATTCATGACCTAAATAGGCCCCTGGTAGGGATTGAAGCTGTAACCTCACTAGGTGACACAGTCTTTTGTTATGTATATATGCTGATTGTGACATGATGGAAAGATCTCACAGCATTATCACCATCTGGCATCCTTTATAGGTGTTGATCTGTGCTATTGTAAGACTAGGCCACAAGACAGAACAGATAGACTGATAATTGTCATAGTAGCATGAGAGATACATTAAAGTGCAATTTTCGTTCCATATTTAGAAATGTTGAAAGCTGAAAACTTATGTACTTAACAAAATATTTATTATTTAGTGCAAGTATGTGATCCAGAAGTAAATAAAGAAAGCAGTTTTGTTCACCTATGTAAATGCTAATTTAGGTCCAGATTTTCTCTATTTTTGGATCAGTTATATTGTATCAAATAAAGAAATGCGTTATACATTGTTGGCAATTGACTGGTCCATGTTGACTTAGTTTTGTTATATATTTGCTGTAATTAAGTGCAGCCGATGTCCTCCTCCCCCACTTCCCCTCCTCATTCTTCTCCTCATTATTATTGATATAATATATTTAATCTTTACCAGTCCTGTATTATCATAATTAATTATCAATTATCATAATTTTAAATTTGTCCTGTCTTGATTTTGTAAATTGTGCACCATTTTCCCACTGATATATCTACCTATCTCTCACTGAATGTCTCAGATATGGTTACAAAGACAGGCTCTTGTTACAACCCTGACATTTAGATCACCAACCTCTCACAATGTTTTCTTTTACTGGCCAACCCCTGAGCTTGCTTCGTCTAGCAATAACTTATACTTAATTCTTATTTGCTAACAACTTTATTCCAAGGTAACTAGATGCACTGAAATAGACAGCATATCAAAACATGTAGATTCTGATCAGATAAAACACAGTGGAATCTCTCTGATCGTGATATACACTATTTGTCAAAGTCTGGTTAATTCCTGCATAGCAGGCTCAGTGATAATGTCAAACAATATGCTACATTGTCTTGTTGTTTTTCATTGTTATTTTTCGCTCTTGTTTTGTTCTGCAGCCTGTAGCTGCCCAGTTGCTGACTTAAACAATATGCACTGTGGTAAAAGTTAACATCCATCAGATATGTTTGGTTATTTATAAGTGATGGCCATGATGGCTCGACTGTTTGTTTTTAAGCGACAGTGACTTTTGTGTTATTAGTAATAATATAAAATGTTCATTTGTTGGACCTGTTGTTAAAATTTTAAGACAGCGACTTTGATGTAGTTTTTATTTTCCATTTTGTAAAACTGCTGTTTAGTTTATTAGTGAATATAGTTTGTAATAATATGGGAATTTTTTGGATTGTAAAATAATTCTTTATACTGACATTGGTTTAATTTGGTAATTATATTTCTTGTGTTGGACTTTTTTTAAACTTTTATGTGTAATATTTAAGTCTTCATGATTTTTCTTGATTTATGTGTATCCCTTATATAATAGCAATTATAGTTTTATAAGAAGTGATATCACATGCAATTTGATGAAATTTAAAAACTGTGACATTAGTTAATCTGTTGCACCACGTTCCTGCAAATTATTGCATGGTTTCCTGTTGGATGTATAACGTTAACACTGTTACAAAGGTTTGTCCATTTTTTATAAGTTTGAATTTGAATTTTTTTAAGTTATGGTTATTCTTATATTTGTTAGACTAAAACATAATGCTATGTCTAAAGTTAATACAAAATCCTTGTTATTTGCATAAGTACATGTTTAGGTAGGGTTTTTTTTTTCTAAAAAAGGATGATGGCGCCTGGGGCCTTTGAGAAGGGAAAAATTTCACTTCATTTAATTAAAAAGGGTGAAAATTGTGCATGTTTAACTTCTTATTTGCTGTCACGCATCTTGTATATTTATTAGAAGATCATCTCTCTACTTTTCTTTGTTCTTGAACTGCTCACTAGATTGTCATAGTCTAGTTCACTCAAGTTTCCAATGTAGTCACTAATACGCGTCAATGCATCTAATTTCCACATTTAAGCAATGAAATGTTGAATTTACTCAGAGAGGAGATTTTATTTTTTAGGGGAAAAAAATGACTTTTTTACCATTTTGACGGTGGTATCTGACAGTTTGGTTCGATTTTTTACTTTCAAACAGCAAAATGAATGATAGTTTCTTGAAAATATCCCACAAAATGCTGTTTTTTGCTGCCTTACATCTATGCTAAAAGTGAAGCAAAATTACACCTTACCTGATACTGCAAATATATATTTCCTATCTGAGCCACATGCATAGTAAGCTGTTTTGAAACAAAGAAACAATGCTACTATTTACTTCTAAGATCACATTATATTATTATCTGGGTACTCCACTCTGACATTAATATATATTTTTAGCTGAAATTCCTCATAGTTATTATTTATAAATAGAAAAAAATGAACATTTAGAGTGATTTTTTATTTGTACTGTCTAAAGATTTGGGTATTGCTCAATGTCATTTTTTTGTACTTAAGTATGAGTGTGTTCAGAAAATAATCAACTGAGGTAGAATATTGTTTAGTGCATTTGCTACAGGTAAACTGTCACCTTTAATGTTACATTTTAATAAGCACAATATTTATTGTTACTTATCTTTATACATCAACATGAAAAGCAGCAAAAAGTACAAATAGCTCCCTGCATGTAACTTGCTGAGCTAGATCTATACAATTCGCCTCAGCTTGACCAAATCATGTTGGCAGGCTTAGAGGTAACAACTATAATTTATTTGACTAGTTTGGCATATTCATTGTCTGGGATAAATAAAAAACATCAATGTACTTTTATTATAACTGTCTCAACAGTTTATTAAACAGTGGATCTAGTTAAATAATTTACAATCTGACTTAAATGTTATATTACTTTTAAACTTGAATTTATTTTATCATTTGTTTAAAGCTCAACACTTTTGTCCATTTTAAGGTTTAAAGTGTTTTTGTATTAAGTTCGTTAGTGTTCATGTTACCATTCAGAGAATAGCAGCTAACTTAAAAGAGTTCAACTGTTTCTAGCATGACAAAACATAGTTCCATATATATTTTCATTGTACATCGTTATAGAGAGTCACATAGTTTTAATCCAGTAACAAAACAAAATCATCAGATGTTTGCAATATTATGTCCAGCCTGTTTAAACCAGATGTAAATGTGACAATAAAATGCAACACAAAATGAACTACTTTATACATAAACCACCATCTAGAGCACATAGAAATACAGAACCCTGTGAAATGTTGTACTCGTCATATAATCTGCACCAGGGCGATAGAGATTATCTCTTGCAATCTCAGTCCTTGACCCTTAACCTTCTGCTGATCATGTGTCCACTACAATGAACTCTGATTAGCATAATTTAAGAAGGGATGGTTTGTCTAACAAAAAAAACTATGTATAACACTTCATCTACAATCTGTTTTTATTGTCTCAAATTGAGACCACTTTTCCAGAGCAGTGTATATGTTTGTACTTACCGGGCTTTCATTTCCTAATTGATTATAGTGTTATTCATAAAGACTAATGTTTACTCCATTAAATCTTAATCTGAAATTTAACTCAGTGACATAAAGCATCAAATTCACTTTCTTCTTTGTGTTTTTCTAAAATTATAATTGATAATTAATGCATTGTTTTATTAGTTTATCTTGAAACACGCTATTTTTCTTTGATGTCAATTAACCTTTGATAATTATAAGGAAATGACATGTTTTTGGTCACGTAAATCTGAAGGACCTTTACCTTGAAGTCTTTAATTAGTATTTTTTCATTACATATACACAAACAAGATTACATGACACATGTGTATTTTTTGTATTATTTCCCAACATTGAAATGGTACTCGATGAATAGTAAATCTAGTGTGTATATCTCACAAAATTATACTATAAAATTTGGTGCATTCCTGATAAATATGTTCTCAAAACTGTGGATTGCTAGTAACAATTTTATAGCATCATGGGTAAGTGTATTGTTGTCATTATTTATTCATGTTTGCAAGTTCAAATCCAGCTTTATGCTCATTTTTCCCCCAAATTTCTCAATATATAAAGCTTTCTTCCACATGCTAATCATGCTGCACATTTTATGTGTAGGTATATGTATTTGTACTCATCTCATCTATATAGCTCACAAGTTATCTTTTTTTTCATTCCTGGTCACATTATTAAAAAAATAATAATCTACAAAAGCATTAATGGTCCAAAGAATAGCTAATTGTTGTACTAAGTATAAAGTCAAACTGACCAGATAATTATGATAAAAAGTTAAAATGGTGGCTTTATGGAGATACTAAGTGCAAAGTCAAAATGCCAAATAATTATGATAAAAAGTTAAAATGGTGGCTTTATGGAGATACTAAGTGCAAAGTCAAAATTACCAGATAATTATGATAAAAAGTTAAAATGGTGGCTTTATGGAGATACTAAGTGCAAAGTCAAAATGACCAGATAATTATGATAAAAAGTTAAAATGGTGGCTTTATGGAGATACTAAGTGCAAAGTCAAAATGACCAGATAATTATAATAAAAAGTTAAAATGGTGGCTTTATGGAGATACTAAGTGTTTAGTCAAAATTCCAAATAATTATGATAAAAAGTTAAAATGGTGGCTTTATGGAGATACTAAGTGTTAAGTCAAAATGACCAGATAATTATGATAAAAAGTTAAAATGGGGGCTTTTTGGAGATACTAAGTGCAAAGTCAAAATGACCAGATAATTATAATAAAAAGTTAAAATGGTGGCTTTATGGAGATACTAAGTGCAAAGTCAAAATGACCAGATAATTATAATAAAAAGTTAAAATGGTGGCTTTATGGAGATACTAAGTGTTTAGTCAAAATTCCAAATAATTATGATAAAAAGTTAAAATGGTGGCTTTATGGAGAAACTAAGTGTTAAGTCAAAATGACCAGATAATTATGATAAAAAGTTAAAATGGGGGCTTTTTGGAGATACTAAGTGTAAAGTCAAAATTCCAAATAATTATGATAAAAAGTTAAAATGGTGGCTTTATGGAGATACTAAGTGTAAAGTCAAAATGAACAGATAATTATGATAAAAAGTTAAAATGGTGGCTTTATGGAGATACTAAGTGCAAAGTCAAAATGACCAGATAATTATGATGAAAAGTTAAAATGATGGTTATCAGATTTAATTATTATTAAAAATTCCCTGACTTAATGAAATATGTGAGAACTCATTAAAACTGCAACATTAAGAGATTTCATCTTTGCAAGTATGTTTTGGTTGAGGTTTTGACAATGTCACTGGGGTCAGAAAGTAGGTCACTAGGTCAAATTTTCAGAAAACCTTGTCGAAACGCTTTGAGGCCACATTGATGACCCAGTAAATAACTCTTAATTTCTTGATGCCAGATATGAGCCTACTTAAAGCCTCTGTCCTCAGGTGAACGATTTAGGGCCATCATGACCCTCCTGTTTATACATTTTTGGCTTAACCCCAGGGTCCACATATGGAGAAAACAGACTGTACAGCCTTATGCACTGCTTGTGTTTTATACAGGTGTACACTTTTATGTGATGGAATGGTTTCCATTTTCAAAACTTATATATCTTACCATAATTTGGGCAAAGGAGTTATTTTTTTCACCCTTTTTTACTAATTTAAATCCATTGTATTGGTTCATTTATCATAATATGTAAACACCCAATGGCATATGTAGCCATGTTTTCATGGCAAGATACAACTTGTGTCAATCACAATACATGTGAATAAAACGTATTGTATGTATTGGTCCTAAAGACTTTATTTGAAACTTCCTTGCGATTGTGAACTACCATGCCTTGTATTATATTATGATTAGAAAGTTATGATGTTAATGCACAACATTCTGTTGTTTTTGTAATTTGCACTGATTTATCACGTCATATTACACAAAAACAAAATGTCACATTTTAAACAATGTCAACCTGTGACTGTCATCATGCACAATTATTAATCAGCATTTAGTTTGAATATATACAAAGAAAACAAAAACAGTGTGTTATCAATTATAGTTCATTATTGGATAAAGTGACGTCATATGTACTGCTTTAAATTGTAGGAAAGCTCTTGCTTTGTTGACATTAAAACAAATCATGAGCTTCTTGATGGATGGTTTGGCATAATATGGGAATACTTTCAAAAATGTAATGGTGGATAATTAAAGAATGGATATTTCAATTGCGTAGTGGTAGAGTCATGGATTTGTTACTCCTCTGACTGTTTAGCCTCTCACTGCATGAGTTCAAGGCAAAAGACTAAATGTGGGAAGGTCTTCCAGCTGACCCGTGGTGTGCTGATGGCTCTACCCAGACATTTGTCTGGGATCTTCCTTCGCCATCTAAGCTAGGCTTTGCTATAATGATCATATTTAATTGATGCGATGTATATAAAATACATTTTTTTTAAAAACATTGTTTTAAACAGTGTTTATGTTGTGTTGTATGTTTGCCATGTATTGTAGAAGTTGTACTGTGCAAAGGAGAGTTTGAATCACACAGTTTTAGTTGAGATTCATAATAAGCATCAAAAATGTATCATCCTGTTGATGTCATTATTATCTGAAGTATTATGTACTATGTATCTTCAAATCTTAATGTCTTTAGCAATCATAATAGGTGAATATATTTGCCCAAATAAGACTTGTACAGATAGAAGAGATCCCTATAAAGATATGGTCTGGATTTTGAAGCAATAAATTATCCATGTTTATGTTAATGATGTATCATGACAGAGTCATTATGTTGAATTTACCATCTTTGTTATACTTGAAGTGATTAAGGTTAAACTTGAACTGATAAACAATTGTATCTCAAGTAATTCATGGTAAGACTGAGTCATTTTATGTAAAACTGAACAATGGTTGTCACATATGTTGTTACTTTGTTCCTAGCAGCCATTTTTACTATGGATTCCTGGGTAATTTGTAGCTCTGCAGAAAATATTACAGTGTAAAACCATGGGAATAATGTTGTCATTGAGTAAATTGCTCACTATAGCGTGCAAAACTACTGCTGACTTGTACATAAGTTACGGTTTAATTGTATTCTTTAAAAATCACAAACTGGTAGCCAATAATTGAGAATATTGTTGAATTAGGTTGTGTGCTATGATATTTGTAATTCCCACTTTGATTCACATTTGGCTGTTTTTGGTGTCATACAATTCAAACTTTTTTCAATCAGTAATCACCACACTGCCGTAACATAGGGAGAAAAATGTGCAGCCAGACCGGGACTTTAATCCGGGACCCTTCGCTAATGGGTCAAATACTCTACCAACTGAGCTTACTGGACTGCTTACATATTCTTACCCTATCACCTGGCTACACTATGATCTTATTTAAATTTGGTTCGACTATAATGAGTGAAAAAGCTTCACTACTTAGGTCATGGCATCTTTTAGGATTATTTGGCTTTTATGTGCAATTGTGGTATGTCTCTTTGTAGCTGGTGTCATTGGGTTCTGAGTTTACATTGAAACGATATACATTTCTATTTTGCTAAAGTTGTAGCAACACATTTTGCAAGAATGCCATTATATATTTATTATTTCAGAATGCTGTAAACCCAATAAAATTTTGTATTTTATTAAAGATACCTATAAGTAACTTTTCTTAGGTCCTCTAGACTTTTGGAAAGAAGGTTGATTTTACCATACATGTTTTTGTTAATTTCAGAATGCTGCAAAGCAGACTGTGTGCGTGAATTCAAGTTCCCCATGCCATCGCAGGATGTGTGTGGTGGGGGAGGTTACCCAGAATCCTCGATGCACTGTACATCCAATCTGATGGAGGAAGACAAGCCAGTTCTACATGGGGTCAACATTCGGGCTGCCTCCCTTGACCGACTCTTGCAGCTATGTGTTGAGAGTTTTGGTATGTAAAGTAGTCTTGTATTTTTCTTCTTAGTATTTCTTCAATATATTTTTAATATTTTTTTTGTTTTGATAGAAATAGTCAACATCTCAGTGCCAAAAGTTTTAATCAACAACTTGTTTTTAAAAGAATTTCTTGAATCTGCCTGGACATTTTTAAAAAGAGTAATAACTGAAGCTGTGTGTCAAATGGATTGGTATATAGCTGTGTGCATTTGATATATATACAAAATTGTACCAACAATTTTGTTTCCTTTGAACATAGTTTAATACATTATTTTTGTTAACCTATGAGTGACTTTTTTTTATTGTCTTTGGAAACTGTGTGGTAAGAGGTTTGGTACACAAGGTAAAGGTTTTTGTTCCTTTTAACATTGTTTTTTGTTTACTTTCTGTGTTTAACATTATTTAAATGTTGATCAGCAATTGCAGATGTGTGACAGGAAAAGCATTACTTTCGAAATCAATTATAATTAATTTATTTATTGAGAATATCCACTGATGCAGGAATGTTTCTGACTTTCTTTTCAACTGTTTCACACAGTCTTCATCAGCCCTTTTTATGTCCATATAATAGGTGTCATGTGACTAAGATTGTTAACACATAACTAGTGAAAGCCATACCAGAAACCCAGAAAAGCAGCATTTTTCTTCTTTATTTACATATTTATATAAAACAATTCATAACAACTGTAGCTAACTTACATTCAACAAATTTTCAGCAATATTAAATGCATTAACTTGAGTTTTATTGCAGCTTCAAATTCAAGGTACTTTGACACCAAACCAATTTAGTTAGATGTATAAAAAAATGTTTACTTTAACAATAATTTAAAAATTACTTAACAATCAAGAACAATGTGTGTGCTGAACACCTGTTCAATTTAAACTTAAACATCACACCAATAAAGAAATCTGCAAATAGCTGTCTTAAGTTTAACATCATGATTTATGTGGTAAAAAGCTTTGGAGTTTTCCCATGGATGTATTGAAATAGATATCGTCTAGCCAGATTGAAATATGCTGTATTGGTGTATTCGGTCATATATGTGTACTCATATTTCATTCAGACATTTCAAGTTTTGTTAATGATGTAACTCTAGCACTTTTTAATTTTTTTTATAGAGTCCTTCAAAACAGAAGCTGTAAGAGACCCTTATAAGCTCACCTGAGCACAACATCAAGAAAGTTGTCCATATTGTTTGCCAGTATGAAATCTTAGATTTTGATGTGGGTCATGTGGATTCAGTAGCTTAATAGGTAAAATTCTAGAAAATGTTATCAGCCCAGTGGCCACACTAATGGTCCAATCTTCACCAAACTTAGCTAGAATGTTTGAATCTTGGATATGTTTTAAACAGGGTCACATGAATTCAGTAGGTCATTTGGTCAAATTCTTGAAAATGTTATCAGCCCAGTGGCCACACTAATGGTCCAATCTTCACCAAAGATTTCTAAAGTAAATAACTTTTAATTAATTTATGCCAAATATGAGCCTACTTACTTAAGTCCCATGTCCTCAGGTGAGCGATTTTGGCCAACATGACCCTCTTGTTTTATTTTTTGGACACCCTGAGCGAACACAACTATGATCATTTAAGCAGCTTTCAGCTATTTTTGACTGAGAAAAATCAAAGACAAATGTCTAGAGCACAGTAGATTGGCTGAAAGACCTACCTATATGTAAAAAAAACAACTCAAAAACTGTGACTCAAGCCCACCAGTGAAAGGCTGAGGAGTTAAAAGTCATCAGCTCTCACCACTCAGTCCAGTCTGTTTCACCAGGCATAAGAACTGTGTTTCAAGTAGTCAACTCTAACCACTTGTTCTTGGCTGCATGGCCATGAATAAGGGGCTAAGAAGGTGCAAGTAGTCAATTCTAACCCTCATCCTTCAGTCCCTGGCCAGAAATAAGGGGCTATGGAGGTGCAAGTAATCAATTCTAACCCTCATCCTTCAGTCCCTGGCCAGGAATAAGGGGCTAAGGAGGTGCAAGTTGTTAACTCTAACCCTCATCCTTCAGTCCCTGGCAAGGAATAAGGGGCTAAGGAGGTGCAAGTTGTCAACTCTAACCCTCATCCTTCAGTCCCTGGCCAGGAATAAGGGGCTAAGGATGTGCAAGTTGTCAACTCTAACCCTCATCCTTCAGTCCCTGGCCAGGAATAAGGGGCTAAGGAGGTGCAAGTAGTTAACTCTAACACTCATTCTTCAGTGCCTGACCAGGAATAAGGGGCTAAGGAGGTGCAAGTGGTCAACTTTAATCCTCATCCTTCAGTCCCTGGCAAGGAATAAGGGGCTAAGGAGGTGCAAGTGGTCAATTCTAATCCTCATCCTTCAGTCCCTGGCCAGGAATAAGGGGCTAAGGATGTGCAAGTTGTCAACTCTAACCCTCATCCTTCAGTCCCTGGCCAGGAATAAGGGGCTAAGGAGGTGCAAGTAGTTAACTCTAACCCTCATTCTTCAGTACCTGACCAGGAATAAGGGGCTAAGGAGGTGCAAGTTGTCAACTCTAATCCTCATCCTTCAGTCCCTGGCAAGGAATAAGGGGCTAAGGAGGTGCAAGTGGTCAATTCTAATCCTCATCCTTCAGTCCCTGGCCAGGAATAAGGGGCTAAGGAGGTGCAAGTTGTCAACTCTAACCCTCATCCTTCAGTCCATGGCCAGGAATAAAGGGCTAAGGAGGTGCAAGTAGTCAACTCTAACCCTCATCCTTCAGTCCCTGGCCAGGAATAAGGGGCTATGGAGGTGCAAGTTGTCAACTCTAATCCTCATCCTTCAGTCCCTGGCAAGGAATAAGGGGCTAAGGAGGTGCAAGTGGTCAATTCTTATCCTCATCCTTCAGTCCCTGGCTAGGAATAAGGGGCTAAGGATGTGCAAGTTGTCAACTCTAACCCTCATCCTTCAGTCCCTGGCCAGGAATAAGGGGCTAAGGAGGTGCAAGTTGTCAACTCTAATCCTCATCCTTCAGTCCCTGGCAAGGAATAAGGGGCTAAGGAGGTGCAAGTGGTCAATTCTAATCCTCATCCTTCAGTCCCTGGCCAGGAATAAGGGGCTAAGGAGGTGCAAGTAGTCAACTCTAACCCTCATCCTTCAGTCCATGGCCAGGAATAAAGGGCTAAGAAGGTGCAAGTTGTCAACTCTAACCCTCATCCTTCAGTCCATGGCCAGGAATAAAGGGCTAAGGAGGTGCAAGTAGTCAACTCTAACCCTCATCCTTCAGTCCATGGTCAGGAATAAAGGGCTAAGGAGGTGCAAGTTGTCAACTCTAACCCTCATCCTTCAGTCCATGGCCAGGAATAAAGGGCTAAGGAGGTGCAAAACCCTCATCCTTCAGTGCCTGACCTGAAATTAGTGGCTGAGGAGTTACAAGTGTTCAACTCTAACCACTCAGCACTGTGTGCCTGGCAAGGAATGAGCGGCTGAGGAATAGGCTATCCTCTGGTCAAGATTTGCACTATTTGCTGCAGAGTTAACTGTAACACATAGTTTGCAAGTTGCAAATAAGTGAATATAAGATACTGATATTGGCTGTTTTACATTATAAGCATATATTTCACTGTGATAACTTATGCCACGGAGTGATACTTCTTTCATATGAGTGTGGATAAATAAACAAACTCCAAATCAATTCTAGCGATGGAATAACATTATAGTTAAACATTGAGCGACCACTGTCTAGTACTATTCCTGACCTTTTTTTTCAAAAAATGATGTATGAAAACCTTGTGTATGGGTATGGGCAACATATATTGTAGGGGTTATATACAGTATAATTGTAAACATGCTTTTATGTATTTACACAGAAATTGATCTATTTTTCTATCATGGTAAGTTATCAGTATACCGGTATAATAAATTTGTGTTGTGGGTAGCGTGAAACGTCTAATGAAAGAGGAACTCCACCTGATGACAGAACTTGTTGCAGTGGTTCGCCATTGTTTGCTAGTATGTCAGAAAGTGTCCTAGACAGAAAAAAAAAAGTTTTATGTTGAGATATTGTCTAACTTATTCACATGATATTGGTGGGTTTTTGCAGACATTTGTCTGGTGTCTTTCACCACTGAACTTTGCCATAAGGCCCATTAATGTGTCTATGCGATGTAATGGAATAGATTAAATAATCAAATATATGTCACAAAAAGGTACAAATTTTCAGGAATTTTTTATTTTTATTTGGCGTGTCAGTCGAAAAGTCTGTAGAAAATGCTTCTAACATTTATACACATTGATAAAATAAGAAGATATTTTACATGCAGTTAGTTTAAACACTTTCTGAGTTGTAGTGGTTAAACTTTGTGCAGAGTAAAAGAGCTCAAAATATATTTTACAAGGCATAATATAATAATATTGCTGTTTTCATGAAGATGCACTATATAGATTACAAGAGATAGGCGACATTACTAATGTGTTCATTCATCAAGTATTTCTTAAGATCTTATATGAATGACTTGGGTTTCAGAACGTATGTGCTTGATTGGTCACCCCTAACTCAATATCCTCTCACAAATGGGCAATTTCTATAACAAACATGGACCTTGCACTTGCATATCCAGCATCAAATCATTGCACAATGACACACCAAGACATAAATCCACAACAACTTTATGAACATCCCCAGTACCACCACTGACCTGTCTGTGATTTTTGGTTGTTTCAATGACTTAAAAATGCAAGCAGGATGCTGTTTTGATTTCTGCTGTGGTATAGCAAGTATTGTCTACTAGTGTCTGGTATGATAGTGTCATACGTAAAAAGATGAGTACCTTACAGCCTTCAGACAGGAGGTACATCGCTGGTACTTGTGCACAAAGTACTTAAAAGAATGAAAATAATGAAATTTGAATATAGCAAATACTTCTGAAAAAGGAGCGCTGATCTAGGCACATATAAAATGATCATCTTACTGTATCTGTACCTATGTCCATATTTATATCTTCTGTTTCAGGGGAGGAAGGGAAGATCAATGAGGACAGTGAGTTCCCAAATGTTATGTTCCTCATGCACAAATGGTACATGCCTTCAGAAGCTCTAGCCGAGTCCTTCATCAGCCTGTATCCTTCTGTAACATCCCTAATGAGTCACGTGTTCAATCTCCATGTGAAACAACCCTTTTGAACCTATCTGTTTAGTCACTATACATTAAACTTTAACTTATACTTATGTATAGTTCAAGTCACTATACATAGAATTAAAACTTATACTTATATATAGTCCAAGTCACTATACATAGAATTATAACTTATACCGGTACTTATATATAGTAGTAGTCACTATACGTAGAATTAAAACTTATACTTATATATAGTTCTAGTCACTATACACATAATTAAAACTTTAACTTATATATAGTTCAAGTCACTATACATAGAATTATAACTTATACTTATATATAGTTCAAGTCACTATACTTAGAATTATAATTTATACATATATATATAGTTCTTTCCTTGAGCAGTGCATTGTAGAATGACTTGCTCCAGGACTAAGTTAGGTTTAGGGGTCAAACACAGTACCTTTCTGATCCCGAGTCTGACATCTTATCCATTTGACCTCTGGAAGTTTCATGAGGCCATGTAATCCCAGAATGTATTGACACCTGTGACAACATTAATGGGATGTTTTCATTGATGTAAGTTGTATTAATAAATAATTGCTATTATGGTACATGGTATGCAGTATCTATAATAATTGCTATTATGGTACATGGTATGCAGTATCTATAATAATTGCTATTATGGTACATGGTATGCAGTATCTATAATAATTGCTATTATGGTACATGGTATGCAGTATCTATAATAATTGCTATTATGGTACATGGTATGCAGTATCTATAATAATTGCTATTATGGTACATGGTATGCAGTATCAATAATAAATGATTGCTATTTAGTACATGGTATGCAGTATCTATAATAATTGCTATTATGGTACATGGTATGCTATATCAATAATGATTAATTGCTATTTAGTACATGGTATGCAGTATCTATAATAATTGCTATTATGGTACATGGTATACAGTATGTATAATAATTGCTATTATGGTACATGGTATGCTATATCAATAATATAAATTGCTGTTACGCTACATGCTATGCAATATGTATAATAATTAATTGCTATTATTCTACATGGTATGCAGTATCTATAATAATTAATTGCTGTTATGCGACATGGTATGCTTCTTGAATTTGTTCAGAATAAGGCTAAAAATACAATGATTATTTAAAACAGTAGTTAATTATTTAACTGATTTCTGCCATTTTAATCTAGTACATGTCTATGTAATTAGTTGCCATTCATGTAATTAGGTCTTATAAAAATATATCTATTTTAGTAATGTTTCACTATTGAACTCAATTGTTATACAAAGCTTTTTATGGGATTTTCATTTCTATTACCATTCATTTCACTCAGTTATTTTATTGCCATGACCTCTTTCATCAGGACCTGGTATTTAAATAATGTTGTAATCATTTGCAATAAAATTGTTTTATCTGATTTATACTTGCTGACCTCTTTGACTTAAGTCATAGATTGCTTGCCTTGATAGAAATATGTTAAATTATTGTTCTTAAAATGTCAACCTTTCACCTGTTTGGTTAGAATGATAGAATATTTTACATAACTTCTTTTTCCGGCCATATATAAATGTATTTTATATTTTTTAAATGTTATTTTGTGTTAATCCTGATAATTGTCACTATAACAAGCTTTGGTCCCTTTTTGTGTCGCCTGAAAAGGGGACATATAGGGATTACTTTGTCTGGAGTGTAACTTTGTCACCTTAGGTCCAAATGACTCAACACTTAGTATGCATGTTTCTGGCAATGACTCAAAGTACAGTGCACAAGAACCATAACTCTACCTTCTTCTGTTTTTTAGTTATTCCCCTTTGACCTATTTTATAGAGCATTTCTTGTCCGGAGCCTAACTTTGTCACCGTAGGTCCAAATGACTCCAAACTTAGTATGCATGTTTCTGGCAATGACTCAAAGTACAGTGCACAAGATGGGTAACTCTTCCTTCTTCCGTTTTTTAGTTACTCCCATTTGATTGATTTTTAGTGCATTTCTTGCAAAGGGCATAACTTGTTGTGCATGTTTTTTGCAATGAGACTATTAAAAGGTTATTTTATATTTGAATTTTTTGCAAATACATTGCTTATATCTGTACAACAAAAAACTAATTAACAATTTTTATGTCGACTAACAAAATTTTCGTCAGGCAACACATCCGACTCGCGGACTCTCCGCTCCCCCCACCTGAACCCGGCCAGTCCATTATACTGACACAAACGAGTCAAGCGTAATGCTGTCTCCTTAGCCCCGAGCGTTAGGAGGGAAGCCACTACTACTAACTTTAAAGTCTTTGGTTAGAACTGGCCCGTGTTTGAACCCATGACCTCCCGATCCGCAAGCTAACGCTCTACCACCTGAGCTATTGTGGCTGGTCACACTGATAAAAAGCAATGCTTGTTAAGTACCATTAAAAGTGAAAAAATTTTTGAGAAGTTCTTCTGTATTTTCTATAGTATGAGAATGTCGCATTGGCTCATTTTATTATTGCTTTGCTAAACACGTATTTAAATGACTTTGGCAAATAGTGTAGATCCAGATCAGCCAGCTCTCTGTTCAGGATCTGCACTATTTGCTGCTGAATCTCTAGAAATATATTTTTAGAAATATATTTTAGGCACCTTGGTATGTCAATGTTAAGAAGATAACTTAAGAATTTTTTGAGGTTATTAACAACTGTAGCAAGCTAAGAGTTATAATCCTTAACAAAGACTGTTCAGGTATCAGAATGCTGATGAGGCCATCAACTGCCCGACTGCTAATTGCACACATCTACCTGTCCAGAAGAACTGTCCCATACAGGTGTATAAGGCCAAGATCTGCTATGCTGTCAGGTAAGAATGCTCTATTGTTATTCTTTTTGTTTGATGTTTTAGTCAAACTAAGACAATGGAAAGTTGTGAAATATTCACCAGCATATACTTTTTAGACTCTTTTGTTTCAATTTATTCCCATTCGTTCAAGTGCTCACAAACAGTATTATGAAAAAGCACTTTTTTATTTTTTTATTTTTATTTTTAGAGTAAGTCAGCCATTTGCCATTGCTATACAGTTATATGTAAAACAAACTTGTTCCACAGTTCAGGAATTTTCTGATTGTTCACACTACAGTACAGGTATTTAACTTCTCTGCCTATTTTTGTAGTTTACATTGATACCTTTTAATATCTAATCCAAGCTCTTATTGCAAAAAAAACTTTTTTGCATTTTTGTTTAAAATTGGTCAACCATTCACTATATGCTTTACAACCACATTGACTGGTAAACTCGGTTCAAATAGATGTACTTGATTTCATTTTAGGAACTGGTTGTTACAGTCTTTATGATTATTTTTTCAAGGAGAGACCCCTACATGCATCATGGTAAAACCACTGATTTAAATCTGATTAATTTGAGTCTTAGAATGGTCTCAGATTTCAGCTTTTAGTTTAACCTCCTACCTAATGGGTTAGATTAGAGAAAACAATTAGATGTAACAGCATGTGTACATCCAATACTTTGAAATAATCCCAGACTTGAAGTAAAAGACATGAAATAAACCTTTGAACCAATCATTGTTAATGTTTAAATTGACTTGAAAACTGTTGTAGTTGTTTGTTTCTGTCATATTTATTTCAACATAAACATGACAAAAATCATTGTCTCTTTGACATAGCTGGTTCAATAAATATGTCTGATTAGAAGCTTCATATACCTGTAGTGTCAATACATATACGACTTTACATATGTCAGCGAGGGTGTTTACTGCATGAGGCTGTATAAATGTGCTTGTGGCATTTTCTAAACTACCTGTATTTGATTGGTTACGAACAATCTGCCAAGGCTAACAACAAGTTCACATGGATCTAGCATAAATCCAGTATTGTTATATGGCATCTGTTGCTTTTATAACATGTACCGTCACCACAAAGTCAAAGACCCTGATAAAAAAATCTTCATCTTGTATTTATCATTCTGTCATTCTATTTTCTGTGTGTTTTTGTAACATTTTGCAAAAAATGTATACATAAATGCAAGTGATGTTATGCTTTATTTACTTACCAGTAAGCTGTTTACAGCAAACATTTATTGATATCTATGTACAGTTAATCAGACATTAACATTTAGATCACAATATGACTTTGTAACATAACTCTTCTGATGTAATTAAACCAGATATTTTCGCCTCTCATTTAGTAACATTATAACAGTTTAAATATTATCACTTTGATATTAATCTATTTCTTCCTAATTTGAAAAATTATTTATGAAAAAAAAATCATAAAATGTAGAAAAATGTAGAAAAAAAAAAGGTGTCAGACATTAATGACATTTTCTTGTGTAATTTTTTCTCTGATTATCTGGGAGGGTGTGGGGTGTGGGGGCTTTTTGTGCCTTTGAATTGTGTAAGCATTTCAATTGGTCAATGGACTATTCTGACAAGGTTTATCTTATCTGTTTTTACAGGAGAAGGTAAAAAACTGACTCTTTCAAAATTAGTTAAAATTAATTTCTTTTCTACCTTACATTATGACAAAATAATTATAATTTATTATAAATTTCTTGATCATGTATCTAATATAAAAAATGTATTTTATTGCATTTCTTTTATATAAAATAGTTCTGAGTTGAATTTTCAAAGTTTCCAAATGTTTATTGAAAAAAAAAATATAGTCTTCTTTACTGGACAGTACAAAATAGCAGAAACTTTCAAATGGAAAACTATTCTATTTTTAAGTTAGAATAGTTTTGTACATAAAAATCAAACTGGGATATAACTCTGTTTCAGCAAGAGTATTCTAACTGAAGTTGGACTACTTTTGTATCCAACATGTTAGAGGTATAAGATGAAGAACATATTATATTTTGGTTTTCCTTCTTTTTTTATCCTGTTAGCTAAATTATTTTTAGAGTATACAGCGGGGCACAACACATATTGTAATATAAGAAAGATTGAAGGGAGAAAAAAATCAAGTTAGAAAGTTTTTCTATTGGCCTTTTTTTATTTGTGGTGGGTGTGAACTAAAACTGTGAAATTATCAATAAGAGGAGAAGTAAAGTACAAAGTGTGGAATGTTCCATGGGAAGGTTTTACGTATTCATATCTGTAGACAGAATGTATTTAACTGTGTGACAATAAATGCTTGAGCAGTTATCAAACTACTGTTTATACCATAGATGTGAACTCTCCCATTTTTGGATGGAGACCCCCACTTTTAAGTTTCATAAATATTTGAAAATGATGGATGCTTTCACATTTTCAGAAATCTCCCGTCTTGGAAACAGATAACTCCCTACTTTGCTTATATGAAAACAGCAAAATCTTCCACTTTGCAAGTAAAAATCTCCAATTTTGGCCTCAGAAAGAATTCACATGTATGTTATACACGACTTACATTGCATTTTAGCATTGCTGGAATTATTATAATTATTTAAATGTAAACTTTTTAAGGCATCAGTAGGGGTCCACATGCAATGGGTCATTTTCTCTTTTAAACTCAGTCTCATGCTTACTCAAATCTAGAGCTTGACAGCTATGAATTAAGACATGTGAGCTAAGAATTAAGACATATGGAAATTGATGTGTAACACTGGTCACCTTGACCATTCCTATGAAACTGTTGGAGATTCCAGAGATAGTACAGTAGTTACACTTGCATTGTATTTTGCATTTAATATATAGGAGTGAAAGTTAGGACTGTGAGTTTGCATCAATGTTTCCGGGGAATTAACTTATATGTTGCCAAGATAACAATGTTTCACTGTTGTTAACAAATAACTAAGCTTTTCAATTGCTTATTAATGTAGCCTGATAAAAATTTAGCTGATTTAGAATCCCTTTGGGATTGTTCATTCACCAGCTGTTTGCTAGAAAAAATGAGAGGAGTAGAAATGATTTTGTTATCACAGTGACATCAGAGGGAAGTCTATGCTAATGAAAAGCAGACTGGTATTGATTCCAATGTAGAATGTGTGACACATTTGTAACCTGAAGTCAATACATTTTATAACACTGAAGAGGACCAGTCTTGTGTTGTTGTCTGCTGCTTTTAACAGAGCAGACGTTGGAGTATTGGGATTATGTTAAATATGCTTACTTTTTAGGGTGGTTGTATTTTATTGAAAATGATAAATTAAAATCTTATCCAAACATTTATACATTTTTAAATGATGAGATTAAAGTGAAAACAACATTAATAAAGTCTTCATAGCCTTGCATAGTTTTAAGCAGCAAAAATCATTTGCCTCTTATACAACAGTTTTATGAGCTTTTGTATTTTCTTCCTTTCATATGTTGCTAGAAAATTGAAATTGCCAATTGTCATGATGTTTTGATGATTTGGTGTTTTTTATTTACAAACTACATTTTGTTGTTTTGTAATAAGCATGCTAAAAGATATAGCAAACCAGCAAACCAACAAGTAACTAAGTCCTGACCCATGATAGGAGTGCAAATTAGAAAATCCCAAAATAGACTATTAATCTAAATCCAATTTCATGTTATTTGGATCTTCTTATTTATATTTGCCAATCACCCTCCAATCACTGAGATACAGTGTCTTTGTAGTCTGTTTATGAAGAGTCTTATTATAATCTCTAGTAACCCAGAGTCTATTTGACGTCAGAGGAACGCAGTCTATTCTATAAATATGCACACTGTGGGAGCTGTGCCTATAATGGGACTGACACTGTGATGACACTCTCCGATTGGCTGCCTTGCTCCCTCTGATTACAACTAATGGACACAGATCTCTATCAGCTATTCATGTAATTGCTGGATAACCTTTTGCTTCAGAAAAACATCCAGAATGCCCGTAGAGAGACAAATAGATTGTTTACTGTTTTCAGCTTCTTGCTGGAATGACTATGGAACTAATGGAATTTAACCCAAAATAAGATTTCATTCCTTATTGAAAATGTGGTACAATGACTTCTTGGTTAAATTAATTAAATGTGTTTAATTGTAGTTAAATCCAGGTCTATCATTAGGCACTTTTGGTAGCTGACATTCAAACTGACATGGCTTTTAAGGCTAAAAAAACTACCTGGTACAGAAAACGTTCATATAAAGTGCATTATTTTCTCAACTAATTTGCCATTGCCTTTGTGAAATGTGTAATACTTGTGCAACAAAACATGAGATTAATCTTATTTTGAACTAGTTGATGTGTTGACTTACTTGCCCTTTCTTTAGTTACATTTGCAATACACAAGGTTGGTTCTAAAATAATTGCTGGTAGTCTTAACAACTCATTATTTAGTTTATTTTATACTTAGGGTGTGAGCCTATTTCAAAATTGGTGTAATATTGAATTATACATGAACAGGAGTTGGTAGTTCTAGATCAGTATTATTTGACATGTACAATACAACTTTTTGGCTTAGAAGTTTATTAGCCAAGTATTAAAAACTAGAATTAAGCTTAAGTTGCAATTTGGCCTTTTTTTTGTTAATATTGCGTAGGATGATAGCTATACAAAATATAGAGATGTTGAGGCTTTTATCACTAAACAGCTAAATTACAAAATATAGCAATGTCCATCATAAAAGGAGTTTCAGTGTTTCTTGTGAGATATATAACTGCTGTAAAATTTGTGACACATATATTTTCTCATTCTTTTTTATCTCACTGTGGTGAGTATGATTGAATACGAACATAGATTTGCAAACTTTTGTGAAGAGCTAATTGAAAGTAGTTACACATGAGTTAAAACTGTAACAGATGTCAGTGTCCAGGTGTGGTATAAATACATTTATACATCAACACTTGAAGACTTTTAATAATATTTGTGCTTTCAAACTGAAGATTTGTTCTCTGTTTAGTTATCCTTGTTAAATAATAACATAATAATGCATGTTTGATTGGCAGTCACAAAACTAAATTTCAGCATAAATCAACAGCAACATTTCCTTAACAGGAACTTGGCATAAAATGGAGAAAAAATAACTATGCTGTCAACTCATCTGCAAATTAAAAGTCACCATTTTTAGATTGTAATATTTACAAAAACAGAAGCACAGATAAGTGCAACTAACTGAATGCACAGTTAAACAGTCATGAAATCAGGTTGAGACCAACATGTTGAGAGAGTTTTTCAATGTTAATGGAATCTTTATCAATATTCCCCCAAGATTGCAGAATGCACTAAGAAAAGTCAATGACCGTTCAGTCATTTTCCTGAATATACATTTCTGACCGATACTCTAAATTTGCTTGGTATTTTTCCAAAATGTTCAGGATTTAATTATACAATGATTCTGTATAAGTAATAATGCATGCTATAAATAGCTATAAATATAGATGATTTTTGTGCTATAGTAAGTTTTCTTATATTTCACCCACTGTTTTCTCAGAAATTCTGGAAAGGATGTTCACCTCAGACATCAAAAATTAATCATTTTACAGACAGTTTGCTTTTGATATGTTATGATCTGTGTATTACTGTTCAGTGTGCAATCTCATTAATTCTCTGAGTATCCATATTGTTTAACCCTTCTATATCAAAGGATGCTTGGTTTTCCATGTAGTTATTTGTTAAAACGCTAAACTGAGTCCTTTTTCTGATCTGGATTTACACTATTTCTCTAACCTTTACAAAAACACATGATGTGCAGGTGAAGATTAAAATGTAATTTTCTTTCAGCAATATTTTTGCATTTTTATATGTGCTATTGAAGTTGTTTCCAGCAGCTTGTGACAAACACTATTAGTGTTCTTTGCATTGACTGTCTGAAACTTTTGAAATAGGCAATTATGTGTAATTATGAACTTCTATGTTTAGTACCAAAAGGTATATATGGCATTCTTAGTTCAGTTTAATAACATTACTAGACTAAAACTGTTTGGTTTGATTCTTTTTATAGTCAGTGTTCATGTATAGTTGAAATTATTCTCCTTGTAGATTGATTCCTTTTTTTGCAAAGTTTTCTGAGATGGACTTAATTTTCATTTCCTTATGATCATAATACAGAGTTACTGCGGGGCGCCCTTGACATTGTGGTAATGTTGCCTCGTTGTAACTCCTCTGACTGCTTAGCTTCTCACCGCATGGGTTCAAGTCCAGTTTGGGGCAAAGGACTTAATATGGGAAGGTCTTCCATTGACTTGCAGTGTGCCGTTGGTTCTACCCAGACATTTGTTTGGGGTCTTCCTCCACCAAAAAGCTGGATGTTGCTTTAATGATCATAACTGGTCTCTGCAATATTTTTTTAAATAAAAACAAAACAGAGTTAATGCTTCATAAAGGAATCTGCTGACCTAACAGTTTATGACTATCCCTGTCTCCAAATGACAAAAAAGTAGTTCCATGTGTTTCCATGATCTAATGTAGAATAAAGGGCAGATTCATCAAATTAACTTCTTGTAGCAGGACAGATTCATCAAATGTTTATATAAGTATGCCCAGCCTGTTTAAGTAGCTGCAAATGTGATGATAATATGCAATTCAAAAGAATTAATAAACCACCCTCTAGAGTGCATAGAAATACAACATTCACTGAAACGTGGGTCAGCCACTCTTGGTTCTTATCCCTTTACCTTGCTTTTAAGTCCTCTACATTGAAAGTAGAGGTGTATAGTTTGAGAAGGGATGGTTCAGTTTCTCACTGTCTCTTAAACGTAGTATATGACAGTTTGCCTACATGAAATTTATGTAAAAGTAACTTACCACTGCTTTGGAGAATTAGGCCATAATTTCTGCTCACACTTTAGCTTAAGTAAAGATGGTTTTGAACACTGCCTACATTGTTAGACTGTACAAATCACAATTAAACTACTCTAAAGTGCAATCATTCCAAATCTAAAAATAAGCACGATAGTGATATCTGCTAAAAATAGATACTGGCGTCATATGGTCTTCCTAGTTAAAAATAGCTATCTCTGCCTCATGGCTCAGATAATAAATACCTGTTTGCAATGAGGAATGGGGATTTATGTTTCATCTTTCACACTGATCTTGGGCATCAATAAGCAGCATTTTGCAAGATCTTTACAGGTAACAAGGGCATACTTGGTTATTTGAGAATAAAATATTTTGGTCCAAACTGTCGGATACCACTTTGTGACAGAAGAAGGAAATATAACATTGCCAGCAATGCTGTCATTCAATTAAATATACTTTTTTGGCATAAGCAGACCTGTAGCTAGTGTTTATCCTTGGTTGAATGACCTAGAAAATATCATGATAAATAAAACAACAAGCTATGGAAAAAAAATGTTTTGCAAGACATTCATGTCATTTGGCTATCATATTTCAAACAATGGAGTTGTCATGCACATTTTGTTCAGTGAACATTATATACTATATAATTATACATTATATATTATCAATACTTAGCTGTACAGGTTTATAAAGCTATTAAATAGAGACAAAGCAGCAAATAGTGTAGATCCTCATCAGACAACTCTCTGCTTTGGCAATATCATAATTTTGATTCTGTTTTTGTTGGTTGTTTTGATTTAGAAACCTAAATTGTATTTTTACACGTTTCAGATAATTGCTGATATAAATTGTACAAATAACATTTATTTTAAATAGTTTATGTGACAATTACAGGAAAATTTTTGTTTTAACACATCATCAAAATTGTGAAAGTTTGCAGACATAACAACAACATTTTGTCACATTTTTGTACGACATAAATTAAATTGCTTAAAGAATAATCTCACACTTACTTTCTTAATACTTTCATGATATTGTATTATAATTTAAATTTGTCTCAGTTGTTAATTATGCCAAAAATTCATGATTTGTACAATCAATGTTAATGATTATTCTCTGATTTTTATTTCTATGGCAGACTGATATGTCATGGGCTTTTATAAACCTAGAAATGAAGCCATTTTGTGAAAACTACATATTTACATGGGAATGATAGTACCACCATTCAGAATATTACTAAGAAGTTGACAAATAGCAGCATTGTGTTGATCAACTAAATTTTCATTACGGTAATGATTGCACTACAAGCACTTTAATAGTATTCTTTTCTTTACTCTTTGGGAAAAGAGGCACATTTTTGCAGTAATGAGAACTAGTATAGATAAACTGTCACATATTTTTTTTACTTAAGTGAATAATCCCTTCTCAAACTATACAACTTCACTTTCAATGTACATAGTGAATTATAGCAGAAAAGTCGAGAACTTGAAGACCTGTTGACCCTGTTTACTATTTGGGAGTAGTAGGTCACTTTGCTGGTTACATCAGTCATAACATGTTTCACTAGATGCTTTATTTACTTATGTTCTGGATGGTGTTTTATTAATAAATTCACAGTTCATTTGGTATTGCATTTTATAGCCTCATTTACATCTACTTTAAACAGGCTGGACATGCTAATGTAAACATTTGATGATTTTACCACTACCTGATTAGAACTATATGACTCATATTTTTGTTTCATATTCTATCATGAAAAAAACAAAGAACTACTTTTTATCATGAGAAAGGGGTAATCTTAATTTGTTTGGTCAGCAGCTTGCTGTGTGAAGCAGTGACTCTTTTTTCACTGATAATGTAATGAGTACAATAATGACTTTCAGTGAGAAAAATGTTAGTGATACTTGATTAAGTTTTGAAGTTATCAATGCCTCACTTTCATTTTATAAAAATAATATAAACACAAAAGTGTACCTTTTCCAGACTAAACATGTATGTAGGGTTTAGCTTATGTCGGTTCATACATAGTGAACATAGAATAATTTCAATATTGCTAATCTTGTCAACTAACAGTAATCCTCCTTGCAGGTTCTGGATCTGTTACGTTCTATTTCTATTTGACTTCCACAAACTTGGGTATGTTCGTATTACGATCTAGGTCACAGCATGAAAATTATTCAGTATCGTATACTTAGTAATAATAAAAGTCTGTCTATTTGCAGGTACTGGATCCGTAACTTCCCTGTTCAGTTTGACCTTGACCCCAAGCTTCAGTCAGTGATCCGAACATTTGGCAGTCTGGTTCAGAGAGAGGGCAACAGCACTTTCAAAGAGCTAATTGATCTCTCCAAAGTGTGAGTAGAATTTAAATTAACATTTAATTGTTTTGCTTGTTTTTTGTTTGTTACATCTCACCAACACAATTACAGCAAAATTAGTGATGTACAGCTAATTTTTTGCGGAGAAAAACCCAAGACTTATGCTTGCTGGAAAACCTCCCCAAAAAGAAAGTTATCACACCGACTGCGACTAAAGTCAGTGCAGAGAGGGACTTAGAGGTTGCTAGTTGGCGACTAATTGCTTGACCACTGGCACCCCCTCAACATTCAAAACCACCCCAGTATAAAATGATCACCTTTAATACAAATGTCTGCTTTTCATAATGATTAAACCACTTTTCCAAAGGTCTGTTATGGGGTTTTAGTGTAGCATTAGTGGATTATTAGTTTTTTTCACCACATTTGTGAAAGGTCAAATCTTTATATGATATTATTTTAACTATTAGCATTTTTGATGTTATCCTTTGAAGTTAAATTATCTTATATTGTATCCATGTCAGCTTAATATCATATTAACTATTTACATGTATGTTTTCTCCATTTCATAATTGACATAATGTATCCTGATCTTGTTTAGTCCATCATATGACTGGATGAGGAGTGTTTCTGTGCGAAATCCATCAATGCGACACAACCGTAAAGTCTCTCTGGTGTTTAACCATCTGGAACCAGAGGAGCTTGCGGACCATCTCACCTACCTAGAGTATCGAGCATTCCGCAGAATTAACGTAAGTATGTCATTGCCAAGCAGATCATTGACAAATGCCGTCTCAGGTTCTACCTAAATATTTGTCGGGGGTGTTCCTTGACCAATCAGTTGAATATAGACATTGCAACCATTCTTGTGTCTTAGTGCAATGTATGCTTATACAAATTGTAAGCAGAAATGCCATAAACTTTATCAGCAGCCTCATTCTGCCATGGTGATGCAATAATTAGACTGTTTTGTGGATTTAACATCCACAAAACAATTTTTAATCTCCTCTAAAAGTACAAAAAGTGCTTTGAAAATTGTGATGTGTTATGACCACAAATATCACATTATCTTTATTTCATATTATTTCATATTATACATTAAATTCTTTTTAGCATGATATTAATTATTAACAAGGACATATGATACAAGCTTATTATTAAAAACTGATGAATTTGCAATTTTAACTAAATTTTGAAATTATTTTTAATCATTTTCCTTTTTGCTATTCAGAAATTTATCTGAAATTATACCTTCATACAGATTATTAAGCAATTATTAAAATGATATTTCTTGAAATTTCTATGTATCGGATTTTACATGGCATTGAATGTTATAAATTTATGAAAATTTACCAAATGTCAAACCACCAGCCTTATCACCTGATACCATGTTTCTGCAACCAGTTCACAGATTTCAAGAACTATGCAATGACAGCATCTTTGAAAGACAACCCGAAGCTTGAGCGATCTATTGCGCTGTTCAATGGACTTTCACAGTGGATACAGTGTATGGTTCTCAGTAAAACCACGCCACAACAACGAGCAGATGTCATTGTCAAGTTTTGTAATGTTGCTAAGGTAATTTAACCAAAACATCCACATAAAAGATGTTTAATTGTGTAAGGAACAGTTTTTTATTTTAGAGGTTTTTTTTTTTATTAAGAACATTACTTCAGCAAAAAGCATCTGTTTTCATCAAACATATGCTATTCTACCAAGGTCAGCATCAGTGCCTGTTAAAAAAGGTTAGTTGCAGAACATTTTCGTTTTGTTACTTAGAGCATTGCTTCAACAAAAGCAGATGTCATCATAAAGTTTTGCAGTGTTGCCAAGGTGAACAGCCGTGTCAATATGAAAAATGGTAGGTTGTGTCAGATATAAGAGCATTGCCTTAAAGGTATTGTTAAAGGTACTTAAAGCTTCATTCCAACTGATTGTGCATGTTATAAATAACTAAAAAAAAAAAAAATTTTGAAAGATACTTGTACTGAACTATAAAACATACCTTGAGCACACTTATAGTTTCCTACAAATGTATGAAACAACTTAATTTTTGTCCATTACATAATATTTTTATAAAAAATTTAAAAAAACATGATTGATAGCTAAATGAAATCTAAAATGGTAACAAGACATAATAATCATGATATTTCTGGGGACCCTGTTGCAATTAGTGCTGTCCGATTATACCTTAGCATGATCAGTTGGTGCTTCACAGGCTAAGATTTAATTGATAAACATGACTATTAATTGGTTTGTTGATTGTTATTGAACAAAACGTCCAAACTAATTTTTATTCTGGGAATGCAATCCTGTATTACTGCACCACATGTCCATTGTTCAAGTGGCAGCCATCATGCACATCCCCTATCACTTCAATATAAGTTGGATATAGTGATTTTGTTCATCTGTCAAATGTCCCTTAACCCTTAGCTTGCTACAATTGTTAATAACCCAGACTAATTTGTATTCCTCTTCTTAACATTGACATGCAAAGGTACCAAGACAATTTGCTAGAGATAGAGCTGTAAGTAGTGTAGATCCTGATCAGAAAGCTCCCAGCAGGTAACTGGCTGATCTGGATCTGCACTATTTGCCTAAGCCTTATAAACATCTAGATATCAGGTAAAGAGTTAATATGCTGAATATTGGTTCTACACTATTGGACAAGTCTTATAACAACAAAGGGAAATGCACTGTTTCTTGTACGCTATCTCTGACTCAATGTACAATTTATTCAAAATACTTATTGAAAAGAGACCTCATTAACAAATTAACTTTTAACTTTAAAATAAAATCTATTTATCTAATAAACCAGACACAAACTGATGTATCTGTCTACTGTCATGTGTCTTTTATTGTTTTTTGCAACATATTGATTGATTTGAAATACAGACAAAATCAATAAGTCTGAATGGTTAATTTCAATATTTTAAGAATATTGTTATATTCTGAAAGTGAAAATCTTCCACCAATAATTTATTTCATTAATAGTTATATAATGTGCATTACACATATGTACAAATTACAGAATTCAAACTTTTAAAATCACCATTTAAACACAAGTGTTTGATTTGATTTAGGATTATATTATGTGTATAACATAATGTACAGCTAGAGTACTTGCAATATCCATGTTTTAGTTCAATTAATGCTTAATTCATGCTACATTTATTATAGCTCTGATGTAATTTGTTTATTATCATTTGATGTATGTATAGAAATTACGCAGCCTGCAGAACTTCAACACGCTAATGGCGGTGGTGGGTGGGTTGACCCACAGTGCTCTAGCTCGACTGTACAAGACCACAGCATGCATTCCCTCTGAAACACAAAAGGTAAATCACACATTTTTTAGTCTCTTCTGTTTCACAAAAGGTAAACCCCTCTTTGTACATTTCTCACCTCCTCAGTTTCACAACAGGTAAACCCTACTTTGTATATTTATAAAGCTCTTCTGTTTCACAAAAGTTAAACCCCACTCTGTACATTTCTTAACCTTTTAAGTTTTGTGAGAGTTAAACCCCACTCTGTACATTTCCCAACCTCTTCTGTTTCACAAAAGGTAAACCCCACTCTGTACATTTCCCAACCTCTTCTCTTTCACAAAAGGTAAATGCCACTCTGTACATTTCCCAACCTCTTCTGTTTCACAAAAGGTAAACCCCACTCTGTACATTTCCCAACCTCTTCTGTTTCACAAAAGGTAAACCCCACTATGTACATTTCCCAACCTTTTCTGTTTCACAAAAGGTAAACGCCACTCTGTACATTTCTCAACCTCTTCTGTTTCATAAATGGTAAACCCCATTATTGAGAAATTTCTTAACCTCTTCTGTTTCACGAAAGGTAAACCCCACTTGGTACATTTCTCAACCTCTTCTGTTGCATAAATGGTAAACCCCACGTTAAAGAACTTTCATGTAGGGAGGTTTTCCAGCTAACCTTGTCCTGGTGATCCTTCTCAACTCAGACAATAGTCTGGGATCTTCCTCCTCCTCAACTGAACATTGCCAATATGACCATTATACTTGTTTCATACTTTACTAACAAATGCAATAGTTTTTTTTATACTTTTATATGTCAGTGAACTGTGTGTTTGTGCCAGTAAACATTCAATTGAATTAATAATCTGGTGTCATGTTTCAGATGCTTATAGAGTACACAGAACTCTTGTCATCCAACAACAACTTCAGCAACTATAGGAAAGTCTTTCATCAGTGTTCAGGATTTAAAATACCCATATTGTAAGTACTTATGATATGATTACAACTCTTCTTTATTTATCCACAATCATTCATAAGTTAAATGGACTAAAATTTCATGAAAAAGACTAGTTGGTAATAAATGCATATTTTATAATTTGGCATTTTGTTGACAAAGTGAATGATAGATATTCTTTCCAGATGTTATTTCATTAACAGACAATTCAATTGTGAAACCCTAAAAATGTCATTAGATGCTGAATGCATTGAATATCATTGTGTCATTTGTTTTATTAAATAATTGTCACTTTCATTTCCCCGTAAAATTAGCAATCTAACATGGTTGCCAATAGAACCATGTTCTGTTATAAGACTCTTTCATACCAAAAGTAGCTTACCTAGAGCACTTTAAGCTGATGACCATTTGACCTTAGCTGTTATTTGGTCCATCATTACTTCTTGCAAGCTATCTTTTTTGATGCTGCAGAGAAATTAAACCAGAAAAACTTGTCATTACATGTATATGATACTGTTTAAATCTTTGTTTTTAAGTTTGTCTACTTTTTAAATTCCATTCAAAATATATGTAACACTGCATTATATTAACACTCAGTTAATTTTTACAATAGTATCCTTATGTAAAGTATATATGATACAGTTATTTGTAGCTTTGCCAGTTTTAATACCTTTAAATTTCTTGTTTAAGTTGTATATGTATTTCATTCATCATTCTTGCGTAAGGTATATACCTATTTTACTGTGTTATTCTTGTTTGTTGGATTTACCCCATCACCAATAGTATTTCATTTATTTGGAGAGGCTGTCCACTTGAAGCAGAATATAGTGCTGACTTCACTGTGTATAGAATGCAGTGAACACCAGGCATAATACCACACCGAATCACATTATTCTGACACCAGGCCAACCAGTCATAGAACTATCCTTATATTTGCTTGAGTGTTAGCAAAGGAGCTATACCACTACCATTCATACACTCTAGTATAAAGTGGCCCGGGATTGGACCCATGGCCTCATGTATCTGAAACTGATGATACCTGAAGCTCTACTCATTGCGCTACCAGGTGTAGTGTGTTATCCTCTTGTAAGATAAATTATACTGCTGTTTGTAGGGGCGTCCACCTAAAAGACCTCATCCTCCTGCATACAGCCTTGCCGGACCGTGTAGAAGGGAGCTTAGTCAACTTCCGTAAAATGGCTCAACTCTCTCTAATCCTGCGGGAACTTACCAAGCTTCAAACCCACGACTCCATACCAGGGCTGTATGCCAATATGGATCTCATTAACACACTCAGGGTAAGTCACTCTGGTAACACACTCAGGGTTGTCACTCTGGGCACAGTTGATGTATAGTTTTAAAAATCAACACATATTTGTTTATTTTTAACATTGTTGATAGGTAAGTCTGTATTTAAATATGATGATTAATGAGGCTAATAATATAAAATTGGATAAATAAACCCAGTACATTAAGTTGTCATGAGCTCTTTTTAGTCCCCTACCAGAGGGGACTATAGGTTTACCCTCCCTCCGTCAGTCCGTCATTCCGTCAGTCTGTCTGTCTGTCTGTCTGTCTGTCTGTCTGTCTGTCTGTCCGCTAAAAATCTGGATCCTTTGATAACTTAAAAACTATTAAAGCTAGGCGCATGAAACTTGGTATGTTAATAGGTAGCAATGTGTACACTATGCACGTCCAAAATTTGGGTCGCTTCCTTGAAATTCAAGGTCACAGCATGACCTTGAAGCAAAATCGTGTCCGGCCCATAACTTCGTTATTTGAAGTCGGATTTTAAAACTATTTCACAGAAATGATCACCATATTGAGATGACGTGTGGCGAGCAAGATTTGGGTCGCTACCTTGAAGGTCAAGGTCACAGCATGACCTTGCAGCAAAATCGTGTCCGCCCCATAACTTTGTTGTTTGAAGTCAGATTTTACAACTATTTCACAGAAATGATCACCATATTGAGATGACTTGTCGCGAACAACATTTGGGTCGATACCTTGAAGGTCAATGTCACAGCATGACCTTGCAGCAAAATCGTGTCCGGCCCATAACTTTGTTATTTGAGGTCGGATTTTACAACTATTTCACAGAAATGGTCACCATATTGAGATGACATGTCGTGAACAACATTTGGGTAGCTACCTTGAAGGTCAAGGTCACAGCATGACCTTGCAGCAAAATCGTGAAGTTTTGGATAGCGCATTCAAGTGCACTTACCTTAAATGATAGTGCATTTAGGTGCTCATACCCTAAATAAAGGCTAAAAATAAATGTCATGATAAGTTAACATTTATTTAGGCCAGGTGAATTAAAATTTTTTATGTGAACGCCAACTACTGTTTGGGTGGGAGGAGACTATAGATTTGCCCTGTCTGTCTGTCCATTTGTCCAACAAAAAATCTGGATCCTGTGATTACTAAAATAGATGTTTGAGCTACATTGATGGAAATTAATTATAAATTGAAATAAACAGGAGCGTATGATAAAGAACTTTTTGAGGGACCGGTAGGGGACTACTGTATTGCCCGCAATACTATCAAATGCTTGTTTTACATAATTAGAAAAATGTGCATCAATATTTAACCTGTACTATTATTTTTATTGCTTTGTCACAGAGTTAACAGATAAACCATTCATTCACTTATAAATTTTCCGAAAAAAAAACAACATTAAAAGAGTTGCTTAAACCTAATCTTAACAACTCACCCCTGACTGCTTTGAACTAAAGATGCTGTCTTACCATTTAGCATTTATATTAGCAATCATCCTTAGACATGCACTACAAAAATGCACAGTACAATTTATAACAGACATTAAAAGGTTTTTAAATATTGACTTTCATTCACACAAAAAACCTGAATTTAACTGTTCCTGATTATTTCTTTTCAGTTGTCTCTCGACATGCACTACACAGAAGATGAAATCTATGAGCTGTCCCTAGCAAGAGAACCAAGAAACTCATTATCATCTGTAAGTTAACTCTTTGGTTGGATCTGAAAATTGCCATTGAATACAATCTAGTCCAATGACTGTAATTGGATCCACACATATACCCGTCTGTGTTAAGACCCGTCAGTGATCTTAATTAACAAAAATCAATTAACAAATCACATGTTTGAAGAAATGGCTTACATTCTCATAACTGTCTCTGTTTATACAAACAACTTCAATGCATTTCTTGTCAAACAGGTCCCAATTAACAGATTAGCAGATCCTATATCAATCATCTTAAACTATCTTCCTTTTTTGGCCCTCTCAGTTTTCACACAATTGTACAACATGGTTTTAATAACTGACTGTTGTGGAAAACTAGTTTAAGGAATTAACATTGGCTGTATTTGCTTTATTATTGCAGCCATCAACTCCTACAAAACCGGTTGTGTTCGCTGAATGGGTGGCAGGAATGAGACCTCCTGACCCAAACACTATCAACAAACATGTCCATGACATGGTCGAGGTGAGAACTATTTTTACTTTATAAAAAAGTTACCATGTTCCTACAAAATTTTAAATGCTCAAATTTATGTGTTGATTAAATTTATCTTACGAACACAGTTATAATTAAACTTCCATCAGTTAGTTATATAAGGAATCCAAGTTGACATATTTGTATTTTAAATAGTATGTTATTATAGCGCTGATTTATTGTATATGTCTTACAGGCTGTGTTTAAGAACTATGATAATGATCGTGATGGATTCATATCCCATGCTGAATTTGAGGCCATAGCAGGCAACTTCCCTTTCATAGATTCCTTCTGTGTCCTTGATGCCGACCAGTAAGTGTAATTCCTTCACTGAAGAGCTATGGAAGTGAATTGGTATAAAGTGTGACAAAAAAAGAGTGAAAATTTGATTATTTGGATTAATATGTTACCTTCTTTAAATTATCTTTTTGAATGGATTTATATTGTCTACTATAAGGGATAGAAATAGAAATAAATCATTTGAGATGAGGATATTTCATCCTGAGTTCGGATAAAACAAACTTTGGATAAAAACCTTTGGCCAAATTATTAACATACCATCAGGTGGTAAACACCTATTGATTATTATGAAAATGATAGGCTTCCTGTTTTATACAATGATCAAATTATTACATTACATTAATTCAACTTTCATTTTTTCAACTTTATGATGTATTATTTCAAATTATTTTTGCTATAATGAAAGCTGCAACATAGTTTTAGGTGAGTTTGAGTAAATGAATGAAACAGTTCTTCTGACAATTTTACCATTGTCTTTTACAGGGATGGAATGATCAGTAAAGCTGAGATGAAGACATATTTTATCCGGGCAAATTGCCATGCCCTGAGGAACAGCTTTAAACATGACTTCCATGAAATAACCTACTTCAAGCCAACCTTCTGTATTCACTGTACAGGACTGGTAGGTGACTCAGGGCTCAAATAAAAGCAACCCTGTTTGAGTTTACAATAAATTTACAACAGTGATATGTATATATATTCTATATACTTTATATTCTTATATCTTAAATCATATCAGGGTTCTGACATTTAAGAGAACAGGTGAACATGTTGAACTTACTTTAAACTCTTTTTGAAGAGAAAAAGGTTACTAGATCCTTATTTTTCTACTTTTTTAAATTTGGACTTTATTATTACCAATTTTAGGACTTGTGTCTATAATCTAATATAATTGCAGACTTTCATTACAACACAAAAGAAGTTTAAATAAAAACAAAACAAAAAAACTTTTTATTAAGAAAGTTTTGAATGAACAGATTAATTAGTCCCTTTACTTTATTTTATCATTTTACATAGTTTAGATAGTGGAACAAACACTAAATATATTAAAATCATAACAAAGATGTAAGTAGCATGTACAAATACTTTCTAAGAATTAAATATAAGTTTTATTGTAAGATTGAATAAGAATGTGTTACAGTATTGTGATCTAGTCAAAATATTGCATCCTAAAATTTAATATTGTCATGGCCTCAACTGATGTACAATTTGTTAATGGAGGATGAAAATCAAAATTAACAAAATACCTTCTTGATGATTAAACTGTAAAAAACAATATGCCTTAACTATCTTATAGAAACATATTTTAATTTTACCTTAATTAAAAAAAATATTTTAATGTTTTTTATTAATCACTTCAGCTATGGGGTTTGATCAAGCAAGGATGGAAGTGCAAAGGTGAGTTCTTTTTTGTTTTTTTTTGTCTGTAAGTTTGTTTTTCTTAATCTTTTGTTTCTTCTTACAATGCTATAATCAATTACATGTTGCTGAGACTAATCAGGTAATCTGGCTTGCCTGTGGCAGAGTGATTAAAATCACCGACCTTTTAGTCAATTAGTGGTTGGTTCAAGTCCTGGTAAGGGCTACAACCTAATGTAAGTAAGTCTTTTAGCTGACTTGTGGTGTACCAGTAGTTCTGCTGTCCATTAATGATAGCTTTAAGTCACTTTAATGACCAAAGTGATGAATTCCCAAAACAGATTAACTTTCTTCTCTGGGCTCAGTGCAAGCTTTACTCTTATTTTGGCAAAAGAACTGGTAGATTGAAATGCACAACATTGTTTGCTGGTGGCAGCATGCTTCATGTCTGCCTTGTTTATATAATATTTCAGACTGTGGTATAAATGCTCATAAACACTGTAAAGACTTGGTTGTGATGGAGTGCAGAAGCAAAGCCAGTGTGGCTTGTAACCGACGATTGGACTCCCTGTCTTCTAATGGTGAGACTCTTTCATCTGTATTCATTGCTTTTAATTATATTAATCTCTTATCTCTTGCCTAGTGATTGTACTTTTTTGCATTCAGTCTTCAAACCTAGAACCAAAACGTTCCAAATATTTTCTTGTATATTTCCCACAAAAAGGGAGCTGTGTGATATTAGTATGTCTTTTAGCACTATGGTGGAGTAACTATTTTGTCAATAACATACTGCATAATAAATTCATAAACATCTGCATATTAAGATATCATTTCTTTATTTTGCAAACAGTGTATTCAGTTTAATTTAATTAGCATAAAAAGAAGCTCGTTGAAGCAATATTTTCACCTCCTATGGACTTTTATGCATAAATTTTAAAAATAACCAACAAGGATTTCATCCCTATAAATATCTGACAAACATTTTCTCAGGGTCAGGTAGCCAGGATCTTTCTTATTCCACAAAACGTAAGATGTCTCAGCGCCAGAAGCGCACAAGGGTCCACCGAGGCACGCAGACGGAGGAAATGTATTTTGTGGACCCACTGCCACATGAATTGTCAGAGGATGGGGAATATTATGGTGTCAGAGAGCTGCATGAAAGACTTCTGAAAGCTGAGGAGGTGAGTATTAGTCTAGGCTATGATAAGTTTTATATGTCCATTACTACAATCATCAACTTACTTATAATTAATGAAGTGTAGCATCCATGGTTAATATGTCAAGGCAGCCAGCAGGATCAGAGGGTCCTGGGTTTGAATCCCTGACCTGATATGAGAAACTCCTTAGTCAAAACAGCAATGGAAATAAGAACTTACTACTTGTTCCTCTTTACCTTGAAAAAAGATAAAAAAAATGTTTTATTTTTATTGGCATTATCATTCATAATTAATAAATAACTGTTGTTATTGATTTTGACTGACAAAAATAATGTCAATCTTTATGTAAATTTTGATTTGGTCTAGATTTTAGGTCATTTTCATAATGACTAGGCTAAAGTCATATATGCTCTGTGTGCGGTGATAACTGTTGGACATGCATTAATGCAGAATTAAGGTGTTGAAAGAAAAAAAGATTGATCTGTTTGTAATAGGTAAATGCTAAAGTAAAGTAAATTTTGTTTCTATAAATGTTATTCTCGTAATTTCTTCATATATTATTATTTAAAGTCTGCTCTTACCTTGTGTGCTGGCACACTTGCCTTTGAATGATATTATATATAATTATATATTATAATTATTATATATAATATACATATTCTCTTCAAGTCCTACATGTATTTGATTGTTCTTTTTTGTATAAAATTATCAGGAGAAAACATCATGACCTGAATTGACCAATTCATTTGTGTGTAAATTTGAAAAGGCTTACTCACTTGACCCATGAATATCCTTTAAAGTTAATTGGATTTACCTGTATATATTATTACAGCTTATGCTGTTTTCATAACTTATTTATTATTTATTTATTAAAAAGGTTGAGTTACAAGATCTTAAAAATGAAAGCAATATACACCTAGTGTTTGTTAGTGTTTTTGCATTAATGATTTAGGATACCGAGTAGTTACATGCAGTATATAAGTGATGGAGTGTGATTTTAAAGAAATGCATCTATTTAACAAAAAAAAAACACAAAAATATGTTGACATGTGTGTTTTTATCTCCCTCCATGCCTTCAGTCTCAGACCAGTCATGAGGAAGTGCAGTAAGTTGTCTCCCCTGTTGTGCAATCATGTGACCATTCAGTTTTCTAACACATAGCTACATTTAGTGTTGTTTTTATTATCTTGTCCTTGTTTTTTAATTTGTTTGATGACTGCATATTCTATGTTGTTTTTTTTTCTCAAAGGAAGATTGTTTGCTGTTTTATTTTCTTGAATTTTTAAAATATTATTTAGAGTGTTCTTTAAAACAACAACACACAGTCTTTTTTCAATGTCTCAATTTTTACTCTGTTCTTGTTCATTTTCATTTTAGTTTCATTGTTGTGTGTTTAGTTGTATTGATTGATTTTTGTTGTTTGAGTAGAAATTAAACATAGTATGAAGACAGCTTCTAATTGTTAGGTTTATAATTATTAGTTTAACAGCATCATAAAAACACACTTCCAACAATAAAAGTAAAGCAATGCCTAGTGTATTCAGAGGACTGTCATATCTAAGTTGCTGTAAAATTCATCAAAAGGTGCTTTATTACTCTATGAATATAACTGTCTTGACATTCCATTTACCTATATCTTTCTGTTTTTCAAAGTTTTTAAAAACAAAGCATCCTCAATTATCTTGTAACCTCTTAAGTGTAATTTTATAACAGCAAAGCCATAATTCATTTGATGCTAACATACAATTCAGGTTATACTTATCGTCAAAATTCTTTTTTTCATCTCAACTTACAATAAGTATATTATATAGTACTTCACAAAATAAAGGTTGTCATTTCCCTTCCTTCAGGCCTGTAAGAAATTGCTATATTAATTATAACTGCTATGTATGGGTGCTCTCACTATATCTTCTCTGTATTTCAGTCTTGTAATAAGTTGAAGGATGAGAACGAAAGACTGAAGCTACTATCACAGACAGAGAAGGAACAAAATACTGTATTGAAGACCCAAATGGGGATGATTCGGAAAAACACCATCTCCTTTATCTTAGAACAAATGGATGCACTGCACATTCAACGAGACACAAGTGTTTGAAGCAACCATCCTTCTATGATTATAATGTTGCATGGTGATACAACATCATTCCTGTCTCAACATGTCATTTTACAGTGGACAGATATAGATCAATTACTGTATGTGAGAGGAGGTGTGCAGTGAATATGGTTAACAGTGCTTTCAGCACTCTGATATCGTAGTGGTGAACCCACAATAATCATCATTTGGACCAATGGATTGTGCTGAGATCTGCGTGTTTAGAAAGTGAAGCCGGATTGAGAAAAATGGTTACCCATGCACTTATATTGTTTATTGTTTATAACAAATGAAGTGTAAGGCAATTGTTATAGAAAGTTATGAGCTTTTAACAAATTGTACATTCAAGATATTTGGTGAAATATAGCATTAAAGTAAAAAGCAACACTGTAAGCTTAGAACCATATACTAAATGATCTGTAGTTTAAAATGCATTTAAGACAACTTTTATATTTTCTTCCTAATTTACCTTTAAAATTAAATTTGTGTTGTTTTTTCATATTAATTAATATTAGTTATGTTCAACTGAGATAATCACTGATATAAGTTCCTCAAACAATCCTGACCCATTTGAAACACTTTCATTTGACTTGAAGTGCATGTGTATCTGTTTATTTATTTTAAAACAATTTTTGTTAATGTGCCATACAATTTTATAGAAACCAGATATTTTGAACTGAGCAAAATGTACCAAGTTGTGGAAAAGACAAAAAGAAATGCCAAATATCATCTTTTAGATTTGGAGGAAATGATATCACTAGTGTCAAATCTTCCAAAAGAAGATGCAAATGTTGCTATCATCTGGAATAATCCAACTTTCTTGAAGGGCAACATCTTTCTGCTCAGAGTTTTACAAGAATATTCTGTTCAGAATTGAGGAAGAAATGTTGCAGTAAATTTTGATGATAAGGGAAGATATTGACAGGATTGAAAGATTCGGAGGAAATGTCAGGTACTGTTGCATAGCTACGAGAAAACATTTACAATCTGTTGACAGGTCACAGAGTGAATGATTTGTAATGAACATTGAAATGGGTGAAAAAACACCATACAAGGAGACAGAATAGATTGGAAACCAATTATTAATTATGGAAGTCCTCAACAAGAATACAGCCATTAACCTTACTTAACCTATCCTGTTAATAAAGAAAGGGTGAGGAAATTTCATTAAAGTGTTTACTCTATTTTATACTGCAACAAACAAGACTATTACATGTATCAGCATTGAATACTTGTTTATTGTCATTTTGGCAAAAGATCTATTACCATTGTGTATGTACTTGAAGTATTTCTTTGCCATTTAGTTATAATTGTTGCTACTTTTGAACTAAAGAACAAAGTGGTGGTATGATTTATCATCCAGATGCCAGCTGTTAGAAGGTCAACCCTATCTTTTGAAGGGAAAACAATTTTGAAAATATTAAGAAAGAATTGTGTTATGTTAAGGAGGTGAATTACCATTGTTTGAAACATGGGACCAAATGGAAGCAAACTGACCAATTATCATGGCCAACAGATTTCATCAACCAAGTCATAGAAAGCTTGAAAGATGCTAGATTGCCAGATGCTGGAAGAATGCAAGATCACTGAATGTGGCTATGTGTTGGTTTATATGTAACCTTTAGCCTGCTTCTAGCGTATATTGATAATGCTTAGACAAATAGTATAGATCCAGATCAGCCGGGTCCTTGCTGGGAGCTGTCTGATCAAGATTTACACTATTTGTTGTTGAGTGTCTAACAAAATGTCTTGACACCTTTTTCGTATGTGTCATAGTAACAGTGAATGGTAACTGATGTGATACATACAAATGATAAGCACACTTGACTTTGTAAATGCTTATAATCATCAAAGTCCATGAAAATATTTGTCTTGAAAAATGCTTCTTGCACATAGATAAAGATTTTAAGCATTCCATGACATCTTTTTGTTGAACATGACTCTTTTATAAATCTTCTGAATGCATACAGTTATATAGTTAATCAGTTACATACAATTACTCAGTTACTCAGTTAGTCTTGATGGCCTCCCCACATAAATGTTCTTGCTCCAGCTGGGACTTCTGAACCTTTTGGTGAGAGGCTGAGGACAAATTGGCAACTCTGATTACTTTGCTGTGGGCACTGCCTGTGTTAGTCAATTACTCATTTACATGCAGTCAGTCAGTTACATACATAAGGTAATGTCATATAGGTACATGTTGTAGCTAGACCAGGCTGTGGTACCTGACTATGTATATGCTGCAGTTCTAAAGGAAACCCAATGATGCAGTAGTTTGTAACTGTGTCGATGCTGTCTAAGGCAATTGTTCCTTCAATTGACTCAATATTGTAGAAATGCCCCATTCACCTCAAATTTGTGTGCAAAATATTTACTGTTTTTCCCATTAAGTTTGAATGAGATTCTTAAGCATAGGGTGAGACCTTAAAATATGTTTGTTATGACTTGGAAGCTTATGTGTGACCTACCTGAAGTTCGACATATGTTTTGACTGTGCTACCTTAAGGCCCAATGTGCATTTACTATTTGTATAACCTTAAGGTTATATGTAGTACACTTAATTTAATTTATGTGCAACCCTATGTTTGTATGTAACAAAGAGTATGCAGATCTATGATAAACATTTTAACATGTAGCCATTAGATAATTGTTTCATCACATTGCTACAGATTTATCTTTTAAAATAGGTACTGCCAGTTATTGGATGGGCAGGCCTGCCACTTTGATACAAGAAGTAAACACTTATGCTGTCCTGCTCTTTTTGTATTTTAAGCAAGATTTAATTGAATAAAAAAAAGTTATTTATTACTTTATATATAATATAGAATAAAATAAATAATGGCATTTCTTTCTATCCAGTTTTAAGGAATTTCTAGATGTTCAAATCATTGCCAACTGTTCCGTAAAATTTCGACATTCACTTAATTAATCTTGTTGTGTTACCCTCTTTTCACTACAATATTGAACTATTACAATCTAACTTTATAAGAACCAAATATGTTATACTATGTTTAAAATAAAAATAATTTGCTATTAAATGTTTAAAACCAATAAACTAATGGTAATTTGGCAAACAGGACAGTTTGATGCATACCTTTTCATTTATGACTGATGTGATAAATCAGAACTACTTCTTAAAACCTTTACCACTGCTGTTTAACTTAATTATATTTTATGTTTACAAGCGTTCTTAATAGTCATATAGTTTGTTTTATGATGCAATTTTACTTTATACATATTTCCTGTTTTAATTAATTCAGTATGAGCATGGCAATTTTACTTTATACATATTTCCTGTTTTAATTAATTCAGTATGAGCATGACAATTTTATTTCTCTTTATTCAAACTAGTTAAAATAGTTATCAGTATACTGGTAGATCTTTCAATGTGTGTACTTAATTACCATTTCAGTGTTACCATATGTTCATAACTTGTATTATATTTTTGTCTGTCATTTCGTCTCCAATAATTTGAGTTATTGGAAACGTTGATATAAAATATTCTTTTAATCAGTCCTATGTTATTTATTACCATTTTCATCACTGTTGTTTGTTTGTCAATCATCATATATTTAAGTGTTTCATATCAGTGCAGGCACTGGTGCCCATTTGTATGTTTCTTATATGTAAGCTGGGAATCAGACGAGTTTATGGAGGTGCAAGGCTTGACAAGTGATGCTACTATAGATAACTGTTTTCAGTATAGACCAAATCTTTCTGGTCCTGGGCAGAACATCCGATTTACAATCTTTTAATTCATCCTCATATACAATTTTCATTTATAATAAATGTATATAAAACATCGCCTTTACTGTGGTTGCATGCCATGAACATTTGCCATATACGTCACCTCATTACATTTTCATCACACCATCACACCAACATGCATCAAAACAGTGCCAATGTGCTGCCATCACTGTGGTTGCAAGCCATGTATATGTCCTATATATTGTATATAGTTATATTATCATAGCCTGTTTGGAAAAGAAACAACTTGTACACTAAGTAGTGGCATGTTTAGCATTACAGCTTCCATTTACAAAGTCTTGCTTGTTACTGTGGGGATCCTACTCATAAATAACATTCATTATTACAACTGCAGGGGTGTAAAAAAACTTGATAAGCAACTAGCACTGTAGCCCAGAAAACTTTCTCACCCTTAGAAAATTGCCTCTCACCCCTTTTTATGTCATAATTTCATGCGTCAATCTTTCAAAGCAGTTTTTGATAATTTGTTCTTATTGTAGGTGTGTTGCTGTAGTTTACGATTAGAATAAGATTACATTTTACAATTGTGTTCCTGAGTTGTGTTGATATGAAACTTGTTTCTTTGTGGGAGAAATGATGTCATGGCCGACAATGCATTGTGGTAAAACCGGTTACAAAATTGGGTATTTACATCGCTTATGTGCTGCCAATATCAGAAGAATTTGTTGAGCCACAGTCGATATAAGATGCATCTACTCACTTATGTGAGCGCAGCATTAGTATCTGATGATTTAGAATATTTGATTCAGCTTTTACAAGACACTGTATCTGATTACCATACCAAACAACAGACTTGCCCAATCAGTTGAGCATGTCAACTTCTCCTCGCCCAAAGGGAATGCAAACTCACCATGGCTAACCTTCAATTTGAATCTTTCACCCCTGAACTCTTGAGGACATGCACACAACAGAGCCATCTAAGTTGATGATAAGTGTTTAAAACCATGTTTGAGTTTTTGTTATGCTACATTTTTGTAAATAAACCATACTTATTCTTGGAAGTCCTCTTACATCTTCATCATTCAAAAGGCCCTAGACATGCTGCTAGTGACTTGGTAGCAAACAGTGTTGATCATGGAAACTGTCTGATCTTAATCTAGACTTTTTATAGTTATATCAGCATAAGCTTTGCATGTTAAGATTAAGGTTTTTCTATTTTTTTATCAATCTTTGTATTCCAATATACATTTACCAGCATATTATCATTTGGCGTAGAATATATGCTTAAACATTATAAAGTGGCTCATGTAATATATTCTGTTCATTGCATGGTATCACAGTGAAGGCATTACTGAGACCGATTAACATTTGTGCTCTTGTTACAGACTGATATTTGATAGGACATCAAACTGCAGCAAAGAAACATAAAATCACTTTGCTCAAGTTGTGATTGATATTGACTATGATGTACAAATAAACAAAAGTTTTCAAGGCTCCTGTCAGCTGGTAATCAATGGCAACATGACCTTCACCTGTCCCACACCCTTACTCTATCAGCTCCTGGGACCACATCAGCTTTTCTTGTTGACCAGTTTCTACTGTTGTTTTTTTGTTTTTTGAATCCCATCTGCTAGCACTACATTTACAACTTTTAATGGTACTCTTCTTTGTGAAGGGGGATAACTTCTTGTTCATTTATCAATACATACATGAACAAAATGTGCATAGGAAGAGGCATGCATGGAATTGTTATAATGTGTCTTTGTCCTTGCTTGAACTACACATGTACTGATATTTGTGGAAGCACATTACAAGTAAGAGTCTATGAAAATATATTAAACCATAGAAACTTTTATTCTTGATTGTAAATTTTTGTCCAAGAAAATTTGGCTAGAAGTTGACTTTGTGACTTGTACATTTGTATGATTGTAACTTTACAATGTTTTTATTTGTCTCACTTTCAAATGTTATTTCTTGTAAACAAAACCTTATTTATAAATGTTCAAATTTTTATGAATGTACAGTTATATAATTTTATGAAGATTTTATTTTAATGTTTTAAACAGTATCAAGTCAATGTAAATCATATGTTTTGAGTTTTGTATGTTTGTATCCATTGTACACAATCATTTATGGTACTTTGTATAGATACTTTTGACAATGTTTTATTGTTGGAGCAAATAGCAAGTTGTTCAAAACATGTAACACGACATGATTAAGAAGGCTCTCTATGTATATAATGTATATTATCCTGTTACTTATTTCTCATTGATTGGAGGCATGTATATTGTACTATACATTTAACTGGTAAAAATTCTTTTGTTTTCTCGTTTTGTACAGGCAACCAACAGTGCGGGTCTACCATAGTAAACATTTCCTTGTTATTATTATTATTATTATGTTTTACTCTGTGTGTGTGTGTGTGTTTCATGACAAAAGAGGCAAAAACGCATGAAATACAACTTCACTTTGCGCAAACAGACAGTGTAGCAACAGATTGTTTATAATACAGTAGATGAATGCTAAATTTATAGTGGAACATGCTGGTAAACATTTAAGTCTATATAAATATACATGTTTATTTTATGTTTTATTTAACCACCTTAAAACATTTAAACAACATAGAAAATGCAATATTTGGAATGGCCTCATTAGTTATGATAAGAAAAAGGTCTTGATTCACATATACATGCTTATAAGGGGGTGCCTGTGGCCAAGAAGTTAGGCTCCCCGCTTTGTAACTCCTCTGACCTTCACCAATAGGGTTCGAGTCCCGGTCTTGCTCCACCAATTATTAGCTGGATGTCGCCAATATGACTATAATTGTGTCGATGCAATGTAACAAACAAGATATAAATGGCAATACATCTCTCTACAGTTATGATCTGAACGCACAAACCTCAAGTGTCAATATTTGTACCTTTAATTAGGGTATGAAATTTTTAGTGAGTATATTATAAGTGACATAAAGAGACAAAACAGATCGAATTATTTCTTTTAAGAATTCTTCTTACCTAAACTGTTTATTTAATTCTTGGCCTGCTCACACACATTGATGAGGCTTTGGAAAATATTTAAGATCCAGATCAGGATTTTTGCTTAGTTTCTGCTTAGTCTCGAGCATTATAAATTGTTACCTTAGCATTTTGTTCTTAACAAATAACTAAGATTTGGAACAGCTGATTTATTAATTTCATTTTGAGATTGACATTTAAACATCAATTCTACAATATTGACTGATTGTATGTTTATAATATATCGCTAACATTGACAAAAAGATGAGCATTTTGATAAAGTTCCCTTATGTCATTGTTGAACAGAATAAATTGTAACATGCCATAGAAGACAGTGAATATATATTGCACACCATTCATACACTAAAGATATGTTAATGCTATACATACCTAAGGTCTCGTTCAGTATACCATTTTCCTTAAAATAAGATGTGGTAATGGGAAGTTTATTTTACTTTTATTTTAGCAAACAAGTACATGTAGCTCATAAAATGTAATATAAATAATCAAATATTACATACCTTGCATTTAAATTTACTATCAAGCTAATGAAATGCTATTTAAGTACAAGGCATAACAATTTTTAAAACAATATCTTTATTATTATTTTTTGCATAATAGAATGTTAGAGGCAGGGAGTCTAGATCTAGTGGCTAGAGACAGGGAAAGTGTAGCAGGGCATTCTAAACAGTCATCCAATGTTTTTTATCCTTAGTCTCATTTTCTAATCTAGCGCTACACTGTCAGCTTTGTTACATGATGCCCCTGTGGCTTGTATGATTGTATCAACAAATGATTCATTCCAACCACACTAGTTATACATTTGTTCATTAATGATTGCTGGCCATACATTAAAAGAACTGTTTCTGTGTATATATTCTTTAATAATACATTTTAAGTGTTCATGAATCATTAGGTGTATATACAATTTTCACTGCACTAAGAGCAAAAGATGTTTAATTTGCTGATTTTTCAAGTGTTGTTTTTGTTTACAAAACCAAAAAAGAAAATTTACTATTATCAGAGACCTATGGGTTTGGTGTTCTTCAAAATGGGGAAAATAGGTGAAATGTATAGTCCCTTATTGGATAATATCCAAGGTGTTCCAAATAATAGGCAGGTCTTTTTATTTGGAAACCTAGGACTGTTCTTGGTGCCATTCCAAACAATGAAATTTCTTATTTTTGCATAAATATGAGCTCAAAATCCACTAAAATACTAATAAAGATTTGCATTGTATACAGAGATTTTTTTTATCAATGATGGTTGACCTGAGTATCACAGTGTAGCCATAAATGATAGAATACACCTCAAAGAGTACAGGCATTAAAATTACTGGTAATCTAGGTAAAAAGACCTACTTGCATTAAGAGACTTTAAATGGAAGACTATCCTAAAACATCTCTTATTCTCTTGGAAATTATGTACAAAAGAGTGCCTGATTCTGTTGATTTTACATAGAAAAAAGTGTTATTCATATATATTACTTATCAGTACAGAAGTAATTAAACTAGTTGTTACTTTTGCTGTTAATATGTGTATAAGTCAATTATTTTAGCATGAATAATTGTTGACAACCAATTGTTATGAAGTCTTGTAGAGTTGCTATTTAGTATAAATTTGTGTCTTTTCTAACTCCAGTCTAGTATCTGTTCAAAATGTCACACACAAAATATGTTATATGACAGGAAGTAATATGCGAGGTCTGTTCTCTAAATACAATAAACTCAAATGTGGACTTTAATGCATATGATAGAACCCTCTATCAAACATGCATATTGTAGTCCATCTAACTATGTATTTAGTCAACCCCATAAACAACATGTGATACCGTGTAATTGCCATACTGTTTTATTATGTTTGTAGTTAATAAGCCCTTCACAAAATAGTACAAAGAAGAATTTGTTTTACATTTCTTCATTCACATATTTCTGGAAATTCAACGTTTGAAACTACAGGTATTTATTGTACATTGCCCCAGTTGTTGCTATAGACAAGAGGGATAAGTTGAAAGTTGGTTTACCAATGGACTTTTAGCAAATACCGTAGGTTCAGACATTAATTAACATAAACTTTAAATCAGTTTTGTTTAAAAAAAAATACTACTACTTTTTCTTGTGGAAATATCATTTTGACAACATAAGATAGCAGTAAATCTATGGCAGAGAAAAAATTGAGCAGGGGAGATCACTGTAACTGGGGAAAATTCTGTGGTTTGCTCACTGCATGGATTTGATAGGTGATTCATCTATATCAATATAAATTCATAGGAAAAAGGCATGGGAAAGTTCTGTGAAAGGATAATAGTCTGATGCCAACATAGATGCCACCAAAACACCTTGACCATTTCTGGTATATGAATTTTTCCAGTTATTAGAGTAGTAACAAATTTGGTAAATATCTAATATGTCAGGATAGATACTCAAGAACTTGTGTGTCAACAAACTGTCTGTAATTTATTAACATAGGCTGCTAAGCAAGACTTGATCAGGATTAGGTAAACAGTGTGGATCCAGATGATCCAGATTCAAGTCTCTAGAAATGTGTCCATCTTTCAAGTTGTTTTAAGCAAATAGGGAAAGCTTTTTTAATTAATTACATACTGCAGTAGAATAAGAGTTAAGTACTTGTGTGTATGTTTTGAACAGGTGCAAGACTAGTAAGGTGTCCTGCTCTAGTCATGTGTTGGCTCATCTATCATTGTTATGGAATTAGAGAAATATATTGCTATAAAGATGTAAAGAAATTAAATAAAACATGTTAAATCCTAGAGTGTTTTCTATTTCATCTTCTCATCCACACATCCTTGCTAGCATATTTTGTTCTAATTGAAAGTTATCACTCAAATGTTTGGCCTTTATCTTGGTTTATTTACAGAGGCTTTGCTCACTTTGTATATTCTTGTTTTCTTAGTATGTTAATTGACTGCTAAGGAGGACAGGAATATAGGAAGTGAGCAAAGCCTGTGTAAAATTCTCCTGATAAAGGTCCAAGTACAGGAAAACTTGAAAAATAGTGATATTTAGGTTATATATATGTTTCCCTTAAAGGTCCTAAACCACAAATCTATGTTTTTATTTTATTTTTCATTGCTTAAGACACTTGACTGTTCTAAGAAAAAGAAAAATGTTAAAAGTATTATGAAAGATGTTTTTTATGCTTGGCAATTTCTGTCAAGTGCTTGGCTATTTCCGCCGCCATTTTTTCGTGATAATCTAAAAATGCCTCTTATACGGATATCCATCAGCAAAGAGAGCATTGTAACCAAAATGACGCCATTTAGTATATGTGATAATATCTGTAGTTTTTCTACAGCATTTTTCTAAAAAAACACCTAATAATAGTTCAATGTGCTGTCTTTAAATGCACAAATGTGTTGACAAAGGCAATGCATGATTGTAACGATACCAAAGTAAAATGAACTTAATCAAAATGAGTGAAGGCAGTTATGTCATATTGGTGATATGGTGGTAACACTATGCTGTTAAAAAAGTAAGCAGTTCCAATTGTTTTTCTTGAGAAAGTTTCTTACAAAGAAAAGCAGCTGAGTTTTTTAGTAAATCCTCACAATGTTTTACAATAAATAATAGGCCTTTTGTAGTTTAAGTAGCCAAATGCAAGTTCATGTCATATTTCTAATGAAGTATGATTGTAAGTTCTTTAATAGCTATGGTATTTTTTTCGTTATATCCAGGTCTATTTAGATCGGCAATAAAAATTATTACAAATATGAAATTAAGAGTTCCTAACCTCTTCTTTGCAATGGCCAATAAAAAAGTTCCTTTTATTCTAAAATGATAATGCCAACTGAAAATTTTTTTTATACCCATGATCACTCATTCCTATAAGACCTAAATCTTCATAAAATTATAACCTTGCTTTTTAATATTTCACAATTTTCTCTGCATTCTTCAACATTTTCACCATAAGAAATGCAGGTGCTAGGACCCAAGGTACTAGTCCCATGCACCTTATATGTTAATTAGCCATATGTAATTTCTTAAGTATCTCCTGAAACATTTATCTTCATGTCATGTAAAATGTTGCTTTACTTAACAACTAATCCAATCCTATTTTTTACAATTATGCAACACTGGTAAGTAACAACATCCCTCAAATCCCTCCATGATACTCTTTCAAAGAGACTGAGCAGATGACATATGACGGATACACTCAACTGAGACCCTTAATTGTCTTAGGAAAATCAAACATAATTAAAACAACAGAGACAACACCAATAGAAAGATAATGACTTATTGATCTTCAAATCATTTGTCTACTGACCCTGAAACTACCATGGTAATCGTACTGGGGTCTGTGTAATAAAACTGTCAGCTTAAGAGAAAGAAACACAAGAGGGTGACTTACAGTTGATCTATCAGCGAAAATCAATTGTAATAATACAGAATTACCCATTTTTTAATGCGCCCTCTAATGACACCAATAACTACTCTGAGTCCGACTCTTCCTCACGAGCTTGTTATTGCTTCCCTTCTCAAAAACCCGATGGCAAATATAAATATGGTTGAATGATAAAAATAGTTAGTGTCACCATTGCTGTCCATCACTTTACTGTAAATAATAAAAGATTAAAAGAAAGCAGGTATCTCAGTACATAAGACATTGTGAGCAGCATGTAATTGATGGGAAAATCATACATAATTTCTGGATTCTCTGTGTAAACTAGCAGGTACCCACTGGGAGTGAGATATGGGTTATTAATAGATTTTAATTGCAAAATATACACTCGAGAGTAATAATTTAACCTATAAAGTAGTAGGAAACATATCAGATCATACTTATTTACTTATTCATGAGATATTTATGAACATATATTATGAGATTTATAACAGTGTCGTAGGGCCTTTTAGAATATTTGTAAACTGATTTTTGTATGAGAGCATCTACCTTAAAAGAAATTAAAATTTCATTTAATTGTTTTTCTAATTTCCATTTGACCCTTTTTTTAATTTTCTTCAAAAAATAGGGCAAGAAAAGAGGGCACAAAAACAGAATTGCAATAACGTGTCATTTTGCAAGTTTATTGTACAAATGCTTTTTGTACAGTATTATTTCCCAAATTGTTAAACAATACAAAAAATGAACAATACCAATAAGCCTATGAAACATGATAAATATTAATGAAATCTGCAGTAAAAAAACAACAACACAGTAATTTATTTGTATTGATATTTACTTGAATATCAACAAAGTGAATGGCATAGTCAATGGCATGGGCAATTAATATTGTTCCTGACTTTCATTAAATGTTACTTGTCATTCTAAGACATTCAAGGAAATACACTATATAAACATAGAAGGATTGCACTGTGCATTATTTCCTTACATACGCACAGTAAAAAAACATGACTAATTCCTGAGTATATAGGTAACATTATTAACGATTTGTCAATTTTGTATTAGTTCTTAAACAATTTTAGTCAAATTTATTTCAAAATAATGCACTGAAACACAACATTTATTAAGAAATTCTTCCCTATGGTATTGTGATTAGATTACTGCACATCATTAGACTTAACACAATACTGTGCATTATGCTGAAATTTATCACACAAATTCAGAATCTTTTTCGTAATTAGTTAAATATCACTACAAAATCATAAGAAACATCTTACAGAACATTAAACTTGAAGAGAGTCAAAATATACAATTCTAATATGATCAACAAAAAATAGAAATTGAGAAGGATTAGTTCTTGATCTATGCATTATGTGCAAACAAGTTATAATGGTATGTTATAATAAATACTAATATAAACAAATGTATCAATCGCCTGTAATTTTATTCATAAGGGAAGTAAATCAAATGAAGCATTACAAGGTAACTGTGACACATTTGTGTCCCTTTTCTTTCTATTTCAATGGCCAAAACTAATGCTTTAGAATGGTAATAGATTTTAATTTTGTCTGATATATGATATTATAAAGCAGTATTTTGTTTAGATGTTTTGTAAATGGCTTTCGTGATTTGATAACTGCACATCTGAACATAACACCATTCACCATTCTGCAATATATCACACAAATTCCAAATTGATTTCCTACATGATTATTCAATAGCAATGATTGCAATGTTAAATTTGATAATCAAATAAAAAAATAATGAATAATCAACCATGATAAATCTGAGAAAACATAAAAAGCAGGTGTATTTGTTATCTACTTCAATGGTACATGTGAGTTTGTGTATGCTACCAAGTTTAAACCTGGGTAAAATAAATAGTAACATAAATTTCTGAATACAGAACAAAATCTAAATAAAAAAAATCTTTAAGTTACTACCATTCTTTTATATGCGTAGTAATGACTTTCTATTTTACTAGCTTTTTTTCCCATTTAAGATCTTAAATGCTAAATAAATAAAAGGTAATTAATTGTTAGGATTCCTGGCTTACATGCAAAATACTATTAAAGTCAGAAAGTGGCTGTGCATTAGCACCATCCTTAAAAATAATAATGTGTGCACTTGGCATAAATGAAGATTAACACCAGGTACAAGTCCAATAAATTCTAATCCAGGTAAATACCTGGTTAGTTCTTATAGGAACCTTAGGCAGAACCACTGCTTATGCAATTTATTTCTTTAAATATGAATCAACAAAACAGATATTTGTGTACGATCACTGAGTAGCCTTGGTCTTTGATTTTCCAGACTTTTTGTCTTTTTTCTTCAGTCCATCCATATTTCCTTTTAACAAGTTAGTGTATGCCTGAAACAAAAGAAATATGCATAAGTATAATTCATCATTGCAATGTCTGTTGATGTTTCATTTTTTAACAAGAAACTTTTAGCTATGGGATATATAAACCCCTTATTGGTAACTTCTAAGAGACATTCATTTTAGATACCAAATCTGACATAAATCTAATATTTTTAAAGCAAAGATCTAACACTGTTCAATAAGAAAAATGAGGTACCATAAGTAATCATCTCCCCATTTGAACTAATACCAACCAAGACATCAGGCCTTGGCAGTAAGGGGGGTCTGGGGAATTCAAAATTAAGTCTCAATTACCCTGTGACTATTATTTTAACTGAATAAATGACTTTCTACTAGGTGGATTCAAAATGAAAAGTAGCAACCTACCATCTGAAATTTGTTGACATCTTTCTGGTGTATCTGAAGTGAACAACAACATAATATTTAACAAGACCACACAATCCACTTTTCTCAGTGCTGAGTAGTACAGGAGTACTTACTAACCTTAACAAAAGCCTTGCTGACTCATAAATTTCTAAGTTGAAAAACATGCGTAACTGTGCCAAAATAACCTTTTATCAATATGTTACCAGCCCTATTGAAATGTTCTACTTTTTTAAATTTCCAAATTTAAAGTGAATAGGTTTGACAGTTTTTCAAGAAATGGACCTCAACAACAAGACTAACTTATGCTGCCTAGAGGGTTATCATGTCCCAATAACCCTTAGTTTACTAATCACATATTTATATAGCTAAGGAAAATAGTATACATCCAGATCAGCCATATCCCTGCTGGGAGCTGTCTGATCAGAATCAGCACTATTTACTGCTCAGTCTCCTGCAATAAGGCTTTTCATTCCGTCATGAAGTTTTTAACCTGTAACTTAGAATTTAGTATAGGTTATTAATAAATTTAGCAAACTAAGAGCTAAAACTCCAATTACATGTTTTCCATCAGATCTACACATTGACAAAATATATATTTATAAATAAATTAATATAAATATATTTATTAATAAATTCTTACAAGAATTTTAATTAACTTAGGTTGCTGCAGAAGAGAAAACAAGTCTGAGTGTTGAAAATCAAGAATATAGAAATTGTTAATAGCCAATCTTATGAGAATGTTAAAAATACAAATATTCATAAACCAGATGAAGGACATTCAAAAAGTATGGCTATCACACTGTGATATTCAACTGAGTATTGCACTTTCTGAAATGAACAAAAATAGTTTCAGTAAGTGTGTTAACTTTAAAGTATGAGAAATTAAATTTGAAACATTTTGACAGTTAATGTGTCAGATTTTAGACAGTGATTATTTATGGATGGATACAAAACTTGCCTTAAGGCAAATGTGTCAAATGTAAAAGAAACTGACAACAGCGTGGACTTCCTTGTTAGAAGGAACACAAGAAGAGGTTCCACACATTTATTTTACACACTGGTACAATTTTGACACTTAATAAGGCTTTAAATGTGACAAAATTGTTTATGACCTGTTTTCAACAAACAGCTATTTTATTATAAAGTTAAGAAAGGTAATAGGAGCAATAATCTTATTACAACTCCTTAATTAAAAATGGTTACATAAAGATAATCTGTGTCATAAACTTTATCAATGAATGTTGGTTGTAAAAATAACAACAAAATGTGTTATAACTCACCACAGTGCTAAGTTTCTTGTTGCCAAGCGAGGCTCGAACAAGACAGCTGTACTCTGTAGGTTCTGGTAGCTGGCCTTTTCTGGGCTGGGGCTTAGTGCGCCCATCATCTATAAGTTAAAATTAGGATTTATAACGGTAGATTCTCTATGCACAATATATATTGCTTAGCAAATACATCATGGGCATGTGAAAATTTGGTATGGAAATTGTTTCCTTTTCGCGATAGGCTGCGCCCAGGCTGCACTAAAAGCGCATGCACGCGAGTCATTTTCTTACATTAATTACATTTTTTTAATAATAATATGTTGATTGTAACTTGTTATTGTCCGATGTGCCATGCATCAGGTAATGAGCTGAGTGACTGAAAGAAAAACTGGTAATTATTTTCTTAATAAAATATTAATAAAGATTTAAAAGAATATAATATACAAGCATGTACAACAACTTGTATTTGATGTATAAACAGATATAATTACTGGTTGGATAAAATACACAAAAAACATCAATATTTATTTAAAGCAATTAAATGAAGCCACTGCTCTAAGAAAAATCATAATGTATCACTGTATATACTTATAAATGTGGTATCCAACAGCCTGCCTATGACAATGGCATGCAATAATATTTCCCACTATTTGGGGGAATTTAGGCACAATATCTGCATAAATTTATACCTTTGTCTAGGTAAAGATGATTTTGAACACTAACTGTTCATTCTTCCCAAATCTATAAATATGCACAATTGCAATTTCTGCTAAAAACAGATAAAGATGTCAGAGTTAATTACCCAGATGACAGATATAATGTTATTTCTAATATAAGTTGTCACTTGGTTTTCTTAGTTTAGAAATAGTCATCTCAGCAAAGTGGCTTAGATAGGAAACACCTGTTAATAATGATGAGTGGAGACTTATGTATCAGTGTTCACACAGATCAAAGGCATCAGCTTTTTGCAGGAACTTCTCAGGTAACAATGACAAATTTACTTATTTTACTTTTTATAGAAAAAAAATCTTAGGTCCAAACTGTTGTATACCACTTTTTACTTATAATCATATTTTTAAATGTGTACATTTTTTCATAAATATATATTTCTCCCTGACTTTATTAAGACATTAATACACTGTACTTACATCTTTTCATTGTCAAGGTGACTGTGCCAGAAGTCCGGGCTTTCTGAAACAACTTTGTCAACTCTGTCAGGAACTGAAAAAGAGGATTGAAAAAAATGTTTTAAAAAACAGCTGTTCTTTTAATAACTAAACATAACTTAAATTCTAATGAACAAAAACTAAAATGCATATAATCTATTAAACAGAACTAATTACACTTCAAATGCAACTCCAAGATAAGATATTAACCCTTTATAAGCTGGAAACACTATCCACGACAGATTCTTCTGGTACTCTAAAGTTGTCTTGCAGCAAGTAATTGGATAAACAAAATTTGGAAGTGACCTGTGTCCCTCTCTTTACAAAAACTTTGCTGCTGCCTTTTTTGACTTTTTGCAATGCCATTTTAACTGAACAAGCAACTGCATATTTGAAAGAATGTTTCTATTTTCACCAAGAATCAAATGAATGATCTTCCAGAACTTTATTCAATTTTTAAAGTATTAAGATGTTTTAAGTTTGCACAAGCTACAATGAATGACCAACTGGTAAAAATGTGCCGATACTACCCGATAACTCGTTCTACAAGAAAGAAGTCAGCAGTAGTACAGATAGATTGTGCTTACTTTAAATGGTCACAGATGAATAACAATTCACCACAGTTGTAAAATGATTGGCAACAGGTGTAATGAATGATATTGATACGGAAAATACTTGCTAATTGACTTATTAATTGGCACTTACTTACTTTCTCAGCGTTCCACTAATTTTATCTACTGGTAATACCAAAACAAACCTTTGACCATATACTTTTTCGTAATGTTTGTATTTTTATGATGCATGTGTTGCATATGTGTGCATGAGATCACAAGCAAATTTTAAGAGTTATTTTGTACAATGCTCATATGAAGTGCCTCTGTAGCTTTGTTTCCAAATTTAATGTGAGGCCATCTGTGACATTTACCACATGTTACAGCATGCAAATTCTTGTAGATATGTCTCAAACAAAAGATGCACAGAGGAGCTGGCATTCTCTGGATATGAGATGCTGTTGAAAATGTCTGATTATTAATATGAAATCGTAACACTTCGCTCAAAATGGTTTGTTTACAAACAAACCTTTAACAATGACAACCATAGTCTTTTAATTGACAAACTGCAAATATAACAAACACTTAATGATAATAACCAACTGCAAATGTAACAAACACTAAATGATAATAACCAAAGTCATTTAATTGACCAACTGCAAATATTCCTTTTTGATTAAAGAAATTCTTTAGGGATAATTAACAGGATTTGTTCCCTTAATTAACGAACTGCAAACACAACCAACGCTTATTGATGATTCTCTTTCTTAGAGTAATGGCGACATGTTGAGAAAGTATGAATAACATTCTTGATTGGGATAAAAAAAAAATTGGGAAGACAATAGTACATGCAGTTCAATAATGTTTTCGATTACTTGCTGCATTTTTTAATTAAATGTCGTAAATATCCACAATATTGTCCTCACAATTATCAATATTATTGTAATGCTACTGTGGTGATTCATTATTGATCTGTGGCGAATCGTTCTGTGGCGAAAGAATGTTATTGAGGTGAATGAAAGAATGTTATTGAGGTGAATCGTTACTAATTCCTTTGAATTCACTGTTTCTCATTATAACAGGGTAATAGCTAAGTGTTACTGGCATAAATTTGTTAAGAGAATGGTATCCTGTCACTTCAGAATTGACAGTCATTCTAATATCTGCCAAAAGAAATATAAAAAGCGCTTGTGATATGGGATGGCTTATTTAACTAAATTAGATTATGAAAATATATGCCATAAAATATGGCATATGTTTACATATTGAACAATAATTTGGGGTAAACTATCTCTAGATGTTAATTTGTATGCTAAAATAAATACTTAAAGCAATATTTACCGTATCATTTTCCAGTAAAACCATGATTTAAATCGGAAGTTTAGATTTTTTGGATAGTATAGTATGCAACGACGTCCACAGTTAACACAATGTTTCGGATGACTGGAACAGGACTGAGGTATCCGAATAACCGATTTCAGCCAATCAAAATTCTTATGAGGACATTTCACGACAGTGCGAGTCAAATGATCAAAGAAAAAAAGCCCGACAAAGCCGGTAAAGTGGGAAAACCTCAAATTTATATTTCATTGTGTGAGGTATAATGGTCGAACAAACACTAATAACGGAAGATGAAGCAGCACTTTACGACAGACAAATTCGTCTCTGGGGCTTAGATGCCCAAAGACGGTAGGTTGTAGAAAACATTAAAAAGGCATGAACATGCCGCATTCGTCCTAATTTGTTTCATCTATTTTTTAATTAAATTAAAAATAAATTTGATGTATCAGTAATTTAATTAAATTCAAAATAAAAATAAATTTGATGTATCAGTAAAGACGGAGTAAAATTATTTAATAAAGTGAAAACTGATTTAGGTTAAATCCCCTTGCATATGCAAATTTAAAAGATAAAACTTTTTTTCAGCCTGCGGGCCGCGCGAGTTCTCTTGGTTGGTGTGAGAGGACTAGGGGCTGAAGTTGCTAAAAACATTGTCCTATCAGGCATTAAGTCCCTGCTGTTGTTAGATCATACCCAGGTGAGGTTGTTTGTATTTGTAATGTAGGGATTATAAGTAGGCTGCAGAAGTTTTTTGATATTGATTTGTTGCAATTTATCCAACTGATGATAAATGATCTATCCATCTAATGCAACAAGCTTTGGGTGTGTCTTGGTTGAGCATAAGACTGACTCACAAAAATTGGCAATCCTTCCATCAAAAGATAATTGCACTACAGATACCACGAGGGCTCCAGACACTTTTTCACATTAGGCTAATTAACAACTAAAAAGAAAGAAAACAGAGTTCGGCACCATATGACCTATCAAGTGTCGGTGTGCCGTAAAACCCAAAATTGAAGGACACAAAGAATTTTAATATTTTGAATGAGAGGAGCATTTTTTTATATTTTTAAAATGTAAATTAAGATTTCACTTTGCATGAAAAGTTTAAAAAAAAATTCATAAACTAGTAATAAGGAAACCTAAGTGCCACCTGAGGCTTTCAGTTGGTGTTTTTAGAAAGTCTTTTGGAATAAATAAAATTAGTTCATAAGTTATATATAGTTTTCAAAAAATAGTATATAGTTAGGATTATAACAAATGTAAATGCATCAAGACTTCAGACAACATTTGCCTTGTGAAATAATCATGTTTCAGTTTGGGTGTGGTCTAAATGTTAAAAGTAAGTCATGATTTTTTTTTTTTTTTTAGATCCACAGCTATGGTAAAAATAAATGATATAAATTATATTAGATGTATTGCAACTTGATTTTGTTTCTTTAATTGCATAATGCCATGTAATGATGAAATGACAATGACAATCCTTTTTTTTTTCATTTATATATTTATAGGTAACCGAGGAAGATGCTTGTTCTAACTTCCTTGTGGCGAGAGAAGATGTGAGCAAAAATGTAAGGACTATTTATATAAAAGAACTAGTTTTAACTGAAATTTATTGATAAGTAATAAAATAGAACAATTCATTTAGATTTTTTTCTCATAGTAAGTAGTTGCATTTATACTTTTAGATAGCAAAATTACGTAATAATGAATCCGTTTACAATAATGAACGATGAATGAATATATTTACACAATATTAACATTGTACTGACATTTCCATGTTACCACTTTCAACACTCACTATATGAATTTTAATGAATTTGATTCTGCCTCTGTTGTCACCTTCTAGAGAGCAGAGAGTGCTAGGGAGCGTACTCAGCTATTAAACCCTATGGTGGACATCCAGGCAGACTCCAGCAATGTTGTAGACAAACCGGATGATTTCTTCCTCAACTTCGATGTTGTCTGTGCTCTTTGCTGTCAAACTACAGACCTGTTCAGGATCAACAACATCTGTGCTGACAACAATATTAAATTCTTCTGTGGAGATGTATTTGGTTATTATGGATACATGTTTGCTGATCTGGGAGTCCATGAATATGCAGAGTGAGTAGTCATTAAATATGTATAATTTTCCCCACAAAGTTAAACAAAAATAAACAATATATTTGCTGTCTTATTTACGTGTATACTTATGCTGTTAGAGTTTCTTTGTTATAAACAACATTTTCTTGGACTCTGAATGCAAATATTTGTTTTAGAGCTTATGAAACATAGATCTTGTCCATGAATGGCATGTTTAAATTGTCTCCCTTGAGACAATAAAATTGACATACTTAATTTTTGTTTAGCATTCAACTATTATTTTCACCTATTTTAATCAGTTTACTCATTTGTAAACATTTTTTTTAAAATATTTTGTCTGACTGTAGAATGTGAAGTGTGCTTTGACTTATCTTTGGTTCACATGTTAGATCAAGTGAAATGCTTATTCCTTATGAAATTAACATCTACCTCAGGTTTCAAGAGATCCTGGGAAATATCTTTGGTTAAATGTCTTTTGAGACTTGTCCCATTTAAGGTCAATAGTCCTTGTCCAAAGACATCTGTTTTGATTGATTTGTTAATAAATCAAAATCTTCAGCAACAATCTTTCCATCACAATAGTCAAGAGCAAAGTGCTACCTTTATTATAAGAGTGTAGTAATAAAGTTTCCCCTTTAACATTCAGTCATATTATATTGGTACCTAAATAACCTTTTCTGGGTGCAGCAACCCATTTCATCTAACGAAAAGACTTTGTCTACATTGAAAAAAGTGGAGCTATGCTAATAGTATTTGTATCGTTTGTTGTCTCTTTTATAAGGTGATTGAACACACAACCCCCTGCTATTTGCTACAACAGTGTACAACTACCTCACATTATTTATTAGTGTTATACTTACATAGTTTTACATTATGTTGCAATTCCTTACAGAGATGTTCAGAAGAAACATCACAGTGCTGATATCAAGGAAGACAATGGTGAGCCAGCTACTAAAAAGGCTAAAACTGATGAGATGGAGACAGTAACAGTGAAGAAGGTAATCTGAACTGCAATACAAAATGTACATTCTTACTATCAGAGATGTGATGTAATGTTGTATAAATTTTGCTTGATCATATGATCTTTAAAAAGAGATTAAGGCAATTCTATGTGCTTTCTTAAATAAAACCTGACAGTTCTGTGATATTGCATCTCTTTTCTTGACACATGGTCATTCACCCTTACCAAGTTACATTTTCTTCAACCAATACTTTTTCTTAGCCATATTCCTGTCTGAAGCAGTTCCTAGACATATAATTAGAAAATTAGAAGTTAATGGCTGATAAAAAGTGTAAAGATATGTATAGCAGTGCTCAAGTCTTTTTCACAAAGTATGTACATTAAATCATATATTTCTAAATATAACAATAATGACTTAAGATTTAATTTTAACAATTTAATTTAATTAGCTGTCCAACCCACCTCTTTTAAGCAATCAGCTTATTTTCTATATACTGTATACTGTTTGCACTCAATTTTCTATAAATCCCACTTTTCCCAATCAGCACTGGCCCTTCTCATCACTTATTCATGGGTGATTCACAGCATCTGGGTGACGCAACTCTTGGAATCGGGGAGCACTTACTTTGAACTCCTTCATATTTCTAACTGTAATAATCTGATTTCATATTACTGTGTAATAGTATTAAGGTACCAATGTTGTTGTAAGAGACACCACCAGCTACATTACAGATTTAAATCCTTGTGCTCTTGCATCTAGCTGGTATATTCATAGTTATGTAAGCATTCACAGTGTAAGTTAAGGTCAGCTTATGTTTTGAATCGATCAACATATTAGACCAGATAATATCGGTATATGCAATCAAGTAAATAAATGCCACCAAAGATTTAGAGCATATATCTAGTTGTGTTATGATTCAAAGACTAACAAAGTGACTCTAATGATGTCAGGGATGTAAGTCAGCATTTGTTTGACAACCGTTTTATATGAGTTGCTGTGAAGTGAGAAATGGTCAAGAAAAAGGTATTGTTGCATGTATAGAACATGTGAGCTGTTGTTGGGCCAGGCAGGACACTGGTCAATACGGAATTGTGGATGATGATGAGAAGTTATGCTGCCTATAAATTGAGTAGCCGGTTTTTTATGTCATTCAGCCTTTGTCTTACTTCAGACCATGGAGTATTGTCGATTCAAAGATGCCATGGAAGCAAAGTGGATATTACCCAAAGACAGCAAAAAGCTAAGACAAACACCAAACACCTACTTTATTATGAAAGGTATGACATGGGTGATGTTTACACCCCTTCCTTTGACAATCTGGTTGCTGGATATAGAAGATTTGATTTTTATGTGGCAGACTCATTAATTAAATTCAGTTATTGACATATTTTAATTTACATTGTTCATCCATTTATGTTATTATGTTATTTTTTGTTAGAATTCTAACCGTTTGTGAATTTTTAAAGCTGACACTTGTTATGTTAAAGGTAGGATGTGGTACTCATTCTCTGTGATCTTTTAAGCATACATAACAAAACAAGGAACTTGAGCATCATACCATTTGAGTTTGTATTTTATTTTCCTGCAGTGTTGCTACGATTCCTGGACACGCAGAAACGTCGACCAGAAGTAAAGAGTTTGTCGGAGGATACCAAAATGCTATCAAGTCTCAAACCCACAGTCCTAGGAGAGACTGGAGCTGAACCAGACCATCTGGATGATGAGTTTGCTAGGTCAGTGATACAGTTAAATAATCTTGGTCCAAGAATATAAAACTTTGAGTTTACAGACAAGACCCTAAACATACCTGGCTTCTAAAATTAAATTTTTTATTAAATTCTGACATAACATTTGTTAACAATTATTACAAGTGATGAAACATTGTTTCCGATATTGTGGCTGAATGTTATAAATAAGTTTTGACAAAAAAGGAGAATGACATCACATTCACTTCAACTTTGAGATATATGACCTCACTTCGAAAAGGTTGGATATAGAAAAGATTGTTGTCAGTTGTCACACCAGTAATTTTTCACAAAACCCAAGTTTACCTGTAAGTTGGCATAATTTTTCATAATTATCATGCATGGCAAGTCTCCTTTAGGCTCACTACAATCCTCGCTGACTTTTGTCTTGCAGGAAATGTTTTTCAGAGTTGAGCCCTGTTTGTGCAATAGTTGGAGGTGTGCTTGGTCAAGAAATCATTAAGGTAATGTAGTTTTACAGCATTTTATTTTCCTATTATTTTTTATCATAACTCCATTTGGCATTCCTTGTTAACAACATGTTACTTATTTGGTATAGCACTCTAATTTTAATGGCCCAGCATAAAGCAGTCCCACTGTCTGTCTTTATATTTGCATGAACATTTGTCTCATTTTTTGTTTCGCAGCCTTGACTTCCATATTATTGCAGTACTACAGTCATACTTGACCATTTTGCAGATATATGCCTGAAGGTTTGTTGTGTATAATAATTACCCCTTGCAAGCAATAAGGTCATATTGAGCATTCCTTATAAGAGTACTCATTATCTTTAAAAGCCTAATCAGCCTATAGGACTTTGTCGTAATCATAACATTGCCATTATTTACTAAACCGGACCTTTTAGCGTAATCTGTAGAGCGTCTGCTACAGGTATGAGAGGCCCTCGGTTCGATCCTCTGCCACGACATACCAAAGTCGCTAAAAATGGTATAAGTATAGCTCCCATGCTAAAATGTCAACAAAATATGAGGGTTGTTCTATGAATGGTTGGCCCAGTGTCAGGATAATGTGCCTGTGTCTGTTATCATGCCAGGTGTTAACGGCATGCTATACACAGTGAAGGCAGCACTATATCTGCTTCAAATAAACACCATCTCCAAAAAACTGAAATACTGTTGGTGGGTAGATAAACCCAATAAACAATAAACATTATTTACTTCACTATCTTACAGCCTTACTGTTAAAGGTCTAACATACCTTATATTTGCAAGGGAAGCCTTTAAGGCCAAGGTCATACTAAAGGTCAGTCTTTATAAATGGCTTTCCAAGTATACTTAAATCAATCTTCACCATCTTACAGACATACACGAGAAGATGCTTTACATTTAAAAGTGCAACCAGTAAGTTCCCACTCAAATTCATGGTCAATGTCAACTTTAAGGATGGCGTATCTGCTGGGACCCATGTCAGTCCCAAACTCACAAAAAAGGCAAAATCGATGTTTACTGTGCCTTTCTTGAAGTTTCTTCCAGGATGGTCTGTAAATAGGAATTCTTACAAGATTCTTACCAAGTTTCTATTTTAAGTATTTTCTTTGAAAATGACTTAGTCACAAGTTTAAGTCAGAGTTGCATTTATGTTAATCTAAAAATGTAAATCTTTTCCTCATCATAATGGCCACTGGACTCAAGTACTATCTCTTATCACTAGATTGTCTTTAAACATACTTTCCTCGAAAACATTGAGTTGTCATGAGGTTGGCATAATCGAAAGCGTAAAAATGGATTTTAACTATTTTTTGCCATTTTAAACTCAACCTAGTACAGTCTGTATTAATTGACTCGACATTCATCATATTGGAAATGAAATGGTAGACACAAAAATCTTTGATAGATACATTCTTACTTAAATTCACTCTACGCCATTTTGTGTAGCCATAAGATGTACACTCTTGTAATATTTACATTTTGTATAGAGTTATTATAAGACAAGGTAGAAATAGTCAACTTTTATATATTTAATTTCATCAAACATTGTCATGACAGGATAAACTGTCTATGTTTGAAAGCTGGTTGATGGAGCAAACTTTTCGTCTAGTCACCAATCCACTTAAGAAAATTCACACTTCAGCAAACTGTGAAACAACTTCAGGTTATGAGTGGCTGACAACATATCAGAAATGGCAACTGGGAATCAGGAAATAGTTTGATACACAGAAAATATAAATTGAGAAATTCTTAAATTATACAAAGAAAAATAAATTGGTACTTTGAAAAAAAGGTTATATTGAAAAATGTGGACACTACCAAATTAGTGACAACCTACTGTATATTCTTTAAATGGAAATGTGAAAATATATGTTTTGTGTATACATCAGTCATAAAAAGTTCACTTATTGGCTTGATAGTGACACATAAATTTAAATAAATATGAAATGTGGACGATGCAGTTCTTTACATCATGCAGCCTATGCTTAATTGTGACCAAGTGCAAGATAGCTGATACATTTATCTGTTTTGTTACTTTTTATGGAAATTAGATAGAAGTGTTTTCCTGGCTTTTTAACAGTATGAGGCTGATTTTTTATGTTGTATGTATGATAAGCTATTGATGTGTGTTTCCAGGCTGTATCACAGAAGGACCCCACTCACAATAATTTCTTCTTCTATAATGGTGCGGATGGTGGAGGGCTTGTGGACAAGATTGGACACTGACCTATGACACTTGATCACTGTGACCATGGTTTACAGACTGCATCAGGACTTATCTCAGCAATTCTGGAAACAAGTCTTTTAAGAAGTCAAGGAAGGATGTCTAATGAGCAAAGTACTCTTTCAAGGACACAGCAAATATGATGTTGATCATGTACAGAACAAAACAAGGCATTCTTTAAATGGAGTCTTGATAACAAAGGTGTCTGTTACAGCATAACAAATGTTCAACAATATTGACATGTTGCAAGGGCGAGGTTTCAATAGAGACAACTCAATCAGTTGTTTAGTTTTCTCTGACAAAATTTAATATTTTTTATGTTGCTTAAGTTAGTTGGAACTGCATGTAGTATCTTTCTTGTTTGCTTCCAAAAGATATATGATTAATTTATATATCTAAATATAAGCTTATGAAACACATTTCAAACCATGCAGCAGTACAGAAGCACGGTATAAAAAGTACATGCTTTCTGGGAAAGGTTATGTGAAGGACATTTATGATCAGTTGTCGTTGTTGCATTTTAGCTCCACTTATGAAGAGTAAAAATTAAAGCTAAAATTGAGGCTATTTTGTCAAGACCCTCTCTCTGGCATTAACTGTCAATTTTTGTTCCTGTCCATTTCCCGAAAACTCTTGAGATATTCACTTTAAATTTGAAATATTTATTATCGAAATGGAATCCATTTCAACGAGGCAGGTAACCCTAAAGTTAATTTTGACAGAGTTATCTCCTTTTCTCCACTTAGACATTTCTCTGTTGGTTAAGGTTTTTTTAAGGTCTATTTCTCACACACATATGTGTCAAACATATTCACTTAAAACTTGGCATACTTGTTCAAAAGTGAAACCCATCTCAATAAGGCAGGTAAAGCTAAAATACATTTTGACTCATTTAGACTTGACTCAGATGTAAATAAAATAAAATGTTTTTTTTTGTTAAGGTTAGTAACAACTTATATTATTACAAAAAGTTTTAGTCCTTGGAAGAATTTGTACTCTCTGTATTAACTGAATAAAGTGCCACAGCTACACTCTAATGCAGCCCACTTAACAAAGTACTACCATTCCCTGGCCGACAGAAAGTAGTTCTATGTATTACCATGATAAGTTTAAAATGAAAGATTGTCAAAGTTTAACTTCTATAGCAGTATCAACAAATGTTTACAAACGTATTCCCAGCCTGTTTAACCTAGATGCAGATGTGATTATAGCATTTAACATTTATGTTAATAAGCAAACCACTGGCTTGAATGCATAGAAAAACAAAATTCAGTGAAATGAGGTACATTTATTGTAACCAGTGACCATCTCTTTCACCGCACTCCTCATACCTGTTACATTTTGCTTTGATTTGACGCTTAACCTTCTACTTATGTCGAAACAACATTGTATTGCATATTTTAAGAAGACGGCATATCCAGCAATGGTTTACACCAGTTTATTCATAAGTTTCAATTATCTCAAATTTAGCCATTTTTCCGAGACAGTGATTGCAGTGCTTTCATTCTTCTCTTTGTTTATCAATCTAACAGAAAGTTGTGTTTGTGAAGAAATACAAACGTAACATACATTTTCAGCTTATTTTATTTGTATTCTTTCTTTTCTGTTTAGTGTAAATGTTTAACATGTCAGTAATTGTATCCAGATTCTGAAGGTATGAATGTTTTATGTTTTGAATAAATGGCACAAATGTATTGTTCGTCTGGACTCTTTATTACCAGTTTCTATTAAACTTAAAATATTTAAGTTTAATTATGTTAAAGAAACAAAAAATACTACAGTGAAATCTCGATTGAGTGCGATTCGAATGAACGAGAGGATGGTGTAATGCGACGGCGTGCGCAGGTCCCGTCAGAATTTGTCCTTTATTTAATGTAAAAAAAAGATACATTTGATTGAGGAAGGATAAAACGAGAGATTCGGTTTATCAATCAACTTCTAATGTCACGAGAGCCAATTAATCGTTGATTTGAGACGCGTAATAGCAAGCAGTCAGTACTATTCACGCCTTCGGTAGTTCTGCGTAATTAAGTCGATCAACACCTTAACCTTTATCGCTGCGCCCAAGCGTGTTTGTAGTAGGGTTATCCTTTGAGTAATTAATTGTCATATAAAGCCATCAGCATATAAGTTCGGACAGAAATACTGACCTCCGCAATTTTTTCTGCTGAACTTTACATATGTATGACCTACGCTAGTTAATTCTGTGGCAGGTTCGGGGTATAGTATTCTGAGCATTCACACTTTTCTCTCTTTTCTATCTGTTTACTTATTGACGCTATGTTATGATGTTCTGGCAATGAACTGTATGTTTATGCCAATAAATAAATTGAATTGAAAGTACTCTGAGCAATTAAGTGAACACGTATGTGCATGTTTATTTTATGTATTGCATGAAAAAATAGCATAAACATAAATTGTCTTTGTTGTTTATACCTTTCAACAAGTCGCCCATCTACGCGGTGATTTAGACTCGCATACGACGCTGTTTTGTAAACAATCCTTATGGGAAAAAACTGCGAGGAACTTTTAACATTTGTTTTGGTGGCCCCTTGCTATTTGTCTCTCTCCTTTTTGTAAGTAAGTAAATATCTGACAGAAGACATATTGATTATAGATATATTTATATACATGTATGTTTTGATTAGTACTATTGCGTACATTGGTTACACATTTTGTTTCCTATCTTTATTGTATAGACTATATGTTTTATTTATTAAATGTGTGTGTATATACTTCTTGTGTGGCCATACTTGATTCACAATATTTGTTACAGGCCAATGGCCTTATATTTGCCGACATGTCTTAATAAATGATTTGAATTGAGTTGCTCTCTCGCTCGAGTGAGACTCGACTGTTACTTTAAACGTATTTTGTAAACATTTGATGTATGAATTGTTGATCAAAGACTGGAATAAAACAAAAGTATTTTTTCTCCTATACTTCTAATATGTGTCTTTAAATTGTTCAGAAAGAATAACACATTAATTAGAAAAGTCAAATTTGTTCAATGAAGCATAGTTAAATATTACATTATGTACTCAATAAATAAATAACATTTTAAATTTAAATTTCGTTTTTTAAACATGAAAACAGCCCATAAGCGAATATTCTTGTATTTTTGGATTTGTTATCTGCACTTTGAAATTTAATCTTAATCATTTAAAATATAATTGTTATTTTACATGATTGTGTTGTGTAAAGAAGAAAATAGTATTATCTTGTGTATAAATAGATAACAGGGTTGGAACAGAGTCTGTAAATCCTGGAAAAACGTTTGAATTTTAAAAGGGAGTTTCCCGGTCTGGAAAAATATGGAAAACACTGCTGAAGGAGAGATTATCAGGAACAAGTGTGAAAAAATATTCTAAAAGAAGTACCACAGCCGTAAAATATTCTAAGAAATCAAGTTTCAACAAAACAACCGAAACCAAAGTCAGGGAGAATTCTCTTTCCACACATAATTTCTGACCTGTTTAAGATAACAATTTAATCAGTATTTCTACCTCTGGCCATGCCCCATGGTTTGGCATTATCTGCTAACACTCTAAATGTCATCAATTGGCAGTGAGCACGGCCTTGTAGATTGCTCACCTAGCCTTGAAACTATAGATCGATTAGCTTACTGATGAGAAATATTTAATTATCTTCATTAAGAATGTTTTTTTTTTTAATTAAATAAGTTGTAAGATATAATTTTCGGCACAAAAACGACTACTTTAAAACACCACAAATTAAAATTATAAATGCTAAATTTCATTGTGTTAAAGAGAAAGATGATAGTGGAGGGGGAGGTGACAGGACTATTCTAAGATAATAATTTTTATTTAAAAAAATTAAAATAAATGCAAATTTTTATGCAAACGACTGACTTTACTTTTACATCTTTCTAGTAGGAAAGTAAGCGAACGTTCGGATGGTCGAATATTCGAATAGACCCCGAACGTTCGAATGTATTTTAAGCATTTAAATGCTTGGTAAACAATACAAGATTTTTTCCCAAAAGAATAACCAATTAGGTTTGACTTAACTGAAATCATATAACAAAAACAAAACAACAGCAAATAAACAAAAAACAAACAAAGCTAGTGTTCAACCTGGGAAATTTCCTCCAGCTATATATGGCAGCCGATAACATGACGTAGCAACTGGTTAACCGCATACTGTACAACCCAGTAAGCGAGTAAGCGAGTAATATCTTGCAAAGCCTGTTCAAAATGTTATCCAATGAATTGATAATTAGATCAAATGATTTGTTTAGTACGTACAATAATAAGGACATAATAGCCATCTTTTGTACATCAATTTACCAAACAATTTTTATAGGTCAGTCGGTTTTAGATTCGCATTAAAATATATAAAAATATTCATAAGTGCTAATTTGCATGATAGACACTTGACCACACAATGGCCATTCAACAACCTTTAACTGAGTGCCAGTTTTATATTTCTATCACTATTTTTGGAAAAAGTTATAAGCTTTTTTTCCAGACATACCCTCCTATTAAAAAATCATGATGGTTGCCATGGAAACCATTAGTTTTCATAAAACACAAATGAGTTTATTTTTGAGTACATTGGAGATTCTGTTTCTAGACACCCTAACGAACATGTTGGTACCCATGAAAAAAGTCTAGGGGGAGGGGGATGGGGTTGCGCGGTAACCATACCTAGCTGCTGGACTATACGGAAGCAGTCAGCGTTAATTTATGTTCTTTCCCGATCTTTCTTTTCTGTCTGACAGTAATTACCGAGTAATTAATACCGCATACCGAGAAATAAACTTTCCAGAAATTGGAACGTTCGGATCATATTGCTAAAACCGTTTGCGTGCATTCTTTACTGTGTTTCTTAGTCTAACGTCAACCAAATAAGCTCAACATTATTTTGTAAGGTCAATAAATTCTTTCAAACGTCCGGATCAATAAGGATCCAAACAATGCTTCTGTGATTGAAATCTGTCATCCCTACTTTTAAGTTTCTTCAACACAGCATAGTGATGGGAATTTCTTCGGAGAAGTAAACAGTGTATACATTTATTTATACATTAATTTAACTCCTTATTTCTCTTGCCTTACTTTCTTATTGTCGTGCTTATCTATGAAAATTTACCTTAATGACGCCGAAAGTTTCAAACCCATGCTAGTGTTCATGTGACAAAGCGCTCCCTCCACTCAAAGGACGTAAATTAATTTGATCTCGCAAAACTTCACCAACACCACTAAAAACAACCCCAGCTACCCTCTCTTAAATTCCGCAGAAACTCTTCGATTGCTGCACTGTGTGTTGTGCATTTGTGCAATTAAACATGGACTCCCCATCTGGTGACCCATAATTTTTCAGCTGACTGATTAATGATATTGATAATGTCTAGGTTCACAAGCTTAGCTTAAAGGAAATTTCCAATCATATACTAGAGGTCAATTTTCAATGTTTGGATAACGTTAAGAGTCGATTATTACCCAGATGTAGATTATGTAATACCAAGAAGTAAGGGGCATCTATGTCCATCCTTTGTTTTCAGTGGCGCTGATTAGAGGTGTGGTGTAATTTGATAGCTGCTAATACGTAATCTCCGTAATCAGCATGTCATTTTTTTGCTTGTATGTTATGTTAAATGTCTGGTGTACATGTGTATCAACACACAATGTACATAGTAAATGTCAATCACTTTATTTTTTGCCTTAAAAAGGGTGACGAAAATGGCCTTTGTATGAATCAAACAGGCGTATATATGATTTATTTGGGACAGACCTCAAATGTCGTGTGTAAGAAAGGAAAGTGTTATGAAGGCAAGCAAAAGAGAAACGTTTGATGATGAATCAATTAGAATAAAGTGTAGTTTATTTTGGAAAATCCTTAAACGTGAAAGTGCCTTGTGACATAAATGTATTGTGAGACAATGCACATAGTGAAAATTGGCCAAGATTTTATACAGCCAATATGTACCAATGATATGACTACCATTATTGACACTGAATATTACAGATATTTTGTGAAATTGGCTCATCAACATCTTTTTGATCCGGAGTGTGTTTTTACTTTCAAACCAAATATATCATATAATGAATTTTCTTGTTTAAATAATTTTGAACAACTTAATGATTCGTTAGAAAATATTGTTTTTTTCCCCTTGCCACTTTTATTTATTAACGTAAATCATCTATGATTATATCGACATTTTTGTACGGGCAGAATACTGAAAACATCTAGATTTTCTTCATTATAACATAAAAAGGCCGGGCAAGGTGCTGAATTATTTTTGTTACTATATTAAATATTTTTTTAAGTAAAAATAACGATCGTGTAGGTTACGCCCCTGTCTTCCAGTACCGTCTCGGAGAGGCGGTCGACGAAGCTGTCTTTCTGTATCGACTCAATGTTAGCGACGGCATCAGTTACGTCGAAGTCTTCATTGTCAAACTCGAATGAGTTAACGTCTGCTGCCGTCGAGTAATTAACCGGGACAGGTTTTGGGCCTTCTTGGTGCAGCCTTTTTGGTACGGGCCTTTCTGGTTTGCGGCCTTTTTGGTGCAGCCTTTTTGGTATGGGCCTTTCTGGTTTACGGCCTTTTTGGTGCAGCCTTTTTGGTATGGGCCTTTCAGGCTTTCGGCCTTTTTGGACCAGTACTTGCAGCGTGATGTTCGCAACCAAGATGGATTATATAAATGAGGGATGGGATTGGCCGGCGTTTTTGCCGATACTGTGCAGCGATTATAAATATAAATGAAGATGAACTGTGGTAAGTGTGCTGGACCTTACTCTATGTATTTTATCAAATTTAATTGATATCATTGTCAGTTTGTTGCATTGTTCGACGTAAATATTGCATTTAATTTTACCGGAAGTGAAAAACAATTTTTGGCAAAAATGACGGATCTATCTCTAAAACAGACTCGAAAATTGACTAGCGTTTTTTTTATCCATTTACACGAATGTACACGCTGGTTTTGTAAGCATTTGAAATATTGATGATGGGTAAGCAATGAATCACTCATGCGAGCATCGTTTCTTAAAAGTTTTATGGCTTATGACATAGCTATTGTCAAAAACGAAAATAATCAGTACTTCGGATGTGTAAACATTTCGGATGACAATGTTTCTTTAAGTTTCATTTATGAAAGGGGTGATAGGTATCTTTTTCAACATGGAAGAAAATGCAGTCTTCTTATTTCTAATATAAGACTGATTTAATTGACACACATGTTTTAAAAGTGATTATTGGACAATTCATTATTAATCCTAAATAAGAATATGACAAAGTGCTATGAGCATTGCAACATATACCAACATTTGAAGAGGCACAAGACAAAGGTATTCACATGCAAGCCAAATGTAAAAGTAAGAACAACTCTGTGATGAGTCATTTAATAAAAAGAGCAAACTCGATGTTACCACCTTGGAACGGTCAATCGGCAATATGGACCGACTGGGGTGCTTAAACCGGGTTTAAAGAGCTCTAACTTTGCACTTCATGACGGGTTTCTCAAATGCAAGCAATGAAAAGAAAACTCATCTACTAGTATTCGAATAAAAACTATCCAAACGCTCACGTATTCTTTGATAAGTTATGACGAAAGTATATACACTCGTCAAAATTTCTAAGTGCACACTTTTGTCATTCGTGTCAGAAGAGGACACACCCATTATTAGAAGTGTGAATTTTGTTTTAAACACCTATGAAATAAATTGATCTTTTCTTAAAAGAGTATTGTCTTATTTTACTCGAGTACCTACCTGAACTACCTGGGACATATTTCAAAAATATTTTCAATAATTTTCAAGTATTTCATTGTCAGTTTTTATCAGGTATTCCGTAAAATACAAAGTGTGCACTTGGAAATTTTGACTAGTGTAGTGTTTAGAAGAGAGAGGGGTATTACTTCGATTAGAATTACACAAAAATTGTTGATTATTAATTAATCGTCTTAATTCACTAAAATGTAGGAGTGTGTTATGTGCAAAGAGACGAGAGTAAATTTTATTTGTAGTCAGTAACTCCGAATTATGTCTAATGATCTCTTCCGTCGTTCTCTATTTTGTACTCGGTCTGCCGGTCTGCACACGATTGTTGCAACATGAGCACATGTTTTATCAAATAAGTGAGCTGTCGATGGAAGGCGTGAATGGGAGTGGAAATTATGATATTAATTAAAAAATTTAAAAAGACGTAACTTGTTTTATAGCAATCATTTCCTGCAATGTTAAAACAATTTTTATGACATCAACATAAGAAGTAAGCGATTTTCGTATTGAAGATTATTTGTTTGTACATTGTTATTACTTTTTTGGTATTCTTTTCAAATGGCGGTTGGTAATTGCAAGAGCTAATTAAAATATTGTTTTATATTTTAAAAAATACATTTTCTAATTGTTTTTTTTCGAATATCGTTGCTCTTATCGTTGCTTGTTTGTACGTCGACGATATGTATGTGAAGTATTGAACGGTATACTCAGGCACATGCTGACAAATGTTCAAAAACGTAAGGAACTTAATGTCAACAATTTCTTATATTTACCGCCGGAATGATTTTTTTTATTAGAGACCGCGTTCCAGTTACTTTTTGGCATTACAGGTCATGTCCTCGGATTGTCCTCGATAGCTGTAATTGTCGCATGACCATACATATTTCTAAAACCAATATAGGTCTGTTTTGCTGTTTTTTATATCTAGCAGGCCACAGGAAAGTATTTAAGCAGAACTTCCCGTCTGACCCGTCGACATTCAACCTGGTCCAAAGGATCTTGAATAATCACTACCTAGAAGAATAGCATACATACTTGCATGTATGGCATTTTTGCACCCTGGCATTCCTGTGTAGAAAGGTGTGCACTAGTGGGCCACCGACAACCAACCAATTTCCAAGTGCCTCTGTCCAGGAACATGCTGACGAACGTGCAAAACGCACGGAACTTTTTTCATACAAACAAGTCTTATCTTACAGCCGAATTATGGCGAAAATCGAAATTTGGCAGTGATTTTACCGAGAACCAGACGCGTTTCGAACTGATTTTTTGAAAAGGAGGCAGCTACATGGATGCACCCTCGGGAGCCAACGGGTCAAGGCCCAGGTGCGTTTTGGCGAAAGTGCATACATATATAATGTAAATAGGTCATTTTGAATGCTTTTTGCATCTGGTCACAGGAAGGCATTAGGCCAGATTTTTTTGTGGAATTGCTATTGCAACCCGTTTATTCCATTTTACATACTTTCAGATACATCGATGAATTTCACAATTTCTTAATTTTACTAAGCTTTCATATGAGATGTTACAGATTCCATAGTACAATTAGACAATATTCCTATACGTAATTAATTGTTTTAATAGTTGGAAAGAGCTGAGCATATTGTTTTCATTAATGGGCTTAGACAAAGTTTTCTAATTTTCTAATTAACACTTTCTTGAATTTTACACTCAGTATCTGTAGAATGTTACATTTTATTATCTAAAATGTTAAATGATCAATCCTACTCATAGTTGAAGCTTTCAACAATTAGTCAATTCAATAGAAGATATTATTCTAACAATCTTATCGGTACAGTCCTACAAACGTTTTTCTTATTTTTATCCTGGTTATGTCTTAAGCACATGATATTAAGTAGCTTTCACAAAAAAAAAAACTTTGTTTTTATAAGAGTGTAATCTGTCATAATTTTTCTTTTGTATTTCTTAAAACACTTCGATGTATTACTATATTTAAAGTTGTTACTTCATTATTAGGTTAAGTGATAAAGGGGTATTTTTTTAAGAACTAATATATATTTAGAAGATCTAGAGAAGATCTAGAGAAATATGAAAAAACACAAACAAGCAAACAAAGAAAAAAAAATCGGGTCCAAGATCAAAACACACTTTAGAGATCTTGCACTTCTAGGGCATTTCATTGGAGCAGAACAAAAATAAAATAAAAAGAAAGATCACACTCACACACACACACACACACAAAACAACTCAACATTTGCAATTCATTAAATAAACCATTTTCAATATTTTCTGAGACTTTTACGTTCATTCCGGTTTTCTGAAATCACACACAAGTTTATATGAACACAGCAGTTTAACTTATTTAGTAAAGTTCAATATGTAATCCCACTGGAGTATTCATTAACTGTAAATAAAGTATTAAAAGAGGCCCATATTTTTATGTTCATTATAACCTTGTTTTATATTTTAATTGAATTATATTCATCTGTTTGAAACCCTTTTAGAATAAGATTTTTAAAATGGCAGATTTGGTTTGTGTCCTGTTTCTTTATTGCTGAAAATATATTGTTTTGTCATAATAAGCAAGGTATTTATAATTTTATAAATTAAACATTTCCAAAAATTACCTCTTTTAGTGTAACATCTTACCTTCTTTATTTAATATATCGTTTATGGTATAAGTGCCTAAATCAAATAATTTCTTCATAAATATAGGTTTGCCTACGGCCTTTATATTTTTAGTACGCCATAGAAATGCACTTTTAACTTTATCCTGTTTTTTTTTGTGCCAGAAATTATCTACTCCTTTATTAAAGCTAACAGTCACATAAATGTTTAGGAAGGGTTTGACTCTCGATTTTAAATGTCTTACACAACATAAGTATTCTCCGCCCGTTTTGCATTTTAATTAGGGTTTTTAATGTAGACTGTTTACTGTTAATTAAGCATGTCACAGAACATATAAAATAAGATTATGCAAAATATTCACGATTTAGACTTTGTCATATATTCTTAATGATATTCTAACCGATAATCCTTTATTTTTAAAATATGAATCAGATAAACTCGACCAATTATGAAATACAAATACGAAGAAAAAACTTATTTTGAAAAGTTGCGGTCTTATGATGGAATATCTTATTTGAATGTTGGAATATTATCAAGTTCATCATTATTTTTTATAGTGTTTATAGTATCTTAATTATGTTCCCCTTGAGTTTCTTTAAGAAGAAAAGTTATTTTTATGCGTTTTATCGAGGTATGAAATGTAGTAACCTACTTTTTAATTTGCATAAACAGCGAATGAAACAATAATATGATAGGCAAAAAAAGTTTCATACCACGATGTACCGCAACAACCACATAAATCCTTGTTTTTTTTAAAAAAAAAAATGTGTGTACTATCTGAACCATTTATGAGAAAGTGAGAGTTAAAACCTTCGTGTCTGTGCATTTTGTCTTTAGTTGGTAGTTCGGTAGTTAGGTGTTATATTATGCAAATGCGTGGGATAGTTAATAATCGATTAGACCATGACATTAAAAGATCATGTTTCAAAGGCTGTAACGTACTTAAAAGGAACTTTATTTACCCTGTTTTATTGGTCCATTGGTGGTATATATCTTTTAAATGTTTTCTTGCTACACCATTGTTATAATGGCAATAGGCAACAGACTATGCAAATGTGACTGAACTGCGCGAGATTTAAGTGAAATGTTATACATTAGTAAAAATGCCTCCATACTTTATGTTATTTAGAACAACCACTTGATTTTTAATTAAAACTGGAATTAAATATTTACAGAAGAAATAGAAAAGCCAGTATCTGTTCATTCTGGGGCAATGTTAAAATGGAAAATCCAGAAGAGTTGGCATATATGATATTTTATTGCTGAACATCAGGGAGAATCGTAAAAACTGATTGCGAAAACTCATAACAATGCAAAATTAATCCTTGGCAAATAATTAAAACAATATTAACATAAAAAACAAACAAAAAAGCAATTTAAAGAAGCATATCGATTTATCAATAAGCAGATGTGGGTCATTCTACAATAAACGTATATAATGGACAAGTGTTTTTCAGCTATCGGACCCATTCATTTTCAAGAAAAACTCAATTGCACAAGGTGCAACTATCTTTTAGTTGAAAAGCCTGAGTATCAGCAATCTGAAATATTGATTTTTAATTTTGACAGAATCATGTCTTTGTTGTGGGGAGTGAATATTTGTCCACTCCGTAACAATTTTACAAACTTTTGTAAAATTGTGAAAACAATGTAAAAGATAACACAACCAACTCTCATTGATTTAAACTTTTATTTTTAGTATTTGTATTAAAGGAAATTACATTTATTAAGTGGATTTTATACAATAAAAGGTTTGGCCAAGTGTGTCCCTTGAATTTTGCATATTTGATACCATAAAATATCCAAATTTGAACAAAACACGTCCACAATTATACTTTCTATAAACAGAGTGCATTAACAGTAATATTTTGCACTGTTTACATAAAATATTGTAGTTGTTTTAATGAGAAAAAAAAAAATCTGACCAGATAAAAAGACCGTTACGGAGTATGGACAGTGATGTCACGGTAAGGACACATAGTGTGATGGAAGTGACGTTTGATATAACACTACATGATTAAAAAAAGAAAACTCACATCATTATCATGATATAAAGTTAAGGAGTTACTGAGACAACGTAGTATATCAAAAATAAGGAAACTATTAACATTAAACACAACACATTTACTGTTAAACAGGACCTACAGAACTTTGAATGTTGATGCAAAATAAGCTTTCTCAAGTCAGCATCATAATTACAATCGGGTAAGAAAACTTGTCATCATTCCATTTGAGAACAATAATTGGTCTTCACACAATTTTGCATACTGGAACTACATAATTCCTAAAGACTAAACACAATTGTAGCAATCCTAAAGATTATTTACACCATGATAGCAACCGTATGTCTGATACTGAAAGTAAAAGAGTCAGACTGAACCACTGACTCCAATCTACATTAACATCTCTACTCTGGCCCATGCTTCCTTGTTGATTTGGAAATGTCTGTTTGTAACCTTTTCAGGTTCACTTATCAACCCAATGAAATTTTCACATTCATACCACAACACATCGGGCATCATGGGCCAAAAGAAGCGGTTCTTCCCTACAGAATGCATAACCTGCACCTCTATTTCTCCATCTTCTGCGTCAAGAATAATGCCCGGATATGGCTTGTTGTCGTAAAGGACAACACAGTACTGTCCTTTAAGTGACTCGTCAATCTCTGGTTTCTCTGCAAAAAAGAGTGTGATACATGTTCTTTGACATTATCACATTAGGTTTCATTTCAGTTTGAAAATTCAATGTAGGCACACTGGGCCTGTCAAAGTCACTAAACACATAATTTGAAGTGTGTTAAGTACGAATCCTATAATCATGATCGAACGTTAGTAAAAGGATAAGCCTATAAATTACTGAAATGGAGATGAAAGCATAATATTTATCCAGTATACGCACCTAGCTGACGAACGCAGTCACACTGTGTTCCAGTTTCAAATTTAAACCTTTTAATTTTAATAGATTAATATTTTATTGCAATTCATTGCAATTAATGCATTCAACAGCACAACTATTTAAGGTCATGCTTTTGACTGTCAGGACCAATACATTTTTACAACGTAAAAATGCTACACATTACCTAGAATGTTTATTGATAATTGGCTCAGTTGTGGACTGACATCATTGGCTGAACTGATCAGGTGTACCTTTACTGGACCATAACAATCACAGCTGAGTGGCGCCTTGCAGAAACAGCTAACGACACGATGGTGGATTTCTCCCATGACTGTTGTGAACAACTGCAAATGCAAATTTAATATTGCATATATTTTATGTAGCAAATTGTAGTTTCGGTAAAATTATCTAAAAACAATTGGTTAAATAACATGCATATTAGACCGAATTGAAGGTAGTATTATTGCACATATATTTGATTTTCTGTTGCTTATTAACTTAATTGTAATTTTTAATTTGTTATATACCTGGTGGATTTTCATGGTTCCTGGCACCGCTGAAATTGTTGTACTCTGGAGGTCATTTTCAGGTAGTTTGATGTCTTCATCTTTAATGAGGAATAGCTCCACTGCAATGTTCTTGACAGTAAGAGTATCATACAAAGACTCTGCACCTGTTATGTCACTGCCGTGAAGAACAGCACGATCAGCTTCTCTCTTAATTACAGCGCCAATGCCGTCGGGAGCACCCTTTCCGTGTCCTGCTTCCAAAAAATTCCAGTTCACACTTTTATATCCTATTTCAAGCGGTTTCTTGGTCAAAAGGAAGAAGTTTTCCTTGCATCTGTATTGGGTAGTTGGACCATCACTAAGCACATACAAGTTCTTGCCTGAATTATTCTTTTCTTTAATAAACTGAAGGACAGGACACATGTGACCCCATATGCCACAAGGGCTGTGTTTCAAGTTGTCAGAGATTGAACAAAATGGCAACGTTGGGTTTGTGCTGGTGTAGATCACCCCGGTGTGCAAACTGATTTGACGCTGCGATGCCCCGAAATGAACACTCTGGATTTCGGATGAGTATTTACAGTTTAGGTTTTCGGAGAAGTCAATATGTATCAGAACATCTTCTGACGTCAACTTTTCTTTCAACTGCCGAACAGCCTTAAACTGGTGTTTAATATTATACAGGTGTTTACAACATTTGCTCAGTTCTTCATGAAATTCATTGGTAAGTTGTTTAATGGTTCCTTTGACGTTCTCCTTTGCAGTTCTACTGACTGTCCTCGGTGCAATGTCAGTACTGTGACTTGATTCCCGTTCTACTTTCTTTGTCCTCCATTCATACCACTCGACCATTGTTCCAGGTTCTAATATGTCAAATCCTATCATGCGGTCTTTGCATACTTCACATGTTCTGTACATGCATTGAAGCTCTCCAGTATGGCATGTTATTTTTGCGGCCAAATCATCCAAGTCTGCAGTACTGACAAGTTTTAACTGTCTCAGTTTGTTTGCCTTGAACTGCAGATTCTCATGGCGCTTGCAAAGGCAAGTTTCCCTGTCTGAAGACGTTGCATGTCTGATATAAAAGGGCTTGAATCTGCAAAACAGTGAGTATGACATTTTCCTTGTTTTATCTTCTGCCAGGTATTTCAAATGTAAGTTTTTGAGGGTGTCATTGAGCAAGTATATCTGCTTCTTAACTTTGGACTTTGTCTTTGTAGATTTTTTCCCTGCTTTCATTCTACTATTATCCTCTCGGCGAAGAAATTTCTCAACTTCAGACTTCATCTGCTGAACTATACCTATTTTCCTAGATTTTCGTGTGTATGACAAGTCCTCATTCTTCGACTGTTTCAGCCTTCTTTGTGTCAGTAGAAGCTCTTTTTTAGCCAATTGTTGCAATCTGTACTTTTTCAATAACTTACTGCTAATTGCTTTTGACAGCAGGTGCTTTGACCTATCAGACTTTGCTTTCTGATACTTATCTCTAAACCCATTCAAAAGCACTTGATGAAATAACAGACTCCTCCTTGTCTGTGAATTTACTTTTTGGCCTTTTAGAATTATGTTTGTTTTCGTTCGTGGTGAGTTTATGTCTTTTTGTCTCTGCTTCTGACGGTAGAACCTTTTCTTGTAGCGCTGAAGTAATGTTTCCTGTTTCTTTAACTTCTGCTTCAACTTTTCTATAGCTCGGTATGCTCTTGCTCGATCTCGTCTCTGACGCTGTCGACTTGGATGGACAATTCTTGTAGGAAATGGGCCAGTAGGTGTTGGTGGTGGAGTATAAGTACCTGTGTTATCTGTTTGATTTTTCTGTCTTGACTTCTGCTTTCTAGTTCTCCATGACCGCCGAGTAGATCTCTTCTCTCTCTCTGACATACTTGCTATTAACTTGATGTCTCCATTTTCCTTTCTCTTGTTATATCGTTCTCTTTCTTTCTGAAGGTACCTAGTGTAATCATGTTCATTTTCTTTAAGTCTTTGTCTGTACCTGCGTGCTGTTTCTGCACCACTTAGAGGCATCCTTTTTGTTTGAAGTTCAATTTCGATGGACGCACAGATGTCTTTGGCAGATGATATTTGGTCATAAAGGTCGAAAACTTCCTTTGTCCACTTGTGTAATTCTTCTTGTGGCGATCTGTATCTAGGGTAGGCGGAAAGCTCTTCTCCAAACACACTTGTCTGTAATTGAGAGGTAAGTTTTGAATTAATTTTTTGAAAATTATAGCAATAGTCTATTATTATTATTTTATTAATTATAATAGTAATAATAATCATTATCATCATCACTATGATTATCAACATCATTATCATTGAATATTATTATATAATTATTAGCTTTACTATTATTATTAGTTTTACATATTATTATCAGATCTATTATTATTATTATTATCATTGCTCGTAGTAAAGTATTATAGCATAAAATTTAAGCTCTTTCCATCTTTAACTCTTTCAGTCACTACCGTAACACCGGCTTCCATACCGTAACACTAGTCATTGTTATGGTAGTGACTGTTATGGAGGTGACATTTATTTACATTTTTTGATATAAGCGATATGCTATAAACACATTGTAATAAAAAGTATGCATCGTGTAAACTGCCTTGCCTACAAAATACAGTACGCTCATCAAAAATGTTTTAAAACGGGGTACGTTTTATATAAATAATAGATGGAGTGGACAGGATTCTGATATACGCATAGTACTTACCTTCCATTGAGTTCAGCTAAAAATATTGGGAGTCTTCTCACATTGAAACTTCCAAAATGGCGGGCATCAACTTGTATGTCTACGTCATTGTGTGGCACATGACATCATAGAAGACGCTTGTGTATTTACAAATTAGGAAATGTGACTTAATGTGACGGTAGTGACGCATTTATTGGGGACTGCGATATTTGATATATTTGTAACACTTTATTTTAATGTAAAGAGGTAAAAACGTGTATAATTGTGTCACTCAAAGACATATATTTGTATTCCAGAGTAAAAAAACCTTGTGTTTATACGTATATATGAAAATACAAACATGTTTTACCGTGACTGTGACGGAAGGGACATGGGTATTTGTAATTACCACCGACAAATAAATGTTATTTAACGTCAATGTTAAAAAGAATATTAAAAATGCATATGATATTTTAACAGAATTATGCACAACGTACACTATTTGCAAAAAAAAACAAAAAAAAAATCACTAGAATTTCAGCCAAAAATCGGATGTTATTTGTAGGGACTTAAAATATACGTTTATTATAGAATGACCCATGTAATGTATTATAAACAACATGTAAGTACATCACGCATCACACAATCGAAAAGACCTCGCTATGGTAGCGTTTTCGCTCATCTACATCTACGGCCTATATCAACCAGAGAGGAACATTGGTAAAATAAAATTTCTTCTTAGATAATATCCAAGGTATTCAAAACAGAAGGTAGGTCATTTTTGTTGTGGTCCTTGGACATTCTTTTTTCTGCAAATGGTGCAATAACAAACCATGATATTTCTTACTTTTACATAATCTGTTTTTTTTTATCGGGGGAGATTATCCGCTTTTGGCTCTCATTGTATTTCATTTTCCATTACTACCTGTCGTTTAAACTAAAGGCTGTTATTTCAATCATATAACTCCTGTCGGACCAAATATGTCCTAAGGTGTATGTACATTTAGTATAATTTTGATACTTATAAAAATTTATACTGCATTTTAGTGTTATTTCACAAACACATTTAGATCATCCTTATTCTAAATCATAAACATTATGTAAGGAGGCACACACGACAATATAGTCGTCAGCCATTAAAAAGCAGTAGCCTCTTCTTCTGCGTACAAAAAGTACGAAGAACATGGACATAATGAACTAATTCTCAGCTCTGTAAAACTGGTTTAAGCACCCCAGTCGGCCCAGATTGCCGACTGACCGTTCCAAGCCGGTAACTGTCGGGTTTGCTCTTTTCGTTAAATAACTCATCACAAATTTGTTCTTACTTTTCTTTTAGCTTGCATGCGTGATACCTTTGTCCTATGCTTTTTCAGAGTTTGGTACATGTTGCAATGTTCAAAGGACTTTGTCATATATTATTATTTAAGAATGTTTAAAAAGCTAATCTAGTTGTTATGTCTGAATTTTATAGAAAAATTTCTACATTTACACCGATATCTATGTACAAATGCGTGTTCTATACTATGTTCACATGCTTTTACTATGGCAAACAGAATGCCCTTTTTAATAAATGTTATAACATTTTGGTTTGACAAAAGTGGCAGTTCTTATGATATTTGTAAAACATCCATCACTTGTAGAACATCCATCACTTGTAAAACATCCATCACTTGTCCCATTATTAAGATCGTCTAGATCTTCATAAGCTGTCTGATTTCATGCATCAAATACTGCTTCAACGGATTCAAAATGCAGTGTTTAATTACCTTATACAGAATAAAGTTAAAGACAACGTATTATAAGTAAAACAAATGGTCTGACAACATTCTTTTATGGAATGAATTTTATTGTTTTGTTTAATTTCAAATCGATTAACTGCTACATTGTTCAATAAAAAACATAATGTTACATTTCGATGAATATACTCTTCCACATTTTTGAATTTGAATCCTACCAATTACAATTTCATATCACAATCACTTCTTAATTTTATTGGCATTTTTTATCAGATTGAAATGATTTTTGCCATTATTTTATTTATGTTTTTTATGTTATTTCACAAAAGGGCACTAACGTTAAATTAGCATTACTTTTTATATTTATTTGCAGTTATCGCCCTTGTATCTGGAGCGTATATCGTGGATAATTATGTATCACCTTGTTGTAGGTCGATTGGACAATTAAATAATATATAGATATACACATGAATTCGCGTGTTAACGGTAAATACATATCCTATCTGAATTTTAAGTTACGTGTGGCATCAATACTTCTTATTTCTTTCAACACTTAATAAATGCTGCCATTAATGGCTTAGTAGATTCTTTCTGCCAGATAGGCAAGGTATGAGCAACAAAAGGTATGTGCTATAGAAAGTAACTTTTTTTCGCTTGTACATTTCATTCAACCGTTGATGAATTTGACATTGAATATGTCTTTTTGTAAGGCATGGTATCTCAATGTAAGGAATATAATGACAATGACAATACTTGGCTTAAAGGTCATAGGTTAAACACAATTAACTGACAAGTTGGCTTTTTTACAATTTTATTTCAAAAATACACACATTTACATTAGACTGAATAAGTGTTACAAGACCTACTTCAAAACTGCACTTGTGAATGATCCTACTGTAGGTGATTAAACATGACAATACAACATATTTAAACGGGGTATATATACACTGTTTTAAAGTAGGACAACACTTTAGTCTTTCATTTTTCAAGGATTTATTTTTATCAAGTAATTTGATTATTTAATTACAAAATATAACCAGTGATAACATACGTTTGTGACAATTTTTCCATCTTTAAAGCTGTACAGTTTAAAAATATTTATTAAAGTGAAAAAAAAAAAAAACCCCCCCCCCCCCCCCCCCCCCCCGCTCACTATCCATCTACCTTTGCGAAAAACTACACATGTCAATTAAGTTTAGATTGTGGATACAAAACAAAAGGAATTACAATATATTTTTGTGTTTACCTTTTCTGCTTTCGCAGAATACTCGCCATCATTTAGTCAACATCGCCTGTGGCGCAGTATTAAATTAGATACAACCCCAAACAGCTATTGTGATTAAACCCTTGCCGCTATGTAATGTGACCATTTCATGCATCAGAAGTGTCCACAACATGGATCTTTACCTTGAAAATTAATACGCACTTCTGTGCGCTGTTGTTTTTTGTTGTTGCAATTGTAAACATTGAATAATTTTCAAATAAATACATATTACATGTATCATTTTATGTTGTTCAGTTAGCATTGGTATGAGTAAATAACGAAAACAGTCATAATACACATACAGCACACGGTGATACATAAACCATATGATTTCTCATGTGAAAAATTGAGGTTTTAATATTTGAATGGATGCACGGTTAAACGTGGTCAGCTTCAAAATATAATAGTAATAGATGTGTGTATTTGTAGTTGACATGGATATTATTATCTAATATTTCTATTAAAGCATTATTTGGCGACCTAAGCAACATTTAGAAATCGCGGATGTAATTTTTGTCATGTGTTAAGCCATTACATTTTAGCAGAAACAAAGTCCCTGGTTGCTAAATTGGCAAACTTTAGTGAATTATATAGATATATAACACGTTTTTACGGAAGTATATGCTTAATATATCGAAAAGTTATTGTTCTTGTAAATGATTGATTATTTACGTGCAGCTTAAATCATATGTAAAGCGTTTGTCGGACAACCCACTATCCAAAGCAAAAACAAACAAAAAGCCCCCACAAAAACAACAAAAACAAACGCACAAAATTACTACAAGACGGCACTGTATCTGTGATCGTGAAACAGTAACGTTTTCTTATAGGGCCATTTCACCAAGGATTGTTTTGATCCCGAGAGTACCGGATCTCTTTTTTAGTCGATCGGCCCTATTTTTGCAAAATAAGTCGGGAACCTGCGTGCACTAACGTGCACTAACGTATACCTTCGGGGTAAGATCTGGCGCGATCGCACTAGTCTCCCGAGGGTCGGGTACCTAAAAAGTGATCGGCTACTTTTTTTAAACAAGTTGAAAAACAGTAGCCGATCAAAACAGTCGGCCCGTGGTCGCCTTGGTCGTCCGAGGGTCCTCTGAAGGTCCACTTGTCTCGCCCGCCCTCTGGAGCCCTCTTGAGCCTTCTGGGGCTTTCGTTTAGCCTCTGCCGCTCTCTTCCAAGGGTCGTGCGTAGTGTCATCGGAGTGTAAGCACCCGACTATCAGCAGATCCTCGGACGACCAGCCCGCATGGCCCCGTAAATGCTCGTAAGTGCCCGATCACACATGCAGATAGCCGACTTTCACCCGCTCTTTGCGCGAGAGTGGCAGAGGTTGTCCAAGAGTAGCCGATTAAGAACCGAGACAAGCCGATTAGGGCGACCTATATAAATAGGGGTCCAAAACAGCAGCAGACCATAACCAGCTTCGACACCTAACGCGCAACACCTCTACAGACCAACGCTATGACCAAGGGAAAAAAGACCGGCCAGGGGAAGAATGCCAGAACTATGCCTCCACGAATTCCAACGCCGCCGGTTGCTGAGGTTCCGGTCGAGGTTCCGGTCGAGGTCGAGGATCCGTTGGAGGTTCCGGTCGAGGTTCCTGCTGGTCGAGTTCTGCCTCCCCTCCCCGAAGAAAATACAGCTCCTCAGAAAAAGAAGGCAAGGAAGAGTGTCACCATGTCTGCCACTGAAGAGAAGGATTTGGTGGACTTTATCCAACAGAACCCCTGCCTCTACGACAAGTCTAAGAGGGATTGGCTCAAAACGGTCAGAGATGAGCTGTGGAGGACCCAGGCAGAAGTGATGCAACGTCCCAGAGAAGAGCTGACTCTCTGGTACGAGTCCATCCGGACCCGATTCTCTCGTCTGAGGAAAACCAAGTCCGGCCAGGGAGCAGTCCGTATCACAGACAGAGACCAGTAAGTATCTACAATTACTTAATTGACAGTTTTATTTGCAATGTCTTTCATATGTTGCAGTAATGTTTACTGTTGAAATTAGTGAAAGGGGCAAATTTTAATCAATACAATGGTTAATATTCGCTGTACGAATTATCAATCAAATATTTTGACCCGTTCTTTCTTATTTACATAAAACTTGTGCTGCGTCGGGAATTTGGTTCAGTATACAAGTGTATCATGTGTGGAAATATGTTGTTGCTGTTTATATAATTTTTCTTTTAATTTGTCTTTTCAGATGGATCCTGGACAACTTCTCCTTCCTGATCTCCCACATGATAGAGGTTCCAAGGAGGAACACTGTATCTATGTATGCGAAGGCGACCGCTGCAGCTGCAGCGCCCCTGGCCGCGGCCTCTACTTCGACCTCCGTAGAGGTGATCCCTGACGACTGCATCCTGGATGTTCAGGGGATGCCCGACATTCCACCCATTCAACCAACGTCAGAGTCTTTTGAGCAGCGACGCCCGTCTCACACCGAGAGAACTACGACCAGCCACAGGGGCAAGAAGAGGCCAACTCCCGGCGCCGACGACTCTACTAGTACTGACAAGCGCGCCATTGATGAGATGCAGTCTCAGAGGGAGCAGAGCAGCGAGCTAGCCCAGCTCTCCAGGGATCTGCTGCAGACAATTCGGCCCACCACCAGCCTAGACAAGCATCACATGTGCGGCTACCTGTCCAGTCAGTTCAACGAGGTACGCCCAGAGATCTGGAAACGTTACAGGGCCAGATTCTTCCTGCTCTGCGAGGAGATGGTAGCAGAGAATGATGCAGCCAACGCCGCCGAACGTCAGAGTCAGCCTCCGCAGCAGCAGCCTCAGAAGCCTCTGGAACGGCAGCCTCTGCAACAGCAGCAGCTTCCGCAGCAGCAGCCTCTGCAACGGCAGCCTCTGCAACAGCAGCAGCCTCAGCAGCAGCAGCCTCAGCAACAGCAGCCTTTCCAGCAGCAACAGCATGTGCAGAACGAGTGGCAGCCTCCCCCTAGCCAGTGGGGCACCCAAACGTATCCTGGAGTGACTCCCTGGAATTCCATGGACTACGGATGGGTGCAGCGCACGTTTCCTACACAGACAGTGACCAGATCGTCGCCCAGGTCACCTAGCTGCCCACCGTTTAGGACACCAACCCTTACCACTTTGAACACACCGCAGCTTCCTTCCCAGGGAAGCGCTTCCCGGATTAGCTTCAACGATTCATTCAGCTCCTTGCTCAACCAGAACCGAGACTCGCAGGACAGCGTGGTAGACCAAGTTGTCGACGACCAACAGTCTGATGACTCTGATGACCAGCCGCCCTCTGATGACCAGTAGTGATAAAAACAATCTGTCTGACATTTGGATTATTTGAACAAGCATTGCCTTTCGGTTCCAAAAGAGACTTTATGTTGTAAATATGCTACTAAATTGTTGTGTTGTTCATTATTAAACTTTTGAAAATGTTCATCAAATGTCTTTGTTCTATTAAAAAAAGTGTTGATAATGGCAACAAAAAAGAAACCAAATTAAAGGGGAACTTCAATAATTATTTTCTTCTTTTTTGGTGGTTGACAAAAATGAAATGAAAAACACAAACAAGTTTATTAACTAGATTAGCCCAATTTACAGCTTCAATTTAGTTAGTGAACTTGTGTTTTTTTATTTGATTTAGTCACTGATCTTTTGGAAGAATAGGGCCTTATTAAGTACAAAGATATTAACAAAGTCAAAACAGTATACAAAAGTATTTTAATAGACAATTTAAAATAGACACAGAATGTCAATATCTTTAGTTGTCTCTGGGCTGAAGAGCTCTATCCTGCCAAGGAACCGATCCAGCTGGACTGTTGAAGTAGTGCTTGAGATAGTCCCTCTGGTTCTTTCCTTCAACATTGTCCCTGTTGTGGCCAAGATTTTGGGCAAGGTCAGGCATCGCAGTTCCATTTCTCCACTCTCCTGGGATAAGGTTATGGTCTTCATCTTCCTTATCCATTTCTGCATTCTGCATCTGTGGGTATCTCATCCTCATGATGTTGTGAAGAATCACACTTGCTTCAACATTCAGTCTGCCTACTTCAGGGGTCACTTGCATAGGCGTTAGCATGCACCGCCACCGGCTAGCCAAAATCCCGAAGGCGTTTTCCACAACACGTCTGCCTCTGGATATCCTGTAGTTGAAGATGGCCTCCTCTCTGCTCAAACCTCTTCTTGAGTAGGGCTTCATCATGTAGTTACGTAAAGCAAAGGCATCATCACCTAGAAAGAAGTAGGGCAATTCAACGTCGTCGTTGGGCATTGGCGCTGGAGGAGGCAGATTCAGCATACCTTGTTCAATGCACTCCTTCAGTTCTGATGCATTGAAGATCTGCGAGTCAGACATATGTCCATACCCACCAACATCAATCCACAGAAATCTGTAGTTGGCATCGACCAGAGCCATCAGTACCACAGAGCAGAACTTCTTGTAGTTATAGTACAGCGACCCACTGTTAGGAGGTTTTCTGATTGCGCAATGCTTACCATCCAGAGCTCCAAGGGCGTGTGGCACATTCCACCTCTTCTGAAATTCATCAGCGATTTCTTTCCATTCTTCAGCAGTTACAGGACAGGGGATTACTTCATCTTTGTACTCTTCGACAATGGCCTTGGTCACAATAGGAATGAAGGCAGCAACTGTATGGCGTGACACTCTGAAAGAATAGGACACTGTTGTGTAGCAATCACCAGTCGCCAGGTATCGCAAAGTTGCGGCCAGTTTCACCCCAGGATCTATCGCCAGCCGGTAGTTGGTGTCCATCTTATGTATACGTGGGCCAATTCGAGCCAGCATCTCATCATACATCTCTGGAGGCATGCGCAGAAAGTTTCGGAAAGCAACAGAATCACCGACCCTCATCTCTTGCATCAGGGCATCGTATTGGCCATAGTGTAGTCTTCTGTCATCACCCAGCCAGGGAGCACACCAAAACCTGGAAATATACGAAATATAAGAAATTTATTCAGAACAATATCAATACCACAGAATTGTAATGAATCAAACACATATAGAAATCCTTATATATATTTACTCAAAGTAATTATAAATAATAATAAATGTACAAATTAATACCAATGCCAGAGAACTATAAAATCTTTATAATAAAAAAATAAACTGCAAACCTTTCTCAGAACAGGTACTGAAACAAAAAACAGGTGAAAAACCTTTAACAATTCACAACAACTTACTTCTTTTTAGCATATCTTCTCTTGACCCTGTTCCTCCTCCTCAGCATGCGTTCCAGTCTTGTTACATTTTGCTGTGCTATAGCACTACGAAGTTGTAAAGATACAACCAGCCCCAGCACTGCTTGTTGGTCCATGACCTTCACTGGCTTGTCAGAAAATGATGAAAGGCTTCGATCTGGCTCGATTTATATAGTCGGGCCATAAAAACACCGATCTCTCGCCGATCTGGGCAAATTTAGTCGACCAAAGATCGTTTAAATCGTCCGAAGAACGTTTACTTTCGGGTTTCTGCGGCTACCTGTGTCAACATAAGGCTACATTCGGCCACTCTCGCGCGAAGAACGGCGAAAGAACGGCGGACATCGGACGCAGAGCGGCCGAAAGCGTCCTCTCTCGAGCCGGGATCGCCCATTTTCGGTCCCTCTCGGCCGAACAGCGCACGAACATCGCTCACTTGCGCACGAAATGCGGGTCTCTACCGGGCCTTTGTCTTGTACCTGCGGGTACTTGCGCGTACTTTCGCATACTTGCGCCCCTGAAACGTGTCGATCGCTCGAGGAACGTCCGTGAATCGTCCCTCGCCGTGGTTCATTGGTCGGGATTCAATCGGCTTAAAAAATGGGGACGATTGGAGGCGATTCAGAACGACAATCTGGCCGATCAAAAAAATAAATCATCGGGGATAATCTGGTACAGATCGGGCCGATTGGATAAAAACAATCCTTGGTGAAATGGGGGCATTAAGGAATCGCTACAGCATCATCTGTCAAGAGGAATGTTTACATGAATGAAAAATGGACACATTTTATTTTTAAACCAAAGATTTACGTACATAGGAAAATATAAAAATGTGGCATCTTCCAGGGTCTTTTTTATTACGAATGTGTAACAGCTCAATGTTACTAAATAATGCAAATAATATTGTAATATTGTAACGTATGTGCAGCTTCAGGTTAAAGCAAGTTGCACCAAGATGGTGTATCAGAACGCTCAATATTATTAAAATCGAAGCTCGATTGCATCTGTCTGTTGGTAGTGACATGAACCTGCTCCTGTCTACCACTTTCATGGCTTCCATCAACATGCTCCAGACCCGACGAAATCGAGCTCAGCTGCCGTCTCAGAGACGCATACGTCGGTTCCGCCATGGCTGGGCCTTGCTGTTCCTTCCCAGCAACTTGACTCTGAGGTGTCAATGGTGAACCCAGATTATGTCCTTCAAAAATGTCTTTCTGTGTCGATGAGGCCCAACGGTTGTCCTGTTTTATAATACCAGGAACGTCACTCCTTTGAGACTCGAATCTTAAATCAGGCGAAGCTGAGCCAAACGTTGGTGTCCCAACATCATGAACCTGCTCCTGTCTACCACTCTCATGGCTTCCATCCACATGCTCCAGACCAGACGAAATCGAGCTCAGCTTCCGTCTCAGAGACCCATACGTCGGTTCCGCCATGGCTGAGCCTTGCTGTTCCTTCCCAGCAACTTGACTCTGAGGTGTCAATGGTGAACCCAGATTATGTCTATCAAAAATGTCTTTCTGTGTCGATGAGGCCAAATGGTTGTCCTGTTTTATAATACCAGGAACGTCACTCTTTTGAGACTCGAATCTTAAATCAGGCGAGGCTAAGCCTAACGGTGGTGTCTCAACATCATGAACCTGCTCCTGTCTATCTCTTTCATGGCTTCCATCTACACGCCTCAGACCCGGGTCTAGCTCCCATCTCCGAAACTCCTTCAGCAGATCCGCCAAGGTCGAGTCTTGCTGTTCTCTCCCAACGACTTGACTCTGAGGTGTCAATGGGGAACCCAAGTTTTGTCTTTCAAAAATGTCTTTCTGTGTCGATGAGGCCAAATGGTAGCCCTGGTTTCCATCCTCAAACATCAGACCCGTCAAATTCCTCAACATCGAGATCACCTCTCGTCTCCGAGACTCATAATTCGGTTCCTCCAAGCCTTGCAGTTCCTTCCCAACAACTTGACTCAGATATGTAGAAGATGAATCTAACACTTTCCTTCCTTCGTTTTGTGCCGATGAAGCCAAATGAAAATTAGGACCGAGAACATCACTTGGAAACTCAAGATCCTGGTCTAGTATCTCATAAGAAGGACTCGCTTGACAAATGGGGAGTTCGGCCTCATGTTTCTTGTTCCTTTCAATGGCATTTTCAGCTGAACTCGTCTTGGTGCTTCCACTTACTTTTAGAAGATTTTTCAGTGCCACATAGAGGTTGTCTACCTAAAATGATAATACACGTTTCTATAAGATACGAATTGACATTTGCAGCTGAATAGTGTCTACCTTATAAGGATAGGATCATCACACTCGTCATCATAATTTTCAACATTGTTGTCTATTTCGTCCTTGTCGTTGTTATCATCGTTGCCTTCGTTATCACAATCAGTATTATAAAATATAGTCAAACTATATATGAAAGGCAAAGAATTCAAAGAGACCGCGACATATCAATCATAGATCGATAGATGTTTGACTTGCACTTAATTAATACCAACGGTAGATACAATGCTAGTATCTGTTTAGAATAGCAAAACCTTATATATTATACAGATTTGATATGAGTAAAAATCCCGACTGCATGTTCATGCATCACATACCCAGTTCTCAAAACGGTAGCGCGTGGCTCTGTAAATGAGCAATATTTTTTATTTTAAGAACCATATGTTTCAAAGAAAATAGCAATGCTCTTTTTATAACCAGTTTCGGTTTTACACTTTACATGCTCGTGATTTTGTATTTTGGCCACACCGAGCTAAACTGTGCGCTCATTAAGCTGCAGCGAAACAGATGCAATATCGCTTAGTACTTTTTTACATTTGCAATATTGAAACAAGAAATGTCATAGAATAAGAATCATTTGAACAGATAAAAATAAATACATGAATAAACTTTAATCTCTATTGATCTGAGATAACCTTAAAACAAACAAATTTGTACGATAACAAATAAGGCAAACAAAAACAACTCGAACCAGTGGTGTATGGTTTTCAAGTAATCTGTTTTAACAGTAGACTATTACCTGAGATAATAGTTCAGAGCTAATTACTGTCATTACTTAACAAAGACGAACTTTGGTATCAACGGCCAGAAACCCAATAATAAGGTATATTCTAAAGACATATACTTTCACTTACACAAGTTAGTATGTGTCAAGTTACTATTTATAAACAATACTATTTTCAGTGCATGCCACTCTATGCTTACAGGGGTGCAAATATAAATTGCTTTCGAACGCACGCTGCAGACACGTTACAAGCATGAGATACGCCTCTTCACGATTATATATTTAAAACGAAATCTAAACGGGAATGCATGAAAATAATTTGCATTTATTCGCGTAGATTCACGTTCTTAACTCACTAAAAACTCACAATTCTTATCATCGTCGGATACCCCCGGTTGATTCTATTACGTTACTCTCCATTCATCACCCGTGGGCAAATTGCTACTCATTTCGTCGTTTTGTTTGAATAGAACAGAACAGACATTATCCAATCAGATGATAGGTTACAAAATTAAATACTCTTCAATCGGAAGATCAATACGGTGACCTGACAACGTAAACATGGCGACCGGTGCAGCGCATCGCAAGTGTAAAGTATGTCTGTCAGCGATCCGCGACAGATGTTCTTACAGATCTTTGGGCACTCCAGCAAGTATTGCAAAATACACGTCGGTCTTAAACGAAATCGGTATCCTTGCCCATGAAGACAGTGACGTTGCGTGTAATTTGTGCGTAAATAAACTTAACCGGTTTTGCAAACTACAGGACGACCTAGCTACACGATTATCGGTCATCGAAGTGGTATGTAAGCGTAAACCTGATTGGTTGGCAGATCCGCTGGATTTTCTTAGCGAACCAATCGGATTGCGGCATTTCATAGTAAACAAAACGACGAAATGAGTAGCAATTTGCCCACGGGTGATGAATGGAGAGTAACGTAATAGAATCAACCGGGGGTATCCGACGATGAATTCTTATGTTATGTTGATAACACAGACTCTATTCCATACAATTGTGTGATATGTCTTACACTTCATTTCAATTGTCCGTATATTACGATTTAATGCCATGATTTTAACAAGCAGATCAAGTGTTTGTTGAGATAATATACGGCGTGCAGTAATTTTGTGGTTTACACGTTGATAAAATTATATGTATACATCTGGAGTAAATAAATACTCATTACACCGTGTGATACCTTATCGTTCTCTCAAAAATATTAGTCCGACCTCTCATAAACGACCACGAATCAACACTTGTATCCCACATTTCCATCATAATAACCACCATAATCAACGTTACCAACTTTATCCTTTGATTTCCGGCATAAGCATTCTTTATCGCAAAAAGGAAATGATCGACCGCGTATGTTATCATTGAAGAACTCTACTTTTATAAGAATTAGTGTCGAAGAATACAAGAACCTATGAAACCCATTATGTAATTAAAAACCGCGTTTATTGGCCTTACTTTCGAGAACCCGAACCGCAAGTGTAAACCCCTACGCTCAAATTGTAATAGCTCATCGATTTTCCATACGGGATTGTGAGAGGGTAAGTTATACCTAATTCGAACAAGTTAACATGGAAAGCTTCGACTTTAAGCAAAGGTTGGTTGTTATTATAAGAAAGGGGGGAATCTCTCAAATTTGCAGTGGAATTTTAAACACTCGTTTCCCTTTTGATTTTTTTTCTTTAAATATGCAAAGAGAAGTGAAGGAAATAACAATATCATAACTATGATATGTTCTCGGCTAACGATCGCAGCTCATAAAAATTGACTGCAATATGTCTGCGTGCAATTGAACGTATTATTAACATTAAATACACCAGTACACATTAAGAGAAATGGAACTATTTTTCATTGTAATTGTTACAATACGTATCGTGTATGTATCTTATCAGTAATATTTTTTAACATATCTGAATTCCACAATAATGAGGCAAAATAAAATGAAAGGTGATTTTCTTACTTTCTATCTTTAGCTCAGTGTGTATGTAGGTGAATGAGTGTCTACGCACTGTAGATGTTTAGCAATAGAGTGGACACTGCAAGACCGAATAGTTTCAATTATTTTAACTTTCAATATAATGGCAGAAAATTCGAACAAAATCTGAGAAAATTGTAATGTTCAAGAAACGGGTTTAGAAAGACAGCCGAATGATGTGGATCATCCCAAATGCAATGAAAATCAGTAAACTTAAAACGTCGAGTGTAAATGCACGATTTTGACACCCAAACGGCACGTGGATGCACGAAATTTAATTATCGCTTGAAACCACGCATAGTGACCAAAGTCTACTCTCAAATAATAACAGTAATATTGCTAAGTAAAGATACCACATCAAAAACTTACATCGCATAGAGAATTCTAAAAAGACTCACACATACAGAGAAATAAAAGGAGCAAGTTTGTGTATGAAAGTCTATCAATGTCAAAACTTCAGGCATACCAGGTCAACCTGATATACTTAGAGCGTTGTAAATGTACATACTTATTTGCGTTATTATTTATTGGCTTCCATTATGTTTTTTTTTTACTTTTTTTCAACAGTGTGAGATTCAGTACAGCACTACATATTTACATATGCGTCATAACAAAGTCTTATATCTCAGTCGGAATTGTCAAATTTTAGTCGAATGGAAATGAACTTCTGATGAGAATGGACGAGTTTCGAAATATTTGCAAAAACAAATTGCCAATTCTTTACTTGCCTTATATAAGAAATTACAATTAAAGAAAATGAGAAAGTAGAACACTAACTATATATGTGCATATCCATTTTGCAATAAGATTATACTTAATCATCAACAAATCAAAAAAGATTTCAAGCGAGATAGAAATACCTTAAGTGGCAGAGGTATAGAGGACTGACGAGGGTAGACAGAGAGGAATCGTGAGACATAGAAGGGACCTTCAAATTAATATACATACCTGCTCACTCATTTTGATGCCATATCTCATCTCATTAGCAAAATGTTCACAATTATCATTCAAAAGATTGTAGCTCCTATCTCCTATTGACGATTTTGCATCCCTTAGAATGTCGTTAACTGGCTTCGGCCTAGAAAGCAAATATTACCAGAACAAAAAAAGTCGATTATCATTTAAGCTTAATGCAAAAATAGTGCAAAAATGGCATTTAGAAGTCGCTCATATTTTAGATGTGTTAACTGTAATATACTTATCATATCATATGGGATGCGTGTAAAACATATTTAACAAATGAATAGTAATTTGTTGCTAGCAACCCGAATCAAATTGGAGTATAGTAAATATAAATGAATGCTTACAGTGCACTTAATTAGTACTTATTAGCGAATGTTCATCATGTCTCTGGTTTAATACTACGGTGGCACAGAGGTGACATGCATTACTCTTTTTTTTATCTCGTTCCCACGAAATACTAAGTCGTGGGAACGAGATACTTACTCGAGGGAACGAGATACTAACTCGAGGGAACGAGATACTAAGTCGTGGGAATGAGATGTTAAGTCGTGGGAACGAGTAAGTTAGGTCGTGGGAACGAGATAGCAACTCGAGGGAACGAGATACTAACTCGAGGGAACGAGATACGTAAGTCGAGGGAACGAGAAAGTTAGCCAATCAAAATGCTTGTTTTATTCATGAATGCATGATTCGGTTCAATGATGGCTGATGACAGAGAAAGACTTATTAAGTTTTACTTTGAAACTGGGTGAACATATGCAGAAATTCGATTTGTTTTGAAAGAAAGGCATTATATAATGCTATCTGTCAGACAGTTGCATTTACGCTCTTATAGTCATTTACATTAATCGGCATTGAAAGATCTAAGTAAAAAGTAACTTGGTGTATGACAAATGCATACATGTAACAGACATTCTGATTGGCTGACTAACTCGTTCCCCCGTAAAAGTGCGTAAAAGGTGGCATCCGACAATTTGAACCAACATTTTGTTCTAAAAATAACAAATAATGTATTGTTTCCTGAAAAGATCCCTCAAAATGTTGTTCCCTGATGTCCTACATGTATGCGAACAGTAAAGCAGAACAAGTTATTCATGGGAAACACATATTACCTATCTGAGCCACGCTGCACAGTTTGCTATTTTTAACTTAGAAATCCACGTGACAACTTATTTTTGTAATCCAAAGCTCTGACGTTGATATCTCTTTTTAAAAACAATACTCATCATGCTTATCTATAAATCTGGATATACATTTATTATTTAATACAGGCAAACTGTCGGATACCAACTTTAATAACAGTAAAATTCAGTTCAATTCGCCATTCTGCAGTGGTACAGTATAAGCTTACGGAACAGAATCGATTCTCGGAGCAGAAATGTTTTTGCCTGGGATTTTTTAGACTAATTACATTTTTAAAAAGCAGTAGATTTGTTTATATTTATTTGTAAGAAAAAAATGTTTTATCAATAAAAGAAAAAACATCACTTTAGCTAGCATTTGTCAATGTTGGTAGCTCTGACATAACATGATACACAAAATCACGCCCCCACCCACTAACCAAAAATCCTGGATCCGCCACTGTGGGTGTATATGTAACGTATGATACAAGAAGCACATAAATGTTCCACTGTTTCTAGCTCAATTTATCTTTTGAACTAGCCCAACTTGTTTGGACGGCGATCATACTTCAGATTGTTGCTGTGTACTTTACGAAAACTGTCGTATACTACCATTAGCGCCCAAAATAAATTAAATGATAATATAGTACTATTTAATGTATTTAATGTATGTATTAAACTTACCATGTGCATCGAATTCGAAAAATGGTTGCAACATCGTCCGCCCGTACCCTTAAACTATTAGCGATACAACGATGTCGCAGGACCCGGTTATAAAGTTCTCAAAAGTTCGACAATCGCTATAAATTCTTCTCGCAACTCCAGTACACTTAAAACTCTATGCAACTGTCTGACATCGGCCATCATTGAACCGAATCATGCATGCATGAATAAAACAAGCATTTTGATTGGCTAACTATCTTGTTCCCACGACTTACGTATCTCGTTCCCTCGAGTTAGTATCTCGTTCCCTCGACTTAGTATCTCGTTCCCACGTCTTAGTATCGTGTGGGAATGAGATAAAAAAGAGTAGTGCATGTCACCTCTGTGCCACCGTACAATACCTATACCATAAAGTACATCTTAAAAGTTTAAATACTTCCAGAAAATCATAAGTATAAAACAATAAATCACTATGGTGCTCTGTGTAGACAGGATGTATACCTGCGGAACCGAGGTTGTACACCCTCGTTGTAACAACAAAACAAAACAATACTGTATATAACATGTGATGCTATTGAAATTGTCTAATAATGTAAGATACACATTTATGTTTCGTTTTGTATAAACATAAGCATATTTTACCTAACACATTCGTTTGAACGAAACTATGTGTACTAAATTGCCAACAAATGTTGAAATGCAAACAATTTTTATTGATATTTAAAACCAAGCAAGTGTGTGTTTTTTTCTTAAAGAATTTTAATCTGTAAAATAACCTCTAAACGTTTGGCAGATCTTTTTATTATGCCGATGTCAGTTTCAGTCTCAATTTTTTACAAAGAATAAATGTTTATAAATACAACATACTCTTAAACATGCAGTTGCAGTGGGCGAGCATTCCAGCTATTCCGGCCCTGTAAGCCTCTCCAACCTATTCCTTCAGTCTTCTCTGCACTTGTCTGCCCTATTTTCCCTTGTGACACTTAAAATAAGGCATCAACCTAAGCGACTCCCCAACACCTCCGCCTGCCCGGGGCTCTCGTGGGATGTAGAAAACTCACTCCAGTATCGGTAAAAGATCTTTTAGGGCGTTTGTTCTTGCGAGACTCTATGCATTATATATGCCACTACAACTGGTGACTGGGCGAGGATGAGTATGATATGGTATACTGTTGACGCTGCATGTTGACGTTTATAGTAGTGAGCGCTTTGTGTCTATAAGGCCATACACGATTTTTTGCTACACCAATAGAAGGAGAGAATGCGTCAGTATTACTTATCAAATTGTTGGTCTGGACGGGCGGCTCATAATCGTTTAAGGCCTACCTTATCTTACGTTGTAGAATATTTTTCTTGCTACATCGACTCCAATCTCAAACCGTCAATAGACGACCACGGCGATTAAGGGGGTCAGCAAAAGAAAAGGTCGCGGTGTGCTTGAGGGCCTGGTGGTCTGGAGTGGTGACATATAATCATTTGGCAAACGTTTTAAACTTGCATCCTAATGCCCTTCAAGCTTTCTGAATCTCGATTGATTGGATATCTTCTGCCCAATACTTTAGAGTCTTCTACGAACCACCTTGACATAATTGGTGCACATGCTTCGAATTTCTGATGCTCTACATCAGAGATGTCCCCATCCCTAATGAGCTTTGGAGACAATGTCGGATATTGTGTTGTGTTCCGCTCGTGCTTTTTTTTTTTTTTTTTTTTTTTTTTTTTTTGCTGGCGAAGTAAGTCTTCGGCCATCGAACTTGCGAGGCAAGAAACAAGAAAACCACCCATTGAGGTCAAGAACGATAGGGGTGGCAATCACTGTTTGTAGAAGCCCATACATAGAGCGTCACCGATGGTAGTCAATACCACATAGGCACCATCTTCGGTGTTTACGCTACGCTTGTACTTCTTGTAGAGGCCCTTTTCTCAACCTCCCGACGTAGCACGGATTGTATGCGGCAATCTCTCGGAGACTATAAGATATTACCTTCGGTATAAGGCATATGGGAATATAGCTCTGGGGCGTGGCACAGATGTTCCATGATAGACGAAGGATATGAACACTCAATTTCTAGTATAATTAGGATGTACAGTATTGCTTGGTTGATATAGCAAGCAGTATCCCGAGAAACAAAGCTGATAATGTTATCGGTCTGGCATTCTAGAGGATGTTTTGTTGCATAATGTTTTAAGGTTATTTACTTATTTCGTAGCCGTGTTTGAAGGCGCCGTCAGCACAAATTCCAACATTAACTGACTGCCCTCTGATGTAGGCAGCAGAGTGTGGCATGGCGATAATAGAGCAGTTTCCCAATTTTAAGGTATCACGTGACACAGCAAATCGAAAACGAAGTCGTAAGTGACAGGTCCTCATTTCCGCTTATAGAAAATGGACATCGAAAAGTATCGCTTTCTTAAGAGGAACAACCTGCTTTGAAAGTGTCATACTTTAAGCATAAACTGTGGAACTTAAACGAAAGTATAACAGGGCAAAATACATCTTAAGTTTATCGATTTTATGCGATGTTCTGACAATTAAATGACGATTAAAACTCTGCCGTGTGCCTTAGACCGAGACTTGTATAGCGGTATGATACTAAAACAGAGTTTTGCTATGTATACGTAGGGAAAATGGTTTTGTTTTTATGTGTGTTTCCAACGGCAACATTATTCGGCAAAATGATTTCCATTTTAATTCAACTTTCGATGCTCGATTTTTAAAAATTGAAAGCTAAACACACTTTGTTCAATTATACACAAAATTAAGTATAGAATATGTAATGTAAACCGCATGTATTTTAATTATTCTTCTAAGCAAGTAATCTGAAAACATACTAAATAAGCAAAATAAATATGGCATTCGAAGAATAAGAACTCGCATAGAAAATCCTGTGTCGTATTTTAGAGCCATATGGTTCGTTAGCTACCCTTAACACGTTTCCTGTTAGCAAAGACCTTTACACATATGTTTGTGTATAATTGTTTTTGTGACTTAAAATGTTATGTAACTCGCACAGTTAGGGTTTGGGCCATTAAACTGCCATGACAAAGTGCTCCTGCTAGGCTGGTATTCCTAACCAATCAAAGTGATATGCGTGTCATACGGTACGCCTTACCCACCCGATCTCCCACGGGTTACGTCATGCTCACTCCATAACAGTAACCAATGCTACCTTAATAAAATACGTGACAACATACAGTACTCGTTTTAGAACGAAAGACATACCTATTAGTTTTTGTCGTATCTGATTATCAGTGTACAAATTCGACTACAAATAATGGCCATAAATGTATTGTTAATTTTCGAGTAAGCAATAGTAATGGACTAACATGTAGCAATTTACGTTTACGCAAGAAAAAAAGTAAACGTTTTGCTTTAAAACCAATCAGTCTAGTTCTTCAAAGTATAGAGCTACAATATTTCTACTCGATGCGGAAAGCACATGTATGAATAGTTTATATAATATATACTTAAATTACTTGCAAAAGATCAGCAATTAGTTTTTTAGACGTTTGTTCAATTTTATACAAAACCAACTGCTCAGTATAATGTAAATATGATATATTCTTCAACATATAGCTAGGCCATCAAAACGATACGATAAGATTTTTTCTTTTAAACAGGAACGCATATTAAGGTTAAACTGATGCTTTCGTCACTGTTCGTGAATTAAGAAAATGTTTTTGTCGCTGCAAATTTTAATGTTGTACGAAAGTTATTTGTTTGTTGGATGTGAGCCACAATCAGCTGACACAAACCCCCAACTTGCTGTGAATACTAGTAGGTTGGCGGAGCTTATGCTTTGTTTTGGGTCTGAACTCGGAATCCTCACCCGGGTGACATACTACCCTTTTAAGCTGGCTGAGATATTCCTCTTTTTAGATAGCAGAAAGGCGACGTTTTTAAATCTCGTCGATGATCCAGACTTTTTTTATCGTCAGGCCCTGACTCGAGTGGACTGCCATGACATAGACGAAATCATAATCTCCTTTTCGGCATAGTGCACAGACACCTCAATTGTACATGCGATCATGGACTTTAGGCCTTGAATAGAAAGCATAATTCTTTTCCTCCGCTTGTTTTAAGGGCGATAGAGGAAGGACACTGGTTAACTGGGAAGTGATCCTTGTGGCGCTGCAATAACAGCTCCTGTTCTCGGACGTACCTTCTGTCTCGAGGCAAAGTTGAGGTCTCTCAGCGCCTAGCTTCAATAAAACTGTCCCGTCAAAAAGCAGTCGGCGTGTTTCTTATTTCCTGCCTCTGCACTATGTCAGGCTTGTGGCCAAAGTGCTTTTTAAATGCATTAAGGGCGGGAACTTGCAGTTTGGTCTATCCCAACCCATTTAAAGTAGTTGCATCCAGTCGTATGGCATATCACCTGTTATGTGTAGTTGCTGTTGATCGCCTTGATGCACTCGTCACGTTGGTCAGGCGTTAACACTTTTTCTAGAAAAGAGAGAGGCTGTGACGGAAGAACTAGATCGCTCCTGGGGTCTTGCCGCGTCAGCTCCCACCGTTCAGGCACCTCAATTGCTGTCTGGTCATTGGGTCGTCATTGCGCTGCGCAGTTCTTGGTTTGAGGATCTTTTCCTGATATCGTATTTAGGGGAGGCATGCCGTGTGTTCCAAGGGCATATATAGCGACTTGCCCTTGTCAGGCCACTGGACTTAGGAAATGTCATCTCGATGCGATTTCGGTTTACTTCGTTATGATTTACAAGGAAAATGCATCAAAACCCCTTTGGGTGCTCTTCATGGGCACATAAGCAACAGCCCCTTCAAGCTTGCAAAGCGATTTTTCAAAACATAGAGTGGGTCGGTGGCCACCAGGATAGCCTTCTGCAGCCCGAAACTCTGACGTATCAAAGGAAACTGATGTGAGCATATGCAAGCATGGAGGCCCTCAGGTGTGTGTACTTGGTGTCGTTGTATGTGAGGATGTGCCCAGGAGAGCACGTTAAATGGAAACCAACCAAGGTTCCGCTGTGTTTACTCTGGTCTGCAACCAGCCTTTCGGTCAGTCTTTCCGTCTGCATCTCCATCCCGGGTGAATTGACCTATAATGCTGCACCTATGGTTGCGATCTTTCGGAAGCCAGACCTCAGTCTGTTTCGCGAAAGAAATTATGGCCTCACATAATATGGGAGTTTTCGGAGGCCGCTTTTCACAAGGTAGACAGACGAATGAGTGGGCGCCAATTCTTTCTATGCAAAATGCCTCACAAACCATGCAGGATCCACAGGGTAGCAGTAAGTGAACTCCGACGCTGCTATCTCAGCAAAGTCCCTATCGACTTCACAGGGCTCCCGTTATTGACTTTGAGCGTCGTGTGCGTGGTCACACGTCCGAAATCTTTTAAGTATGGTTTAGATTTGTCCATACCAAGGAAAAGGCTGGGTAGAAAGCTTATGTCTTATGTCGTAGTCCATGCCCGTACTTCAATCAGGACATATATCATTGACATATGACATTGATCGAGCTATCTTGACTTCAAAGCAACGAGGCCACTCATTGCTCAACTCGGATGACTTCCCATATGACCCGCCACACGTCGCCCTCAAATATGTGAACCTCTCTGCTTTGAAGAAAGTGCGGGTCCTTAGGTCAGCCATTGCGGGCGTGGCAAATTTGCTCTATTGACTTTCATTTGATTGCCAAATATTTATCTATGTTGTAAATATCCTTTACGTAATGTCCTGCAGGACGATTCCGCTTTTATGGATTTTAACAGGTCATTTCCACTTTAACGAACTCTCCACTCCCACTCTAGTGGATGTGAGTCTATTGTCCTTCAGAGTATCCACAACTTGTTTCACACACTCAGGGCAACCAATTAAGATTGCCTTTTTTAAACAGGCCAAGTTGGCAGGGTCCTGATTGTTGACAATGGTAAATCCAAGAGAAAATTGCTATGACAAGGTAGGCGTTCTAATAGAACACACTGGTGACCTCAGCCAGGGTGCCTGGCTGGTCTCCCTCGTGATTTGGGTCAAAATTGTTTTCAAAACTCGGTCGCTGTCATTCTGCTTTCACAGGAATTTGATCCACATCAGGAACCCATTTTCTGGAAGCGTGGTGAGTAGTGATGCTGCTTTTACCAATCAGTTTAGAAATAATACTTAGAATTGTAATAAAATGTAACAAAATTCTTGCAGAACTGGTTTTACAGTGAAACGAGAATTGCAATTAAACCAATATTGTAAACATTTTTATATGATTATGATATTTCTATTTTAACCAATAATTAGTTGGTCATATATGCACATTTTCGTCACTCAATAATGACCTAACAAAGAAAAAGAAGATTATTAAAGACAGAAATAAAAATATAAATAAATTGTTTTGGTAAAACAATGTTTTATATTGTATATTGATTACATGTTAGATAATATTAAGATATTATTGTTGTTTCTTCAATCTCAATATCATGACATTTTATTCCGCGTATGTTATTCAAATCTAGTTCCTATTTCATTACGAAACACTCGTTTGTACATTGTTAAGTAATTCACATTTACCCAAGTCCGTTTTTGTGATAGACCCTCAAATGTGATTAGAAAATATGGAGAATCCCTTTATTAAATTATTAATAACAAGAAATGAATTCTCAAACAAACACCTCCACAATTAAAGGAGCAACTAATGAATTATACTGACATTTAACTGTACTTAAAAAAATAAAAAAGCGCCGGAATTTTTTTTTTTCAAAATCTCGAACAAAAATAAGCGTTCTTACTAAAATGAAATCTCAAAAAGTGTCCATTAGCTCGAAGAAAACGCTTATGCCAATGTAAACAGGTGGAGATCATATTCCAGTTTCATACATTCATATTTAAAGCTTGTCCAAGTTCAAGATCACAGAACCTTTGACCTCGTAGCCGGGAGCTTATTTAGCATATACAATTTTACCGCATTATTAAACTGTCCTCTGTCGGCATTGTCGGGGATGGAAATACGCCGATCAGCGGCAGCTTTAAACGCATGTCGCCCGATCACGCACTTTTAATTTGATATTGGTGTCGGGTAGAAAGTGGAAAACAAAAACACACACCAATAAGGAACCTCTTCTTGAGAAAAACGGTTCGATCATCCATCGGACCATATAAGACAATCTGAGTCATATTGCTTTCATTTCCGGGATCGGTAGAATAAAATGTTCTTGTTTAACTTTACCTTGTTAAACATGTTTCACGGTTGGCATCTTTCATTTATTTAAAAAAAAACTCACCAATGACCATAAAACATAAGATATATTCTAAATAATTGCTTAATTGCAACGGAAACTTAAAATTTAACAAAACGTAATCGGTCGTTTATATGCCTTATCACTAATAACGATGAATATTGATATTTATAAGGCAACATAATTTCTCGAAGATTATTTATATGCATTGCATCATCATGAAACAAACTCTCTGTGGTTGTTGTCGAAAGATTCAATAAGTGATATACCGGCCAAGACACATACCAAAACTCCATTCGCAAAACAACAACAACACACACATTAAATCGACTTGTTCACAATTGACGAAATTTGTAATTTAAAACTAAATTTGAAAAAAATGAAATAGTGCCTCTGATCGATCGCTACATTATAATATTTAAATATACTTCAAAAGATTATGTTGTCTTTGGATCGGAAGAATCAGAAGCGTCCCCCCGCTTTGAATGTGCATTAGCCGTTTTGAACACGCACACACACACACACACACGCACGCAGGCACGCACGCACGCACGCACGCACGCACGCACGCACACACACACACACACACATTAGTTTATCACAGAACTGCGCATATCTAATAGGGGTTAGGAGTGCCAGTCGTAAACAATACAATTATTGGCACAATGCTTTTGCAATAATTAAATAATATAAACTATAGTTGTATTAGTTCAAGTGATTCGATTCGTTTTAACATACCTGTTTTAATTAGACGATTAGAACATTGAAGGGCGTATGGGTCCTCATACGACGATTAATTAGATCATGTTTTCCGTATGATTCGAGTCAATACTTTATTTTATGTCAAAAATTTTACATATTTAATGATAGCTAGAATCCAACATAAATATTGGTATTCCCGAAAGTATTTAATATCATTAGTCGCTGAAGTCGGACCTTTTTAAAAAACCAAATCCTGTTACAGCTATTTCGCTGATGTAATAAAATTATATATTTTCGGCATCGGTAAATACGCAACGTTTACTTACAATAGATATGTGCCTGATCAAATCGGAATTAAACAATCTAAGATCGCGAACAATGACCGATGCACAATGTAGTAGTCCATAATTGAGGCAATTGTTAAGTTAGTATGAATGTCCGAATTTTCGTTCGCCAGAATCTGTCAGTTGTGTGCTTGGAAGGACAAATGACTATGTGCAAAACAAATACTAAAAGGATAGTAAAGCACAAGAAACGCAGTACCAACTAGATTTGCTTGAATTTAACTGAATTTATTCTTTTTCAAATGGAAATAAAAACAATAATTAAAATAATAAAATCATCAAAAATATTATCATCACCACAACTGTCGTCGACAGCAGCACCAGGTTCGACGGCAGATCTTACATCAATACAGTGATGCGAATATATGAACTTATCTTTGCTTTCATTTTGTTTGCAGTAAAACAGCAGCAGCAGTAGTGGAGGAAGTTCTTGTTGTGCTCACTGGATTTATGCGGAGGTTATATGTTATTTTGTTGCTGCTACTACAACTACTTATTCGACTTATACTCCTACCTACCTACTACTAAAGCCACTACTACTACTACGGACAAGTCTTCCAGCTGACCTTCGGTGCACCGGTCTTATTACCCAGACATTTTTCTAGGGACAGCCTTTAACAAAATAGCACGATCTCGCTATAATGATCGTATTTTTTTTCTGCGAACTGTTAAAAAAACGAACTACTACTACTACTACTACTACTACTACTACTACTACTACTACTACTACTACTACTACCACTACTACTATACCTAATATGAACACAAGTACTAATACTACCACCACCTGTTACTATATTTACTTTTACTTCTGGTACAACGACGATTACGATGAGAATAAGGACGATCAAGATTAATCACACATAGGTTGAATACTGTCTGTTAACAAGTCAGCTACATACAAGTACAAGTATGCAAAACATGTTCAAGGTAACACAAATGTCTTGACAACCAATCTTGATAGAATATTGCACACAGTGTTTTCTTAAATAGAGTATAGATATTTTATTTCTTCATTTTCAAAAAAGGAAAGGCAATAAATATTGTCTCCACACATGTCGTCTTTCAAGGTATCAAGCGAATTCCAGATTATGCCGGGCATATAAGTAAAGAAAATAACGCTAGGTAAACAATCACATACATGTTGACGTTTACATATTTATTTGCGAAATCAAAAGTGTTAATTATATAACGTAAGGGTTTTTTCAAGTAAGTGTGTGTGTGTGAGAGAGCGATTGTGGGGATGCGAAAAGATTGTTTGTAAAGAGATTCAAAAGCTGTAGTAAACGAGAAATATTATAAAAATTACCATTACATGTCTATGAGCATTAAATAACTACTTCACAGATACAGATGTAATATCAAATCTTCGAATATACAAGTATTTGACTATATTCCGTCGAACATGAAACACGTATATCAGGCTATGTTTTAAAAAACATTTTTGCAGTGTGATTGAATGCATTGCAAAGGGTCCCATTTGTACCTTCAATTTACATACATGAGCAAAATTAGTGACCCTTACGGTCAGCAGCAAGTGAAGAATTGTCGTCCTGTGACAAAAACTTAATTTGATCAAAGTGATTTTTTCTCTTTGCATGAACAAACAACTGCTGTCCTAGAGATTTCATGACGAAATTCTAATTAAACATTATTAATTTGCGCGAAATAAAAGTTTATTACAATTATGTGTTTCTAGCAATTCTCGTTTCACTGTGAAGCTAGTTCAAAAATAACATTTTAAAATAATTCTAGGAGTTATTGCAAAACTAACTGGTACGCTCTCTTATCCGACATACGAGCTCCCAAAGCCTATCGTCCAGTTCTAGCATACATATCACCAATCTTAATGTCGCCGATGTCAAGTGGGCGACTCCCCATTTTAGCCATATTGGCGGAGGGATATTCACTTTAAACGAGACTATTTAAACGGGAGTTCGAATAGCAAGGAATCAATTTAGGATAAAAAAAACGGTACTTTGTTTTCATTTTCCAGGGCTTTAGGTCGCCCACAGGCCCGAAATACTTTTGATTTGGTGGCAGCAGCTTTAAGCAAACATCCCAAGATCAACCACTTTTTAGCCAGGTACATCGATGATATCTCTTCATGTTGCAGATCAGTTACCATATGCATACGCATTACAATACTCTTATCTAAAAGGAGATCCACGGGCTGAGGCCTTAACTTAAGCGGCAACAGGGGAACAATGGGAGAAAGGGAACCATACTTACCCCCATCCACTGGGGCTTCCCAGTTGCTCACTACAATTGCTGTAGTGCAAAATATGATACATCAGGTCTCGCAGAAGGAAAAGTTACACCAAACGCCAAAAAGATTAGCGGCGGTCGATGGAGTAAGCCTAGACATCCCACGAGAACCCGAAACCCGAACCAGCAAGGATAAAAGACCATCCCTTGTGATGCGGCATTCTTAGTAGCGGCAACAAAGGAAACATGGGAGACAAAGGGAATATGGGCTTTGAGGCTTTTTGGGCCAAAATAACTGGTATGCTCACACTGACGCTCATGCTTATACTATACTTACTGCATTTGGTCGTCTTTCGTGTTATATTTTTCCGCTTTACATTTATTGGCTACTTTAAAAAAGTCTCTTTTGTCGACTATCCCAGTGACAGTTTGAAAGAAAGAGACTGCCTTGGAAGTGTACATGCTAGTTGTTTTATCGATAACCTCGCCATTGCCTGAATTGAAAAAACACACAGCTTAATGTCGATTTAAATTTCATGTAAACATGGTTAAATTATACATTTAAAACAATGCTATTTCGATAAAGACATTATATAATTTTAGGCAATACACCAAGCGGCATTATGCAGCAGGAGAGAACATTTTAATGCTAATTACATATCTAACAAAACTTCACGATCACGCTTTTAGGAGTAAACGTATTTCTTTTCATAATACGTTGAGTGGGTTTATTTGGAACACAAACAACGATAACAACAACGAACAGTGGAACATATATTATGTATGAGTATTTGTGTATAAATATATGTGTGTATGTGTGTTGTGAAATGTGTGTTATGAGTGTGTGCTGTGTGGTTTTGTGTCGTGTGTGTCGTGTACTTGCTGTTAGTGTTTTGTGGTGCAATCGTTGCTTTGATGCCCATAAAGAAAGCGTGGAAGGCAAGTCAGGTCCCTCAGGTACAATGCTTTCTTTCATTTTCATTTTATTTTGTCGTTGTCGCAATGTATTTTACGATCTACATCCCTAGTTGCTGCTGTTAATGTTCTTAAGCTACCCATAACTGTAGACGTTTACTTCCAAACCACTCCTGTTCACAGTGTGCATTTTTTTTTACCGACAAAAATGTAACTAAGTCACACTTATATGTATATTATATATACTCAAAGATATAAATTGATATTCATAATTGTCTTAAGAGCTGTAAGCTTTACAAGCTGGAGGCTACTTTTAAGTTTAGCCTCGTCGTTTATGAGCACTTTAAGCTCCTAGATCAATTAGCAATCTGATGAGAGAAAGTAAATCTTAGCTTGTGTTAGTGTAGAAAAAGGTTTATGGCCATTAAATCTAATTTTTAAAAGAGCGTAGTTGTGTGTGAGTGTGTTTTTTAATTCTGACATTCTCTAGTCATTGCGTGGACTTCGTTTTTTAAAATAACCAGTTTTAATCACAAATGGTGGAGATTTTTTTAAATTTGGTGATATCGTTTGGCATTCTCTAAGCCCAAACATTGTTTAGACTGTAGTTTATCTGCTGGCCAATTTCGGGCATTACTTAGAACAAATTTATACATTTCATTTTGGTATAACCATCTGGTGTCAATTCCGGGACAGTATTTTAACAGCAGAACAAATCTATGCAATGACACCAGCAAGTCATTTCACTGACAGGAATAACCCTTATTACAGTTCTTTACTTACTGGCATATGTTAATAAATGACTTTGTCATGAACACATACAGCAATTTGACGGAGACCGGTATCCTACTATTCTATTAATCCGCCCTCCAATTGTCTAACCTTTAATCAAAATTATCAAAAATCTTAAATGATATAAATTTAATTTTGCATAATTATGTAAAATGAAATGTTTTATCTAGAATCAGGTTAATTAAAGTTTGTCAAATAAATCTATTTATCAAACCGAAATCAGAAGTTGTGAGTCAAAACCGCACGTTCGCTTTTGTCATTATATTTTGTCGACAGCTATCGTTGAACTCAGTGAATGTTTAAAGTGCGCTTAACGTGACTCTCTTTAAGAAAATGACAATTAACAAAATAAAAGGCCGAAAAAAGAGCAAATAGTCATACTTAAAAATGGCCTTTAGAGACAGAAGGATCATAATTTTGAAAGTTACCTATTCCCAAAATGTGAAACATTCTCGATTTCCAAGTTTTCTGAAGGGCTGAGGTGGTAAACGGTGTATTTCATTTAGCATCGTATAGTCTAAACATATTCTAATCGCTTTTGTATCTTGCTTGCATGTTCGTATCTATGATCAGTGCTAACCTAAATTTATAAATATTTCAGAAGCATAAAACGACATGTTCGTATTTTCTTTTTACATACCGACGTAAATCCCAAAATGAAAGTAAGGGCCTCGGTTGAATCTTACAATGTCTCCTTCCTTTAATGTGGCCAGAACTTTCTTGTTGTCTTCATCTACGTCTGTCTTTGTGTATCTGTCTGAACAAGACATCTTCCAGGAATCTGAATGTTAAAATATTGTGAACTTTAATCAAACTGTACACATTACCGGTTTTATACACGATTTATTTATTCCATTATTATTAATGTTTAGCATTAATAAAAGTTTAAACAATTTGTAATATCTGACACGATGTACGGATAAACGACAAAGTTCTTTTTTATTTGCATGGCTGACTTAATCTTAGCATAAGAGCTGTATGTTCATAAGTAGAATTCCAATGTCTCACTCCTTTGCAGTGTCCCCTTTATGTGTTCTTCACACTGAAAATGGGGTTTTCCTTCGTATGTCTAATATCTTACCAAAGGATAAAATAAAAATTGCAAGTCTCTGTTAAACTGTGCTCAATTGCTACACTTGCACAATGAAACTTTATGTATCTGCGCTTCTAAACTTTCGATTAACCATTGTTGACACTTTAAAACATAATATTCTCTATTCATATGCCCGCAAATGTTAATTGTTTTGATGCGCTGTTCCACTCAATGGAATACGATTACCCATCTGATTTATCTGTTGGGAACATATGTAGAGAAATGGAGTGGAATATTTAATTTTCCGTGATATTTTAACGCGATGCAATAGTTTAACTGTTCTTTTGGTGTATAATTATTTCCTGTCGCGTTTAAAAAGTAATTCCACATGTTTAATTTTTAGATTTTTAAAACTTCATTAGAAAAAGATAAGCATGTATGCTAATTAAAAAGATGAATATTTTTATTACAATATAGCAATAATATTGAAACTTACAGTTGTTGAGTCAGTTTTTGGCGTACCATACATATTTTCAACTTAGAAAATAGAAAATAAATGCACCATGTTTGAGAAGTAAACATATTAATTGTGGTATTAGTCTAGAAAAATAATGATGTTATATTCTAGTATAAAGCCCGATATCAACTGCGCATTTTTTTTTCTTTCAGAAGACCAAAACTTTTCGAGACATTTATTGCAGAACGAACCAACACAGAGGTAACATTTATTTTGAAACAACGGAAGATTTTAGCAAACAATGTTAACATAATTTGTCAAAGGAAAAGCTTGTGCAAATTCGGTGCGCAATGAAAATAAACTGTTTTTATGCAACCATTTCAAACACTTGCAACCTAATACGCATTTTTATTAAGTGGCACTTATTATTAAACATCCAGCCATTGTGTGTAAACTTTACATTACCTTGTGTTTCAATAACAGTTCAGAAACAATGTATTGCTTGTAAATTTAAATAGTGTACATGAAATGCGTCTTAATACCTTTATCGTTTATAGTCCGGCAGCTAGGTATGATTACCGCGCACTCCCCTCCCGCTAGACTTATTTTCATGGGTACCAAAATGTTTGGGAGGGTGTCTTAAAACAGAATGGACTCAAAAATAAACTCATTTGGGCTTAATGAAAACTAATGGTTTTTCATATCAACCAACATAAAATTTTGATAGGAGGGTAAGTTTAGGAAATTGCTTATAACATTTCGGAAAATGGGGTTAGGAGTATAAAACTGGTACTCGGTTAAAGGCTATGTACATACCACTACTTGTCGCTCATATGTTAATGTAAGTTTCATATGATTCGGTTCATTTTATTATTTTTTATTATTTTTTTTATAAATATTTGTTTAAATTTTGCTCATTTAATCTTATTGCAAAAATTCGCTAGAAGTCTGCTTATAACTAACCATAACATTGAAGAATACTTTTTGTATCGCTTTTTAAGTGGAGAATTTATTTAAAAGAAATTTTCAAATAAACTTAACAGTCTTTAAAATTATATACATACCCCTACTTGCCTAACACAGGTTGATCTAAGTTTCATTTAATTTAGCTCATTTAATCTTAATGCATAATTAGAAATCTGTTTATAACAAACCATAGCTTTGAAGAATAAAGTTTATATCGTTTCTTAGATTTGAAATCATTAAATATGTAAATTAGACAACTTAAATGTTCATATTTCTTAATGAGAATATAAAATAGATATTAATTTAACTTAAAAGCCATATTCAAACAAACTGACCATTTAAAATAATTAAATAGACATTTCTCTTAGTCATATACACGTTGATTCAAGTTTTGTATACATTAATTCATTTTTCGATATTTTACGACTTTCATTTAATTTCTTTGTAATTTTTATCATTGAGTTTAGCATGTGAAGTTGGCAAGAAACCCGCTTGTAAACAGGTCTACAGTACTGCATTGCTTAAAGCGTACTGGTAAAATCAATTTTAGACCATTTTTATATTAAAAACTATCACTAAGCCAAGATCTGAAATTAATAGGCATGCAAGATAGACCTTATAAATATTCACGAATTTTAATTAAGAGGTAAAATGAGTATATATTTTTAAATTGCTAAATTGTTTATTCTAAGCCACATTCCTGTAAAAATAAAATACGTCTATTGTTGACTTGTACCAGTTATTCGTAATGATAATTAATTCATTATGTGCAGGTTTTTTTTTTATATTTTATTACTTTTATTATTGATAATTAAATCCTTATATATTAAGCATATAAGTTATAGTGGGTTTTAATATGTCCCCTTAAATATGCAAAACACTAATTTCTTCCATTATAATATGCTTGAATGTCTTTTTGGGTCTAAAATGTATTTATAGAACACACTACTTTTCATATTCATTAAGCTTTTATTTAGATTTAAGAAAATGCAATTGCTTCATTCAAGTTTAAAGTAAAACAAAGTTTATAAAGAAATCATAGGATGGGTGGGGTGGGTGCAACAGATACAAGTTAAAAGGAAGATTTGGATAAACACATAAACTAAGATTAAATTTCCTTGTGGGGTTATAATCAAAGAATTTTCTGAAGGTGATATTTCAGAGTACAGATACTTTAAAGACATGTCAAAATTAATTAGACGTATACATCACAAGTTATATTGGTCACTTGATTATTTTAAAGCATATTTGAGAAAATTAACAGGTAACAAGTAAAACATGCTGTCTGTAATTATAATTTGTATTAAATATACTGGAACAAATTATATGACATATGCATCACAAAATTGAAGTTGAACTTAAGGTGAAAATGTTCCATGTTAAAAAATAGGATAACATTGTAATTGATTCACGAAGTACTGGTATACCTGGTGCTCCATAATGTGTTTAACAACTGAGATTAGTAACTGAAATAAGTATTTGGTATCACACAGATGGTGTGGCATTTACATTATGGTGCAAGATGTGTTTATTGTATATTAATTTACTGAACATACTGACAGTCTGTCCAACCATATCACAGTGGCCACCATATAAGTTTCTGGAATATAAAGCCGATTGATGATTCCCATAAAAGACGTGAATTTTAAAAGCCCAGCAAAAGTTTTGTCTAGGTGGAGGAGGAGAGTTTGAGTCCAACGTTGAACAGGAAGTAAATATTAAGCACACGAATCTGTCTGAGCACCACCGGTTATAACTCGGTTGTTCATTATTCAGTACACTTTGATATAAAGTTTAATTTTTGCAGCCGATATATGCAGAAGAAATACAGTAGTGCAAAATCGTTTATTTTAATCCTGGCATTTTGCCATTTTGCTTGTGATATAATCGTCAATGAAACTGAAAAATACTATATATATTATACAAAATGTACATTTTACACTACACATTTTTAGCGTTCATTAATTAAAATGCTGTTACCAGAGGGGTAGTGATGCCATTATTGATTTGAAAACAATTTTAACAATAAAACTGACATTTAGCTAAGAATTTTTTTCTGATAGAATGAATCTCTGCATTTTAATAGCAGAAAACAGTACTAGATAGCACAATTTGTTGCTAAATGTGACACGATGTGGGCATGTCGCAAAAGATTTTGAATAAGATCGAAACTTGAAGCATACCTAGGCAGTTTGGACCAAACAATTTTCTCTCATGCAGCAGGTAAATACCACTGGTAAATACCGGGGGTTGAATTTACCGCCCAACTTTGTTCTTACAGCCATGTAAAAAGTAAAGCATAACACATTGCTTGTCATTATTACATAAAGGGTTTTTTTCCTATCTGAGATAACCTGAAATCATCAACGTGCCTATTTAAAAATAATGGACATTTGAATGCGGTATTTTTAAGATTCACACTGTCGAACAATACAGTTAGTGTAATAACTGTCTTCACTTTAACTAAAGTTTATTCGAGCATTATGTATAAATTTCCCAGAATAGTAGTAACATGTGTTGTTACATGGGTACAATATTAACAAACTGTCGGATACCACATTACAAACAATACAGGGCGTTCTAAAATTGCTGAACGTCAATGGTCATTGACTCACAGTCAAAATTTTCAAGGGACAAAATCAAATATCTGGGGGTACATTTTGTGCATCGAGCATCATGAGGGGCACATACATATTTTATGTCACTGCCAGATACCAGCTCTTATAAAGTGTAAGAAACAAACTGTTCTCAAAACGAGCCTGAACGAGCTGTTACAGCTAACTATTTAAAATGGTTTTGCGTTCACATTGACATTTGTCAATAAATAATAGCACATAGTGTTTTTATTTTTATTATTGTCCTACCTTTTAGCAAATTTAACAAACTTACATTATTTTAGAATAATACTTTCACAGAAAATTGAATTCAAGTTCCAGTACTTCTTTTAGAACCACACCATTTCTGAATTAAAAACAACACATTTTACGGTAACAAATATTTAATGACAGTAAATTCATCGATCAATAAACAGGAAAAGCAAAAGCAAACAGACTGCTTAGGAAATTGGAGCATGTAATGGTATTCGATTACATATAATAAATATGACAACCATAACATGGGTTTTAAGGAACTTAAAGCAATGAAAAAATAGTATAACATGATGTAAAGAATTGAAAACAGTACACATAATAAATGACCCTGTTTTAAAACCAAAGTTTAGCAGTGCCCTTGTCCAAGCAGTTGCTGGCTTGTAACTCCTCAGCCTCTCAGTGCATGAGTTCGAGTCCTGGTCGTGGTGGTTTACCAGCTAACCCGCAATGCGCAGTGTTCTACCCTGGCACACGTCTAGGATCTAGCTCCACCAATATCTAATTGAATGTCGCTGAAAGACTAGATAGTTCACTATGTCTGGATATGCAATGTCCGACTGCAAGTCATCAGGCTGTCGTCGAAGACGAGTACGGATCAAAACCGATCAAATTAATCTTCTTCAAGTCCTTTTCAGGCACAATAGCTCCAGTGTATTAATATAGTCTTATTGCACTTTGTAACCATTACACACGACATCTTTGTGTGACGTCATACGATAACCATCTATACACACAGCAAGTTGTCCTCGAGCCAGATGTCTCATGGCCTCAGGGGTCTGGCTAGCAGCAGGGGGTGGGGTGGGGCGATTGGCCTTTACTACTTCTTGTGCGGCTTGGACAGTCAGGGGTTCACCACAGATACCCGTGATTATCTCTACACGGTCTACAAAATATGCGTTATTGGGCCATTTCTCAAGAAATATAGTTGAGAAAAATTGTATGTCCGGGCCAACTGGGGGTGGGGATGGGGTGGGGGCGGGGGTGGGTGGTGCAAGGTCCCCTCGACCCCCGTAAATCTGGGCCTGATGCCTAACAACTACATTTTAACATACCTTATTTGACATTCTAGCATCAATAGAAACAACACTATGAACAATACCATGTTAACATATTACATTGCTATATATGGAAACAATATACCTATGGGAACAGCTAGGGACCAGGCGGTTCATATACTGGCGGCTGTTAACATAAACCGATGGGTACTATCGGTGCAACTGTTATATATATACATGTATATATATATATATATATATATATATATATATATATATATATATATATATATATATATATATATACAACATTTTGTTGTAGCAATTATTCAGATATTATACCTGATTTCAAAACTGGCTATATTTTCAAAATATTTGAATAAATGCCATAGTTACAATATTTTTCATGACAGTATTGACCCCTTTTAGGCGAAAATAACCAACACCAAAGACCATTTGAACTTTGCAATTTTTCTTTTAAGTATATAATTGCATGAAATACACAATACGAGTTTTTAGACAATGGCAAGTTTATACAATTTTATAACCAAAAATATGATTTAGTATACATTCTTAAACTGAAAATGATTAACATGAAAACCATGAAAATGGGTTTTTATAGTCACAAAGACGACTTTCGCCATGTAACTAGCGATAACGTATTAATTTTGTCAATTGTGATGAACATTAGCAAAATAGCAAATTTAACAGTCATATACAAAAAAGGAATAACTAATCAGTTACAAAGGAAATACAGAATGCTGTTTCCTTCATTACTCTGAGATTTTGTTCTGCCTAAAAGACTGAATGATTAATTTACAGAGTTAAAGGCTACTTTAAGCTTAATATCAGTGCAACCTACTCACATAAAGTTTTGTGAAAACATATAATTGAGTGACACTTACTAGTTAATAAAAGGTAAGTAAAAACTATTATCTAAAAACGAAGATTTATACTGTAAAATATATCTGATAAGCACTAGGTTGTACTAAGATATAACAAAGCAACACAATTAATGTCATTTAAGTCTCTGTGCACAAGCCGTTCATATATAAAAATGTATTTATTGACAGTTCTAATGTAAAACACCCTAGAACAAGATATTTTATATAGAAAGGTGCATACTGGAACAAGAAACAATTAGTAAATCACATACATAGTAAACAGAATACAATAGTTGGACAAGTTCTGTATTGTCCTAAGCGTATAAACACTGTGTATGCAATAAATTGAGCACCGTCACTCAAGTTTTTATCTTGTTAACATATTCCCAATGTGTACTAAACACACACACACACACACACACAATTGTTTAAATTAGAAATTGTTTTATTTTTAAGCTTGTACATATCAAAGCAGCGATAAATATGTAGGTCTTACTGAAACCTATTTATTTTCTGTCTCTTTAAAAAATAGCTCAGTTACTGAATGCCTTTACAAATATATACATCTTTTCAAAACAGTTATGATGTAAAATCCTATGGTTTAGGCACTGAATAGTGTGGGCAGTGTGCTGGCCAACAACACAATGATGCAGCATCATTGTATACGTGCTGTAGGATGTTGCATCCTCTCTTGGATGTCCTGACCACAGAATCAGCAACTTGTGATATGGAATGGACTGTACTGACTCGCCATTTGAACTGAAATAATTTTAAGTGAATTTTAAATATACTGCCTTAATAAGTTTGTTTATATCTTACTGTTGTTATTGTAAAATCAAGAAAAGTAACTCTTAATAACTGGATTTCAGCCCAGTGCTATGCCTTAATAAGTGTGTAAATGTCTTGCTGTTGTTATTGTAAAATCAACAAAAAGTAACTCCTCATAACTGGATTTTAGCCTAGTGGTACAGTGGCGAATCTGTAACTCCTCCGACTATTAATGTTAAAAGAATGTGTCATTTTCCAAAACTTAAAAAAAAACTGGTATTGACTAGATACTGGCCCTATTGATCATCGCTCCCTGTTCGCACTTAGAGAAAAGAAGGCTGGCAGTGAATCGTCTTTGAATTAACCCACATATTTGCGTTAATTTATACAAAATGATGCCCTACAATTAGGAATGAATAAACATTGCCTTTTCAAAATTAAATTGACTCTATACCCGGGCTGATGTTTCTACCAGGCCAATCTTTTACCCATATACATGTATACATAAAATAATACGCGTTTACTTTAGATGGAAATGTGTGCCCGGGTGGAAATAAAAGCCCGCTATACACAGGCTGATGTTTCTTTCAGTATATATACGCGATAATATTCGCTTACTTAAGCTTGAAATGGGTGGCCGGGTGGAAATCTAAGCCCGTCTATACATGGGCTCATGTTTCTGTCGGACCGTTTTTTTTTGTCTCTACCATATACCTGTATACATACAGATTATATTACGTTTACATAAGATGGAAATATGTTCCGTGTGGAAATATAAGCCAATCTATCCACGGGATGATGTTTATTTTAGATCAATATTTCTGCCTGTAACATATATTCACATGATTTTACTAGGTTATTTAAGATGAAAACATGAGGGGTGGATATACAAACCCATTTATACACGGGCTGATGTTTCTATCAGTCAAATCTTTCTAACTATACCATATACACGTATATCTAAGATATTACTTGCTTACTAAAGATAAAAGCCTGAGTGGAAATGTTAGCCCATCTATACACGGGCTGCTGTTGTTTTTTTCTCAGGCAAATCTGTCTATCTCTGCCATATTTCCTTTACTCAATATGGAATTAAATGCCCGGGTGGAACTCTAAATGCATCAACACATAAGCTGATTTTCTTTCAGGACACTATTTCAATCATGTAACATATACACAGGATATTACCGCAGGCTTTAAAAATAACAATTAATTAATCAAAATAAATTAGGCATGCGTAAGTATTATTTGCGTGCCTGCTTGCGTGCATGCATGCATGTATGTATTGAGAGACATGTTTTAAACTTTAATCGAAAGCACGGATATATGTAAAATAGATTTTATACTTATACTATACTGGGAAATATAAGTCCAGAAGGAAATCTCGGCCCATCTATATACGGGGTCATGATTCTCTCTACATTTTGTGCATGCGCATTGGGCGTGTAATAAATTTAAGCATGGCAGAAATTTCAGACCGTGACACCTGTTTTGATTTGTTGCAAATTACTTTCACTACTGCATGGAAATTCTTAAAATTAAAACATGTCATTCAATTAAAGAAGATAAAACAAAACTTACCGTACATGTGGTCCTTTGTGATATTGCTCGTTAGTGTTGTAAACTTGTTTTAAAAAGTAAAACTTTCTTGTTTTCGTCGAACTTTTACCGACCGACGCGTTCCCATTCAAAATTAGGTTGTGTAAACACACAGAAAGTAGGAAAGGGGAAATAATGAGTACTTAACATTTTCTGTTTATAAAATGACCATCTCAGTTGTCCATCATGTACATTGTGTGTTCCTACACTTGCGAAACAAGGAATACATAACATCGTACGTGCATATGTAAGGTTTTCAAGTAAAGAAAGTTTTATCAAGTTTAACTGCGTTTTAGCGTAATGTCATTACCGCATTTATACCCAAAATCAGATCAAACTGTTATATACACACATATTGTTATATATACCGCTATACAGGAAACCTTCTTTTTTAATTTTCATTTTACTTCAATAATTCCTAATCTTACTTTAAAATGATCAAACAGTTATATTCGTGCAAAAAATGCAACTCTCAACAAGTACATTGAATAATCTAATGTGCTTAACCTTTTCCGTGTTGTTTTGGCAGTCATCAATAAAAGCAACGTTACTACTTACGAGGTACTACAATTCGGTGATCACACAATCTCTTCTTTGTTCTTTTACAACCCAAATTTTAGAAAAGTCTGTGTGATTAAGAACACAACAGCATGCAATGGCTACACGATGTATAGATGGCTTAGTTAAATTTGCACTTGTGGATATCAGGTCGTTTAAAGTAGCTCTAGTTTGCGCATTCTGGGAAAAAATAGTTTAGCTAGTTTCCACTGATCATGTGAGTTATTATACACTGTTTATTATGAACATTTTGAAACATCTGAAAATTGATGTACCTTTATCACTTCTTTATATGCAGAAATACTTTCTGTGAGGTCCGCGCATATTACGCACAAAGCATACACTTTCTTCAGGCTTAATCAAAGTATTTAAAGCAGTGTAAGGCCGGTGTACGGTTTGGGGTTTACTTCACGGTATTTGCTATACTTCTTTTAATCAACATGAAGGAAACAAGACAACCATTTGCGATCGAACTTAGAAATTTTACGGCATTGTCTTGTTTTGTGTGTGTGGGTGGTATTTACCCTATAGTTGCATTCTTACTTACGTTTCCATCTTATATACATTTCAAGGGGATTCATAATAGCGGTTAGCGCTAAGCTAACCGCCGTTATTGGAGGTCGATTATTGCTGTACACATTTTTATCAAGGCATGGTGGGTAAGAGCACCGGCATGACTATGTCAAATTGTCTGACTGTACAGTCTTTGTATGCACCGTCTCAGCTACTTCCTTTTCCATCCAGCATTTTAGAATTTAAAGCACAAATGTAAATTTAGAAATTAAAAGTTGTATTTAATCGCTGATTTATAGATGAAAGATTGCATTAGTGTTTAATTGTATTACTACTAGTTTTAATTGCATCGATGGTTTAAAGAGAGTGGAAGTGATTTTGAATGGATATTTAGGCCTTGATACACGAGGTTTGTGTGTGTGTGTATTTTTGGTGTGTCGTTGTTTCTTAAATTGTTGGTGTTTTTTAAGTCTATATTTTATGTAGATTTAGTCCAGGTCAAGTATCACTTTTGCTTTGTTCAGTCGGTGCAAGGTTATTAATTGATAAGTTTGTTTATTTTGCTTTCGGGTAATTGTTATTTTGTTAATACTTATTTCAGGCAAAGTTTTAATGTCGTTGCTTAGGTGTTATTAACTTTTATTTATTAAATATTTTGTTTGCCGAATCTTTCGTGTTGATTTTGTGTTCAATAAAAGAAATGCCTAAACCTAAACGGGTCCGTCGTGCGCTTAGGGCCTGGATGGTGAGGAGGCTGAGGCGTCTGGACAAGGTAGAGTTGGTGCAAGAAGAGGCAGGACAGTTACAAGGGGGTCTAGGGCACGTGCGACGTGCAGGAGCGAGCCGTTGTCAGAAGTTGTGTGGGAAGCGATCCGGTGTCAGAAGTTGGTATGGGGATCGAGTGTTGGAAGGTGAACTGTCTGGGCCAGCAGCATCAAGTCTGCCCTATTCGCCAAAAGGTAATGTTTTTGTTTTCAACCAACAAGCAGCTTTAGTTAGTGTGCATGCGGATATTGGTTTCAATGTTTCACATGCCATAAAAAACAAAATTGTAAATGGTCAATACATAGCGCTGGCCCAACTTCTAGAAAACCAGCCGGCTGTTGATGACAGCAAGTGCTTGGAGTTGTCCAGTTCTGGTAAATTATTATTTAGGCCACTACATGCTAACAGAACTATTCACACAATAGAAGTTTGGACTAATGCATTTTTGATTTATCCTTCTTTTTTTCTGTCGGTGCATTCGCATAGAACAAATGAAATTTTAAAGTACATGGCAATTATTAGATTGGCTGCTAGTCGCCACCCAGGGCTTGGCTGGAAGCATTTTGACCAGCAGTTTAGATTAAGGGTGGCCTCTTATCCAGCTGGCATATCTTTTGGGCAGATTGACCAAGAGCTTTGGTTGGTTTATGTTGGGGCCTTTACAAATTTGGATACATTGTTTACTTCTACTGTTAAGAAGTGTTTTGACTTTAATTATAGGTCGTGCGTCAGGTCAAAGTGCCCATTTAGACATGTTTGTAACTTGTAATACTGCTCATTCTTACAGGCGGTGCACAGTAAGCACGAGTTCGGGTCAGTTTGCCAGTGGGGGGGGGGGGAGGGGGTGCGGTCTGGACCAACTCGAGCTGCTGTTTCCCAGGACCGAGGGTAGTTTACACCTATTTCAAGGACTGCCTTTTGGGCCAGAGCTAGTTCTGGTTCACAATTTTAACTTAAAATTGGAAGTCCCTTCAGTCAATGTGAAAGGTATTTTTTTAGGTTTGTATCCAAATAGAGGGGATACGGCTTTATTAGATGGGGGTTTTAAGAATGGTTTTCGCCTTGGTGTTGAGGGTAATAGAGGTGGTTATGTAGCAAGAAATTTGAAATCTGCACGTTTAAATCCTGTATTGTTGAAGGAAAAAACATTGTAAAGAAGTTTGTTTGGGCAGGTTTGCAGGACCCTATATTAAATTCACCAATTTCTAATTCAAGAATTTCTCCAGTCGGCTTAGTCCCTAAATCTGATCGGTCTTACAGGCTTATAACTCATCTGTTGTATCCTGTAGGTGACAATGTTAATGGTGGGATAAGTGTGAACTAAGCTCTGTGTTACATACTTCATTTGATTCAGTGGTTGGTATGATTTTTAACCTGGGTAGAGGCGCATATTTGGCAAAAAGTGAAATTATATCCACTTTTCGTATATTGCCTATTTCGCCACTTGACTATTGCTTGCTGGGAATTAAGGATGGGGAGGGTTTGATATATGGATGTAAAATTTCTTGCTCTTTTTTTGATAAGCTTACGACATTTCTTCACTGGCTGGTCAGTTACATATCTGGGCAATTTACTATGGATCATTATTTAGATGACTTCATTTTTTGTGAAACTACGAATATGCAGAAATGCAAGTCTCTTGTTGACACGTTTGCTATGGTTTGTGGTTGGCTCGCGGTACCTCTGGCAGAAGAGAAGTCAGTCGGTACAGTTCAAAACTTGATATTTTTGGGGTATGAGGTAGGTTCTTTTTTAATGTCGGTTAGAATTCCTTTCAAGGAATTAAATGCAATGTTATTGGGAATGGTGGTTCAAAAAATTAACATTAAAAGAATTTCAAAATTTAATTGGAAAGCTTGCATTTTCAGTAAAGCTGTTCGGGCTAGTAGGGCCTTTCTGCGTAGATTTTATGATGCAACGATTGGTATTAAAAGGCCACATCATAAGATACGGATATCAGGTGACAGGCTGGACATGATAGTGTGGATAGTATTTTTAGAGGAATTTAATGGGTTGGCATACATTTCAGATGAGAGTTGTTTTAGTAATGATAGCTTAAATATGTTTACAGACAGTGCAGGGTCAGCTAGTATAGGTTTGCGGTTGTTTGCTAGGTAAGGAGTGGGCATATTTTTCAGTGGCCAGAGTCGTGGTTCGGAAATGAGATTTTGAGGGATATGACATTTCTGAAAATGGTGCCTGTTTAGCTTACACTGGTGTTGTGGGGTCATAAATAAAGCAATTGACAGATTGTGCTTTATATTGAAACCGAGGCTTTAGTAACCGTCATTAATGAGCAGACTGCTAAATCAAAGCGGCTTATGCAATTGATAAGGCCCTGTGTGCTTTTGGCTACGGAACAATTTATCGTATTTAAAGCCAAACATATTCCAACATATGCTTATACCATTGCTGATTCAATTTCTCGCAAACAGTGGGTGAGGTTTCGGAATGTGGCGCCGGAAGCAGACGCGGTACCATAGGTCATACCGGAACGCTTTCGATCACAGATTTGCGATCCAAGTCTTCAAGGTTGATAAATGTAGCCCTGGCTACAAACACGACTAATGCTTACAACACTGGACTGAATAGCTTTGAAAAATTTCGAACTGAATATAGTATACTGAAAGATTGGCCCCCATCAATAGACACAATTGCCTTGTTTATTGACTGGCTTTCATTGCAAGGATTAAAAGATAGCACAGCTCGTTTGTCTGTAAATGCTATTGGGTTTCAATATAAAATGAGAGGTTGTCATGATATCTCAAGAATTTTTGTTGTGCGAAGGGCACTGGAGGGACTAAAGCGCTCAGTCAGACGGAATAGTTTACGTTTACCAATTACACAAGTCTTGTTAATGGGGGTTCTTGGGGCTTTGCCGAATGTTTGCAGAAACGAGTACGAGACACGTTTAATTACAGCAGCATATTGCTTGGCTTTCTTTGGTTTTCTGAGGGTCAGTTAATTAGTTCCCAAGAGTAACACAGAATTTTTCATTATAATAATATATGACAAAGTCCTATGAGTATTGCAACATATACCAAACTCCGAAAAGGCACAGAACAAAGGTATTTCACATGCAAGCCAAGCGAAGGTAATAACAAATTTGTGATAAGTCATTTAAGGAAAGGAGCAAACCCGACAGTTACCGCCTTGGAACGGTCAGTCGGCAATATGGACCGACTGGGGTGCTTAAACCGGTTTTACAGAGCTCTAACCTCGCACTTCCTGACGAGTTTCTCAAATGCAAGCAACGAAAAGAAAAAAGGATCTATTCGAAAACAAAATGTCCATGCGCGGATATTTTCTATACGTTATAACGAAAGTAGTGACGTCATCAAAAAATAATGTCATCATAGTGTTCAGAAAAGGAATATGGTATTATTTCGATTTGAAAAACAACACAAAAATGGTTGACCACAAATAAAATTAACTTTCTGAATCATGAACAAACATGACCAGAGACGAATAAATGACTGTAGCATCCTGTTCATGCGAAGATGGAATTGAAGAACCAAAGTTCAATGTCCATCAATGGAAATACACGTAACAATCCTTATAGGATGAATTAAATGACAACATAGATTACATGCACGGAGAGATTTTTTACGACCGCCACACTGCACAAGTAACAATGTTGTGATCATGAATAAAAATATATGACAAAGTCCTATGAGTATTGCAACATATACCAAACTCCGAAAAGGCACAGAACAAAGGTATTTTACATGCAAGCCAAGCGAAAAGTAAGAACAAATTTGTGATGAGTCATTTAAGGAAAAGAGCAAACCCGACAGTTACCGCCTTGGAACGGTCAGTTGGCAATATGAACCAACTGGGGTGCTTAAACCGGTTTTACAGAGCTCTAACCTCGCACTTCCTGACGAGTTTCTCAAATGCAAGCAACGAAAAGAAAAACGGTCTATTTGAAAACAAAATGCCCATGCGCTGATATTTTCTATACGTTATGACGAAAGTAGTGACGTCATCAAAAATGTCCACATTGTGTTCAGAAAAGGAATATGGTATTATTTCGATTTGAAAAACAACACAAAAAGGTTGACCACAAATAAAATTAAATTTCTGAATCATAAACAAACATGACCAGAGACGAATAAATGGTTGTAGCATCCTGTTCATGTGAAGATGGAATTGAAGAACCAAAGTTCAATGTCCATCAAAGGAAATACACGTTACAATCCTTATAGGATGAATTAAATGACAACATAGATTACATGCACGGGGAGATTTTTTACGACCGCCACACTGCACAAGTAACATTGTTGTGATCATGAATAAGAATATATGACAAAGTCCTATGAGTATTGCAACATATACCAAACTCCGAAAAGGCACAGAACAAAGGTATTTCACATGCAAGCCAAGCGAAAGGTAATAACAAATTTGTGATAAGTCATTTAAGGAAAAGAGCAAACCCGACAGTTACCGCCTTGGAACGGTCAGTCGGCAACATGGACCGACTGGGGTGCTTATGACGTCGGATATTAGCATTGATGGAAGTAGCGAGTCATTATCACTAGTAATTAGACATTCTAACAATGGCCAGCGTGAGCATGGCGCTCGACTAAAGCTGTGCCATTCAGGTTCACAAATCTGTCCAGTGCTTAGTGTTCAACGGTTCTTGCAGCAAAGTCCGTTTATTAAGGGTCCGTTGTTGTGCCATCTGGATGGTGCACCTCTTATGCGGTACCAGTTCTCAGCAATTTTGAAAAAGTGTCGGCTAGGACTCCAGTATAATAGGTACACATCACATTCCTTTCGCACTGGGGCTGCTACTGCAGCTGCTGTTGCAGGTTATCCTTCAGACGTCATCCAGCGGGCAGGCAGATGGCGGTCGGATGCTTACCGCATTTATATTAGGCCAGATTCGATGTTCACCCTTCCTAAGTTGTAAAATCATTGTAGTAGACGTTGGATTGTTGTAAAGACAATCGTACATTAATATACATTTGGCATATAGTATTTTCACTTTAGAATAAGCATGTCGTAGGTTTTAATGCACATTCTCCTTTTAATAATGGGGACAAAGTTATGTTAGGAACTGTACGGATCTGGTGTCTGGGTTCGTCGATAGTGAAGCACGCTTTCACGGTAGCCAAGTCTCGTCCAGGTGGCATTTCCTTGGGGTTGATTAGGCGGAAATATGGTGGCAAGGATACATTTGGTTGTCGCTTCTGGATGTCATGAGCAAGCTACGGTTGTTGAAGCAGATTGGTGACGAGCCGTCTGTGATTCGGCATCACTGTGGGGGCAATGACTTGGGTAGAATCTCCCTGCGGAGGATGAGGTTTTTGTTGGATGCTATTTTGTTATTTATACGTAGTATCTTTAATGTGAACGTGATTTGGTCTGAAGTGCTGCCTAGGAACTGTTGGTGTTATTTTAACTATTGTGCTGCGATGAAATCGGGCAGGAAACACTTCAACAATTACGCAGCACACACGATAGTGCAAGGTGAAGGGTTTTACATTTAGCAGGTTGCAGAGTGTATTCCAACATTGTACAGGAATGATGGTGTGCATCTGACATTTCTAGGTAAATGCATTTTCTTGAATAAGTGGGCATCGGCACTGGAGGATTTCCATAAAGGCAATTTGGCATGCTTTCAGTAAACTAGTAGAGTCAAATGTAAATGTTGTAGGTGATTGTTAAGCTGTATTAATTTATAGGAATCGACGGGCAACATGTGGTTCTTGTCTCCATCCGGCCATTCGTTAGCTGGGCCATACAGTTTCAGCCTAGTTTAGCAATACAGTTTCAGCCTAGTTGGGCATACAGTTTCAGCCTTTTGGGGCATAACGAAGCGTACAGTTTCAGCCTAGTTAGGCATACGCTTGAATATTGGGGTCTAAATTACGGATGGCTGTCTTCGGTCGCCCTAAACGACTATTTGTCCGGTGTACCTGCTTTGACAGTGGTTTAGCACGATGGAGACGGGAACCATGCCCATAAACTGCCATTACTTAAGTGTCTTTAAATTGTATTGTGTTATATACCTAAAGAATTAAAATAAATGTTTGTTAATTTTAAGTTGCCTTGTCATGTATGAGCTGTCTGAACGGGGACGCGGCATGGGTGAACAAGCGTTATGTCTGCCTTTATTTCTCTAAAGTGAAAGCTTACTGTTTAATTAAATATGAAAGAGTAGAAGCTGTTAACCCATGGGGCGTTGTTGTTTCTTCAGACCCGAATCTCCCAGTAATGCGAACGTACAACTTAATCAAATATCAAATTCAGTTCAAACAAAGTATCAAAGTTGACTTATCATATGCTTTCATCGTTTGCTACGCCTTTGGTACGCTTTGTTGACGAATTTGCTTCCGTGAAGAAAAGCGGGGAATAAGCTGGGCATATTTTTGAAATATAGGCCCTCTTGCATGGGGGTCGGGGAAGTGGTCGGCGTAAGCTTCCTGGCATTTTGATTGTATTTAAGAGACAACATGGCGCATTTGGGTATGTATGAAGCTTAAAGATTTCTTTAAAATGAAAAAATCGAAGCAGATAAGTATGCAAATAGGCATAATTATACTTATTTTATGTATGGAAAGTTTCACTGAAATATCTTTTTAGCAGGTCCTTGGTGTGTTCGACCTTTGAAACACTCCTTTCGTACTGAAGACATTAAAGATAACCCTACCTCTAATGTGAAATAACCTAGATCCGTCCATGCTTCATATACATGTTTAATGTTTTCGTGGACAGAAAAGCGGGATGCGCCCGTGAAGTAGTGTAATAAACAAGTTTTATCCCTTCTGACTGTTTAACGTCTCAAATCTAAGTCCATTTGGGAGCGACATATTTAATGTATTAAGGTCTTCCATCTGTGGTTCTATCCAGATATTGTGTGGGGTCTTCGTCCATCAAAATAGCTGTACGTCACTATAAAGACCCTAATTGGTCGCTGCGATGTATTTAAAAATGCCGAGGAGTAATGACGTGGCATAGACGAGTTTACAAGCTTCTAGCCACTAGCACTGTCATTTTTTAAATTTCAGGGGAAGTATTTATTTTGATCACCTGCCATATGTTCAACTGGATTGGAACTATTTATCTTGACCACATGTTATTAAATTACTCATTAAAGTAATATGTACATACATGTATAAATGCGATAAACGTAACGCTGACTGGCTCGGTACTGTTGATTTGATTTAAATACCTAAGTATGCGGTTCATGTGTCAATCGTTATCTACATAGCTGATTTCTAAGGCTGCGTTTAACAAATGTGTGTTGCTGTTTGTTTATTTTAATTATTTCATGCAATACCTTTTGAGGCCTGCCTAACTACTAATTGCGTTGGTATTGGCTTATTCTCAATACTACATTTAGATTTATTAGAGATATTTGTCTAAAACGATTTAAATATTTTTAATTGCTGACCATTTTGTACATATAATTTTAAGTGTGTGACAATTTTATTTCACGGTAAGTTATGTATTACATTGTATGCTGTTGTATTTGTTAAATAAGACTGCATGGCATATTTTCGTATGCAAATAAAAAATATCTGCACACGAATAGGTGGTTTTAGTATATGCAGATCATTTGGCTACCATACGGTAGATAAAAGGGTAGATTTGAGCATTCGTCTGACGCCTACCTAGATTAATGGTTAATATAGGTTTTCATACTGACTTATCGTTTTATATTTAAACTAAATAAAGCAAAATTATAACATTTTTCAGCTTCAAGAATTATATTTATCATTGATATTGTACCTCGTGTTTGGCGCAAATGAATATGGCTTGCACCCAAAAGCTTTGAAACATTTAATGTAGACGAAACAAAAGACAATTAGCACATTTAAATTATTGTTTTATAGCAACACAATGATTGCCCTGCCTTCTGAAGAATGAGTGTGTCCTGGTCTGTAAATTTAGGCACCAAGCAGCAGAGGTAATATCGCAAGTAAGGAAATTTACAAAGTGCAGATGTTAACAAACTGCAAATGTCAAAAACCTAATTTTTTAATTCAGAAAACGAAACAAAACTCAAACGGCGCAGTTATATTGTCTCGCTGACTAGAAACCTGTCGCTTCCGATAAGTTTGACCGTTTGCTTAATCAAACGGTTTATATTCTTTGTAACCAAATGGATACAACATAAATAATAATTTATGCTAAGCACGTTGAGACATGCGTCTTGGCATTATCAAAGGTACTCATATTTCATATTATTATCGGTATTGCCCGCCAGAGGTATTATTCAACCGTGGTTGTCTATTAAATTGGACTTTTTCCAATGTCTCGAGACAGTTCCAGGGTTCGACATTAACATTTTGAGAGCTGGACCAGTGGTCCAGTAACGTAGAAAACTTACTAGACCTGACCTAAACTGGACTAGACCAAAATGTAAAATGCATAAGAGCTATACAAGCATACTTAAATCAAATTGTTATAAGAGTTTAAGCATTGTGTTGCCATAACATACCAATTTAACTAAGTATGAGATATTTATGACTAAAAAATTAATATGAAACTTAATATTCTATTAATGCAACTTAGGTATGATTATGCTTAATGTTTAGTCTAATATAGGTATCATACATTGGTACTTAGTATGACTAGAAAGTTATGACCATAACTACATGACTAGATGTTTTCAGACAACTGAACAGGCTAGACTCACATGACTGATTGTCAAACTGCTTTATTTATTTCCCCAGTATAGGATGCAACAAGAGTAGTGAGCGGTGAGCTGTACTTAAGATCATATTTCCGTTGGTGAGATATATGTGATTCAGATTTAAAATGACACTTTATAATAACGATTCTGACATTGTCTGTACCGACGACAAATCATCCACACTCTTCATACTATCTGCATGTCTTACAAAACATTACAATGCTCTTTTCTTCAAAATCTAGCCAACTAAACTCATCTGTTGGACAAAATGATCTTATCTGCTTTGTTTTGTCATACAGTTTTTTTTTAAGCATCCTTCCTCATTTGTTTCGTATTGTTATCTATTTGTTATCTCGAAAAACCAAACTGAAGTTTCTCGACGTTTTTGTTTTTGTGTCTGCGCATAGTGCGTTATAAACAAACCATATAATAGTCTGTTGTTGTAATACTTGGGATTCCAACAGTACAGATAGTATTTGTGCATTTGTATCCCTCGCATTTTTATTTAAATATTATAAATAATAATAAGAACGTTCTGTAAACATTAGAAACTAAAAAGTTAGATGAAGAAATAACCATTCGTATCCTGCTTAACAATAAGTATTACGACATTGGATATTTGACAAGTGCGTGGGGGGAAAAAGCAATCAGAACACCTCGGATAATTCACGAATCATCTTTCGGATGTATGTAGGTAGTCGGATTACCTCGGCCATTTCCCTAAATGGGACTTTTGTGACAGACATCAAAACAAAGATGGCAGCTCGGATGACAGCTCACTATAGTACGGTGCCTGTAAAACTTCACTTTGTGGCTGCTTTAAATTTAAATCGTTTAAAAGTTTAATTAACCCGTCGCAGCAAAGTCACAGCTGTCAAACGACGCCATTGTTTATGTTTTGTGCGAACTACATTTTAAGCATATTCTTCCGACTTCCGGCGAACAAAAACGATCGTGATTTCTGTATTACTGCACCAGATACATCTGAGGGATGATTTTCCCGATGACGGAATTACCCGAGGAGTCCCGATCGGGTGAAAAGCAATCGGAACACCTCGGATAATTCCCGAATCATCTCTCGGATGTATGTAGGTAGTCGGATCACGAGGGCCATTTCAATAAATGGGACTGCTTTTATGACAGACGTCAAAACAAAGATGGCAGCTCGGATGACGGCTCACTACAGTATCATCCAGGTTTAATTTACCCACCGCAGCAGACATGCAGTGTCAAACGATGCCGTTGTTCATGTTTTGTGCGAACTACATTTAAGACATCTTCTTCTTCTCACTAACAAAACGATCGTGATTTCATTAAGTATCATTGCAACAGATACAGCCTAGGGTTGATTGTCCCGAGGACGGAATTATCCGAGGAGTTCCGATTAGGGGAAAAAACCTCGTTCTGAAAACACAAGCCAATGAGTGAACGCATGTCAAGGTTGTTACTAAATATACTGCTAAATATAGCACACCCGGGTTTCCCAAGAAACTTATCGACAAACGTCAATAGTTTGACCGAGTTTAACCATTATAATTATTATTATTTTTTACTTTTGATTTATTCATAGGCGGATTTTCTGCAAACTTTGTCTGATTTAGAACACGACCAGTTGGTCCAGCTAGCCTAGGACTTAGCTAGACCAGTCCACCAATCTACTAGTGAATGTCGTTCGGTCGGGCCTTTATGTCGAACCCTGAGTTCAATGTAAGAATACAGCACCCAGCATAGCAAAAAAATAAAAATAAACTAAAATAGTCTATCACACCAGTTCTCAGGACATTGACGGTACCATATTTCGTTTACAGCACATTTTTTCTATGTTACATGTGCTGATCCCTGCAAATGCAGTATGACTATAGTTTTCTATAATAACCTACATATTTAAAAAAATACCGTACATATTATCATCACATGTATTGTTTGTGAATATTAACCCCGAACTGATGAATACATTACCTGGTAGTTGCTGGTTCAATTTCCCGCGCTAACCATTTTAACAGCACGAAAATCTCGTGAATAACGAAAAAATCATTTATCACGGCGAAATATTTTCGGCAAGCACATGTTCTTAATTTATTTTACAACTGATATTGGAGCGTGTGCAACTACCGTGTAATGTATTCATCAGTTCGGGGTTAATATTCACAAACAATATTATCTCACCGACAATGCAAGAAGTGTACTTGTTTTATATTTTAAAATGCAGTATGATGAATGAGCAAAAATGTCACTAGTAAACAATAAGGATGTATTTCAACTTAAAGTATTGCCCATAGCAATTGCATTAGTCTGGTTATAAAAGGTTGAATTGTGCCCAAACTGTCACGATTAAAAAAACGACACAATATAAAACACATCTGAAAGATTCCTACTTAAAATAGATTTATGAAACAAATGAGAGAAATACCTGCTCGATATAATACGCTTATAGTTGAATACCATTCATAATTTTCATAATGTTTACTAGTCACAGGAAACAAACAAAATGAAATTGAACAATGACTAGTCAACCCATTTTTTTCTTAAGCAATTTGGTTTAATTATTAAACATCACTTCGCTGAAAACACGGTCACATAATTGTGGTTTCCAATCGAATTTATAGAAAACCAAGGTAAAACTATATACAGTAGTGATTCCATTAAACGTCCCCGACGAGTAAGATTAAAACTGTGTTTATTAACGCCATCAACAATCCAACATTAAATGCATACCGTATGAGAGTGAATACTGCATAGAACATCGAATGGTCTTGTTAGTGCATATAAAGAGAGAAGATATATTTAAGATGCGGATTAAGCAATTGGTGTCATAATTTCTATGTTTTGTTTCTTAAGAGCTCATTTTTTAATCAAAACAAATCTACGGGCTCGGATATATTTCAGTTATGCCGGGTAAAAGTTGACCCTGAAACATCTTGTGAACATGAGTATGGTTGTCTTAGTTTTTCTTTCACTAATAATACAATATACCGTAAAATTGTGACTGTATCAGAAAGTGATTTTGTGGCGGTTATGTTATTGGTCGTAGACATTTAATAATCTACGATATAGTTGGTAAATGTGACTTATCACAAAACAAACAGAGTTAAACACACATGTTTTGATTCATCATTTGCTTCAACCCTGCTATTGTCTACTCGAAAACTGATATATCTTTCCCATAAACTGTCGGATGTAAATAAACAACTTTATATTCATCAATTATCGATGACCATGAATGCATTATTAAGCAAAATCAAAATATGACGGGTACGTTTTAACATTGCCAAATTTACCTATTCAGTTACATGTTGGACAAGAGTTTACATTCAATGCTCATATCGCCGAGTACCAGATCACGATTATCTCTGTGCATGCTCTGGGCTCGTCGCAGTTTATTATTACCACTTCATACAATTTGATTTTCCATTATTGCTTATAATCAATAGTCATTGTATAATCACAGTCGTGTATGGAGTAACTGATTATAAGATATTAGTAAGTAGAGTGCAATGATAAATGTAATTAACACTTTGTCAGTAGTACAGGACACTTTTAAAAAAACAACAATATAAATGAAATAAAGTAAGTGCGGCATAACTGTTTGAAGGTGTATTCTAAAATAGTCATGATCTTTAAATGATTCTGTGTTACAGGTCTATAATGGTGTCAAATAAGTTATGTAAATACTAAATAGACAATTAACAACACCCACATATGCTTGTACTCATATCCAAATACATACTAAACAAACCAGTTTATGGACATACCAATTATAGAGTCGCAAGTGTCTACGTAAATGTGATATAGTAGAAAGATTATCTTAAGATTAACACCTTGCATAATTATCACCTCCGTTCTTTGCGTTGATTCGTACCATTTACTGAAGGCTCCAATGGATATTTTTGTATTTTCGTAAGACGAGTTTTAGTTTTAACGTCCATAAATAATCTACGAGTACATCGAAATTATGCACAGCACATTCTTGAACACCCAACTGAAATCTCAATTCATTTTTCTTACGCATAAAATCCGACAATACTGCAATGATTGTTTGCTAACAAAACTCAGATAGCAAGACAGTTTTTTGTTGTTGTTTTCTAATTAACTTCCTTCTCATTATATGCAAACAAAGATCGATGGAAAAGACAGAGCTACAGATGTAATCTAGCTGCATCTTATGGTACAACTCGAAAGGAAGTATATGTGCTTGACTGTTTTAGCATATTTGTTTAAGTTGTGTTGCTAAAGGTTTATATCTTCGCATTTGTTCGGACTTTCAAAGTCGATTTAATAAAGCCATTAAAAACGATTAACCTTTTGTCCAGATACACTTCAGAATGCATCTTCGACATTTAGAAACATTTTTTTCCGGGGAAGCATACCAACGGGCCCCACTAGAAAGTATTTCAAATTCGGTCTTCGCCACCACATTGTGGTCATTTTATTTAAGTGGTCATATATTTATTGGTCAATATCTTAGCACGGAAATTTTATTTTGATTTTCTAAACAAATCAATAATGCCTTCAACTGCCCGTTTATGCAAAACGCTTTTGATGGCTTTGTATCAAATGGGTTCGTTTTGTTAAAATTAAGTATGCAAGTCTCTATGTAAGCTATGGTTATGCCTTGGTTTTAATGAGACTGATTGTGAATTATATTTTCAAAATAAAATTAATTTAATAATACTAGAAAATATTCAGCTATTTAGGTAGAAACACATATAAGGCTTGTTAAAGGGTTTGGAGAAAGCACACGATTAGATTGTATGTTGCAATTTTTCTTTCACACAATTACGGTAGAATTAACATCGTATTTTATTACACTTAAGAGCTTGTACTTGTGCGCAAATTTTCTTTCAGAGGGTGTGAGATATTGCTGTTTTAATATGCAAGCTGTCGGATTCCACATTGACTTAAAGATTTAATTTGGTATTTATTAGATCACTATCTAAGAACAAAATTTTACTTGATATAAGAACAACATTATTATTATTTTATACTTTACTATTGACAATCTTGTTTTATTTTGCTAAAATTTAGGGTGTGTACAAGATTAAATAGATGTTTAAGTTGCATCTTTCTTAAGGTCGAGATAATTTTATTGCAAAAATAAACAGCAATTTGTGCTATATATAGGGAAAATGGTCAGTATATTTTATCTGTAGCATGTGCTATTTGAAAAGAAGGTTACTAAAATTCTGATGTAAATTGATGAGCAATGGGAATCCAATATCAATTTCTGTGTATTATGAACTTTAGCTACATTATATCATCGTGGGCATACACAATCAATTCACTAACAGACCAGTTAAGAATACTTTACATTCTAACTAATGTACTTGTTGATGTTGATTATTTCTCTACACTGATATCTAGCCAAATTTAGTGTAACTTCTGGTAAGAGACGGGCGACGAGAGAGATGCGAAAAGCCAGTGAAGGCAACGTTTTGTCGTATTCATAAGATTAGGAACCGAACAGAACATATGTTTAATTAACGGAAACTTTTCAGCTTGTTGTCAACATAAATCAACAGATAAAGTAAATAAAAAGGTCGAAACAGTGTTATTGGATAAAGCTGTGTTAGCTGATGGATGGAGGACGGTACTTCACTTGATACATAACAGTAGATATTATAGAGATTTAACATAGAGCAATTATTTACTCCAGTATTAACCAAAATCGTATAATTACAAGTTTCCATGTGGTACACATTTATAATGAGTTTGAAAGAAAATATAAATATGTCGATTGGAATAGTACTTTAATACATTTCTGATGTCTGTATAATTTAGTGAAGTGTCTCCCTATATGTACAATTAGTTTAGTTGTTCCTGGATAAAGGATATTACTCCACCATCACTTAAAACCCAGAAATAGTTGTGGTAGTGAACACGTGTATGGAGCTTGCAAAAGTGAAAAATAATTGCCTCAAAGATATGTTTAAGTAGAGATTGGACTATGAAAACGGATAAATCTATTGTCAACAAGATCTGCAGAAGAGAATTTGCTAGTGTTGATAGGAGTTTTCATGGGAAAAGTAGAACACATTGAGAATTTGGAAGTTTTTAGATGGGATTTGCTGCTAGGTTGGTATTAATCTAGCAACACTTTCATTCATATAAGCAGGCCATTTGATGCTTCTAACAATTTTATAGTGGAGCCCCCATTCAATGTACATTCGGTGTACATTTGAAGAGTTGCAGGCTTTGATAATGACATAAAAATTAGGTGAGTTTTAATTTAAAGAATCAAATTTTAATTCTGCTGTTGCTTTGACGTGAGTCTCTAGTTTTTGAAGCTTCTCGTAGGTAGAATTCAATATATAACATTGAGTGCATACTTTTTTTTATTAAAAAGTTCGACAAACTTAGCTACACTTGGTTTTTTGTAGTAGTATATTTAAATAGTTTACTCTAATATGTTGGTAAACCGGGCAGATTAAAAGGAAGTGAAATTCATCCGAAATTTCCCTTAGATTACAAAGTTGACTATGTCGACTATTCCTGTCTAACCCCTCATGTCTCCCCGTTTCTATCTTCAGCCTATATGAAACTAATCGAAATCGCGACATGATATGTCTATTACATGGAAGTGATATGTCCATGTATGGCTTATAGCCGAAATTTGGTTTAATTGCTTTGTATGTATAAGGGCTGCCATTTGAGTTGATATTATTTACCCACCCATGTTTAAAAAATCATTTGCTCTACTTTTAAATAGAACATAAAATGTTTTTTTATATTAACACACCCAGGAATCATCCATACATATGAAAAGTCATAAGTATCAAGTAATTTCTTAACATATTGTGCCCAATTATTTGAGCCATTCATTGTTAGCATATCACTATATATTTTATACAGGGGTGTAAAATTCCACTTGGCCGCTCGAGTGGAAGTTGAGGTCGGGCGAGTAAGAATTTGCTGTAGTTAGTCCTACCGGGTGAGTGAAAAATGAAGTTGAGATCGTCGATATTTGTTGTTGAATAAAAGAAAATGTAATATTTAATGGTGAACAATATTGTACACTTCCTCTACATTTTTAATCTGTCACGAATTATGACCATTACACATGCATTGTTGGTAATTTCGTCCGGAAATTTTGTCCGGTATCACGGTGTTTTGTTTGAGAACGGTCAAGGTTACCTCTGGCTACGTTAACATGTATCAATCCGCAACCCAGGGATTTCCCTGGAATATTCGATGCAATCCGACAAGATCAAAGGATTGTCTCTGTAAGTGACCGTCAGTTGATACTGGTGACGAGACTAGCCGCCAACATCAAAGAATTGAAAACTGCCGCCAGACTTGAATTGGTCCATTACACCGTCCGAGCAATGCCAGGTGCACATTACCAATGACAACAGCCTGGTAACCAGTTTATTTCACTGATCAGCTAGTGCGCATACGTGCATATTATTATTCAGCGAGAACATGACTTTTATCCTTTTCATACTTGTAATTATTTCCTCGTGTACTACCAGCGAATTAAGAAAAATATTAGTTATTTATAATGTTCGTACATTTATAAGTGTCTGTTGTGTGGAGGAATTACACGGAATAAATAAGCCTCGTTTTCATGTTTGTGATAAACTATTCTCCCGCGTCTTGTCGGCGAATCCGCGGTTTGTCAGCAATTTTTTTTCCTGCTGTTTGTCAAAATGCGTTCCATATGTCAAAACAAACTAACTAGCATTAGTTTATTTTTATTGGCGGACAGGGGTTGGGACAGGTTGAAGAAGACATGGAAAAGGAAAAAGAAAACAGGTGGAGAAAAGAAAGTCGCAGCAAGCAGAGTACGACAAATCAAAGCGAAAGCGAACGAGGATTCGTGGTTCGAAGAATATGACTTGGCTGCAGAAGAATTTTTTTTGTAAAGTGTGTCGGCAACTACCGACTTTAGCGGACACCAAGACTTCATTTTTTGTTGGTGTCTCGTCAAAGTTCAAGAAAGGAAACATTGAAATATCATGCTAAAAGTGTTAAACATGTTGAATGTGTAAGCCATCAACCTCTGCATTTAAATAATCCAAACGAAAATTGGACGAAAGGAACAGTCAAAAATACGAACAGCTAGTGCGCATATTATGTTGCACGAGAAGATGAATCATTTTCAAAATTTCCAGCTCTGTGTGATCTCCAAGAGAAAAACGGTAAAGCCATTGGTTAAAATTACAGAAGCAGGCAATTGCACACAATTAATCACTAGTCTAAATGACACAATAAAACAGCTCACAGCTGACAGTGTAGAATAGTCCAGATTTGTCATGTTTGTGATGGAGCAAATGACAAAGTATCACAGAAGAAATTGTGTACATTCGATATGTGGACGAAAAGTGGTAAAGTATGCACAAAGCTGTCTACATTGATATTGTAGATCTAGAGCATGGTCATGCCCATGGTGTTAAATAAGGGGTACTACTAGCAACAGATAAAGTTGGATTTCCAATTATCTGTCACAAAATCTTGTAGGTATAAATACCGACGGTGCCTCTGTGAATGTTGAAAAAAGAAAGGATCAATAAAGCTGTTGATAGATAAAGTTTTAAGTTTCATTATTATTCCCCAAAGAAGCGGGACAGCTAAATGTGGCTAAAGCTCTTGACAAAAAGGTCAAACATTTTGGGGGAGTACAACAAGTAAGATGGTCGGCATGTCAAAGGAGTATTGCAGTCATTGTTGGACAACTATGAAATAACATGCAACCACTTTGGAGATATTGCAACTAAGAAAGGAAAAGATGTTGTCTGTGCAAAAGGATTCCTGCAAGAAATTAAAACAGAATTTCCTTATAACTTTAGCTATCAGTATTTATAGCCTTTATCTTTACTCTTGTTTAAGTCTATTATCTTACCATATACATATTCAGTAAATGAATCGTTTGTTCAGTGTTCTGTAAACTTCAAATTTCGATTCATATGACCATTAAAGTCCAGAAATCGGGGTTATCATTTGCAAATAGAAAATATATAACAATATATTATGTTAATTACCTTGCCCTTTTTAACATAATAACTATATATTTATTGCAGATTCCTGATGTTTCTCCATTTCCTTGTCAGCTGGGTTGGGCTAATTGCAACCGTTTCTGAGACTTTCCAACAGTCAACATGTCTAGTTGCTGAGGTGAACAGGAAAGTTAACCACCTGAAAAATGATCTACTTCATATGGAAACTAAACGAGAAAAACATTGAGAAGGTTTTTGAAACACATGGAGGCAGGGTAAGAGGAGGAGGGCACATTCAGAGGAGTTAGTGTTGTGAAAGGCGAGGTGAATAGAATTGTTATTCTTGGAGGGGAGGGATATTCCCTTTTCAACGGGTTTGGTTTAAACTTGTGGCCTGATAAGAACATAAATCCAGATGGATTCAGAGATTATGGGGATGAAGAGATAAAGAATAGGTAAATAATAAAAGGTCCTATCAATTTTTTTACAGATATTAAATTTTATCTACCAATAGACAAAGGCAAACAAGGTAAATGCAAATGTGACAAAAACACAGAGACGAGACATAACACACATAAAGAAACTTTGAATTTCCATTTTTCACTGAAGAAGATGCACCAGACCAGTGGCTAAGACCTAAAAAGACATTAGCCAAAACTTGAAGCAGCTAGTCATTACTGCATATGAAGCAGTTCTGGGGTTATCGGACCAAGACAACAAGAGTTTCAGGCTATGATGCGCTTGGTAGCCATTATGTTGACAGTGTCCCGTTCAGGTGCTGAATTTGAGCGTGGTTTTAGTGCAATAAATACTCTGAAAACCCTGGTTAGAACGAGTCTGAAACAAAAGTCCCTCATATATCGGCTACGGATAAAGGTAGATCGTCCACCGATACAGACATTCAAACGGGCAGACAGCATTGTGATGTGGCTTAACTGTAGCAAAGGAAAGGAAAGAGGCACACTAAAGGACATGTGATACCTGGACCCTGAAGGCCCCAGGACTAGGTCAACGTCATCTACCCCCTAGTCTGGTAATTCAGTCCAGATCATGAATGATGTCATCACTGGAATAATGCAGTGCAGATGTCCATCTTTTATTATTTCATTTATGCGGTGTTTTGTTTTCAAAGTGATATTGATGTACTGGAAGACTTTCATTCTTCCATCAAAACTGCCTTGGACTTACCTAACACCGTTTTGAATATTTGAGTGTTTTCATGTGTTGAGTTATGACATTCGTCCAAAGTAAAGTTGATTTACAGTTTGTGTTTAAGCAGTTATTCCAAGTTGTTTTCCATTTCTACTATATCATTTAGCGCCATCTAGATATATTTCATTTGGTCAGCCTTTCTAGTAATATTTCTTTTCTTTATTTTGAATGTTTAACAGAACAGAGTTCAATTACTTATTCTTTACTTAGTTATTTGATTGTCTTTAGTCATTTCTATAAGGGTTTTGACTGAAAGTGTCAAAAAGTAACAAATTGAAAGTTTATCGTCTAAAACCTTGTTTAGTTTGTGTTTAGTTTCCGTAATTGCGTAAACGTTAGTCATGCAGGGCGAGTGAATGTTGGGTATGGGCGAGTGCATATTCCAAGTCACAACTCATTAAAATACTGTTTTAATTTAGGGATAGATAAATGCACGTTTTATGTCTTAATTAGGATATGTAATGCCTTTACTCCTTTACCAGACGTTGTTTCTATATGTTGATTAAATGTACCCCTGCAATTAAAAACAACAACCCAGATAGTTCAAATTATCTACTACTTATAAACCTGTATCATAATATCTCCATTTTCCTTCATTCCTGATGTTACCACCATAACAGAATATCACTAGTTTTGTATTTTCAGTGTTGACATCCAGGTCCCCTTTGTAACAGTATGTTTTCTGGTTATTTTATTTCATCTGGAGAGTTGCAAGATATGACCCCATCATCAGCAAATTGTAATAAGGTAAGTTAAATATTGCCATTATCCTCATTTATTGACAGATTTTCTTTTAGATCAGTTATGAAGATGGAAAAAGTATCTCAAGTTGTTTCAATCCGACTGCACATTCATTTAAATCTGATTGATCGAGATTTTCTATCTGCATACTTATTTTCTTATATTATTTGCATTTTTCCATTTATCCCATGTTCATATATCTAAGGCCAAAGGCCATTAAATAAACATTATCGAAGACACGTTTCAAATTGATGAATTCACAATATAATCTCGTATTTTTGTTTTAAAGTTTTTTTATACTAATAAATCTCAAATGAATAAAGCATCAGTTGTAGAGTGTCCAGCTCTAAAACCAGGTTAAATGCTGCTTATGATTTTGTTGGTTTTGTCCATTTGCTTGTTCTATTATTTAATACACCTGTATTGTGTAAATATTCTTTCAAAACAACTTATCAATGTAATACCTATTAGGACACCTGCCAACAAACAAATCATGCGCTTTGTGTCCACTTATTTAGTTATAAGTGCCACCTAGCAATTATGTTTATAAACCGGACCGATTAGTTAAGTAGTCATGTAAATACCTATACACCACTTCTAGTTGAACAATCCAGTGAAGGTACACAATACGGAAGAATTTGTGCTAGATAGAGTTGTTAAATACGCGACTGGAGAGATACCAGATTTAAACATGTCACAAAGTACAGTGCAGAAATTGATTAAAATCTTTTTGTTTGTAAATGTCTGGACAAAAAAACTAAACAATATACATTTCATATATTTTTCCATTATCTTTTTTTCCAATGGGCATTCATTCTCATTGACAAAAGAACGCATTGCTTAAGTGTGTGGTCTATTGCTGACTAAGATGTGAACATGTTAAAAATAATTTCTCTGTGGTATTTGGTAACAAATTAAAGCAGAATGCAAGTAGTGCAGCAACGATTTGTGCGCCTGGTTAATTTAGATTTGTAACAAAAATTAAATATAGTAAAAACGGAATTTCTATTAAAGCAATTGACCATTCATTCCGTTATAGGAATCTTCCAGATTAAATCTAGGTTTCGGCTTATCAGTCTAACTTCCCTGTTGACATGTTAGGACAATGACAGCCCGAATGAATCGCATCAGTTACAGAAACACCATATAACAGTTTTTTTACAAATCGTATCCGGAATATTTTAATATAGAGTGATTGTTTAGGTCTCTCTGGTTTGTAAAAGGCTGTTTACTGGATTTTTTTAATTAATTGCCTTATTTAATGCCTCACCAACGCCGCGTATATTTTAAAACATATGTCTTGTTTTATTTCTTTTTTTTTTAAACCTGTCACTGTTCACATTTATTGGTGCTGTGGCTGTATAATTACAAACTAACTTTTTCGGAAGAGTACAATATGTAATATCGTCTTTTTTTGTATAAATCTTATAACATATTAAATGACTTATATAACTATTCACGTGCATAAATGTTTATTTTTGGCTACAGACTATTCAGTGTTACTGACACGTTACAACACGGGGTTGCAATAAGGCATTCCATTCATTCGCTTGTAGGCACAGTTAAAGGTATAAGAAGAATAGTTATTTGTTTAAAATGAACTGGTGTAAAAAGGTACACTGTATTAAAACAAGTATTTTAATGAATCAACGAGCTGGTCTGCCATAATTTAATATTTCGTCCTTTTAAAAAATTCTGATGTTACAAAAGTACACGTGTATTGACACCTGTATACTCGTTAAAGGATATATTATCTCAATCCTTTTTGAAATATCGACCATGGCTCTGCAAAATGAAAAGTCTACGTAGTCGCATAATAAAACACGGACAAAACATGTTATATCTTTTACTGAAGCTTATCAAATTTACTAAATTAATATTGAGGTCTATATCGCATCATGGTGGGGTAGTGCTTTGTACAGATATGGGAATAATGTTTTCCATTCAATGTCTATTAATACGTTTCTTCGGCATTGAATGACTAACCGATGAGGGGTAATTACATTTGGAACATAACCTATACTTAACATTAGTACAATGCGGTAAACATAAATGCACCGATTGTATTATTATCTTTAACCTGCTGTCATATTATTGTGAATTCAGACATATTCCTTATACCAGTTACAATAATAAAAAAATATTATTGTTTGTAGCTTAAATATATATCGCGACTGGCACGGTGTTATAAATTTCTAATTTTTGATGTTTGTGAGGGTCAATGCTCATGTTACTTTATTTGGAAAAAAATCGGACCTAATAAAGGTCATTTACTATTGTTTTCATATATTATTCATAAAATTACGTCTATAACCTTAACGAATAATGCCGGAAATGTGTATGTTCAGAAATCAAACTGAGCATAAACTGCAGGTCAGGTTGTTTTTTTCTTCGAATGACAGTTGTCAAATTTAGAAATAATTCTAAAGGCTATGCCATACGATAAAAAGTAGACCGAAATTATGCTAATATAAATTTGTTCACGTCCTGTTGATTCTAAGTACTCTTGCCGATCGCAACATCGTTTGATGGTAGATATAAAACGGTAGTTTCGTCTGATTAATAATAAGATTTGTAAAAATAGAAATTCTATGGCTGTAGAGGGCCAGAGATCTTTTTTCTTACTTAAAGCAGCTTAAACAGTCAGGCGTGAACAACGATAATTAAGTACGCACTACTGAAATGCCTACCAGTTTCTGCAACCGAACTATTAATATCACTGAATACTTTATTTAGGCTGATATGTCTTAACAAATGTCATTGTTCTATAACATAATAGTTAACTAAAGGTTAATACTGTTGTTCATCAGACGAGTTGTTTTTAACGTTTAATTCATTTAAATACTGTTTTATTTTAGGGATAGATAAATGCACGTCTAACAACTCATGTGAATGAGCTAATGATAAAGATGGTATCCGACAGTTTGAACCAAACATTTTTTTCTTAAATAACCAAATAAGTCATTGATAGCTGAAAAAGACCTGCACAGTGCTGTTCATTGGTGCCCTAGATATGTGTGAACAGTAAAGCATAAATCTGTACTCATCATTGAAAAAAGGGTATTTTTTATCTGAGCCACGCTGACCTATTACTTTTGAGTTTATGTCGTCATCTGGCCAATCCGCTCTGATGGCGATGTCTTGTTTTAGCAGAAAACCCAATCGTGCTTTTTAAATCACTTGAGCACAACGTGCTCAAGGTGAGATTTTCTGATATCCCTTCGTCTGTCGTCCGGCGTCAACATTTTAGCTTGCGAATTTTTTATCCAATCTTCATCAGACTTGGTTATAGTGTTGTTCTGCATGAAATCTTGGATGAGTTCATTATTGGGTCACCTGAGGTTAAAAACTAGGACAAAAGGTAAAATTTCAGGAAAGACTTGTGAACACACTAGAGATCACATTTATAGGTCAATCTTCACCAAACTTAGTCACAATGTTTGTCGGCCCTGCCGGTAGGGGCCTTAGAATTCTCCGACTGCCGCTACCTGTAGCGGGGTAAGAACCCTCCAAAGGTAGCCCACCTGTTTGCCGTGGGTGGCGACCCAGTATCTCTACGACGAGGGAATGCTGGTGGTTGAGGTCTTTGTTGGCTTGTCAGGATATTGACGCATATGTCGACCCTGACCAACACACCCCTTTGGCCCTAAGTAGTGGGGTAGACGGGCGGGGTGCTGGTCCTGTATCCCCAATCGGCTAACCCCTCGGCCGGTGCTGGGCTAGCTTTCACTCCCTTTTGTCCCAATTTCTTGCCTCCGACTTTCCACTCCTTTTCTCCTTTTTCTTCTTCAAATATACCGTGTTCCGTAAAATCCTTTTCTCAAATTTTCCCCTATTAACTATAACCCAGCTACCGGTCGACACCCCCTTAATGGATCAATCTGGCATTTTGTATGCTTTGTAATATATTTTATGTCAGAGTATCGCATCCTGGTATCACTTGCGTTGGGAGGTCGGAGATCCACTCCCATAAGACGCCCCCTTGTTGGGCTCCGCGGCGGGTGGTGAGCCAGGATGCCGAATAATTATCATAATCTCTCATGGAACGCAAACGTAAATGCAAAGACCCGATCCCTACTTTATCATCCGAAGATTCCTATACCAAAACACCTACGTGCTTTCCTCACTTTATTGTTGTTGAATCGACCGAGAAAAAACCAATACCTAAAGTATCCCCATTTGTCATAGAAAATCCATCTAAGGTCTTGTTGGCAGTGTAGTATCAGTCAAAAAATAAAATGTTAAACTTCTTAAACTAACAGATTTCTGTTCCTTAAAAGTAAAGACTTATCCCCACTCGTCACTGAACTCGTCTAAAGGAGTCATTCGATACCCTGACCTTGCTGCTGCTCTGAGGAGGATATCCTCAGGGAACTCATGCCACAGGAGGTGTGTGGTGTCCGCAGGATTTCATTCCTGGGGGACGGCCGGCGAGTACCTACAAATACTTTTGTTTTATCTTTCGCCAACCCATCACTCCCTTCTTCTCCTCTCAGGAGACTTCTGATCCTTCGGGGCAGAGGAGAGGACAGAGTCCTCCTACTGCTCCAAACACTCGGGTGATAAACACCCATCAAAACATATTCGAGTGTCTAATGGAGTCTCCATCGGACACTAAAAACACCAAGGTCACCTGTAAAGCACCTAACACATAGTCTACAAGAATTAAGTTGAATAATCCCATGAATAATAGAATCATTCAGTGGAACTGTCGAGGTCTTAAGGTCAATTACAATGAAATACTTATTCTATTATCTACACTAAATCCTGCTGTGCTTTGTCTTCAAGAAACCTTTTTTTAAAGACTCTGATAAATTTAATTTTAAGGGTTATACTTGTTATAATCATATACATACAGCTTGCGAGAGGGCATCTGGAGGATCGACAATAATTGTCAACTCCAAATTGCCACACTCTCAAGTCGAATTTGACACAAACATACAAGCTATTGCTATCCGTGTATCCCTTTATTAAGTTGTAACTATTTGCTCTGTTTATCTTCCACCGAAATAAAATGTATCTAAAGATGATTTAGATAATCTTTTTAACCAGCTGCCTACTCCATATATACTCGTTGGAGACTTTAATGGTCATAACCCGCTTTGGGGATTTTTTAACTTTAACAATATGGGCAAGACGATAAAAACTGTATTGCTCATAATGATATATGTCTGGTTAATAATAAAAAGCCAACATACTTGCACCCCGCAACTGGGCATTATTCATAGTTAGACCTAACATTGTGTCACCCCTCTGTATATTTAGATTACACTCGGGATGTACAGGATGACCTTTGTGGAAGTAATCACTTTCCTATAATCCTTACAAACTATACTTCGCCAATAGGCGACGATAGTCCTCGTTGGAAGATGGACAGAGCAAACTGGGACCTGTTCTTAGCACTTTGTTCTGCAACAAAAACTTGTCCTTCCTTGAATTTGAACTTGTCCCTCATTCAACAGATAATGTAGGTGACAAAATTGTCGCATTTTCAAACACTTTGCACAATATTGCAGAAAAGTGTATACCTAAGACCTCGACTAAATCAAGACATAATAAGCCTTGGTTTAATGAAGAGTGTAACAAATCTATTCGTAAACGTAGGGCGGCATTAAAGCAATTTAATGTTCGACCTACCAATACAAATCTTAATAACCTTAAAAAGAACGGGCTAAAAGTCGCCGGACTATTAATCATGCCAAAAACTCATCTTGGCAAAAGTATATTTCAAAAATAAGTGGCAAGACTTCCATCAAAAAACGTTTGGTCTGCTATTAAAAGGATTAGCGGTATATCATCATATTCAACTGTTAACCACCTTTAAACAAATCGGACCGTAGTAACAGATAAACAAAACATTTCGAACACACTGGCTGAAAATTTTGCCCAAAATTCCTCATCGGCCAAATACACGCCTCAATTTCAAACCTTTAAACACTCTGCTGAAAGGGAAAGGTTAATTTTAAATCTAATAATAACGAAACTTACAATCAATCATTTTCCTTGAAAGAGCTTAAAGATGCTCTAAATAAATCGCATGATACCGCTGCTGGTCCAGACGACATACCGTACCAATTTTTAAAACATTTACCAATTCGATCTCTAAACTTACTTCTGTCAATCTTTAATGAAATTTGGATATCCGGTAAAGTACCCGATTCTTGGAAAAAAACCTTCATTATTCCACTTAATAAACAAGGTAAGGACCCAACAGATCCACAAAGCTATTGACCTATTGCTTTGACGAGCTGTATTTGTAAAACCTTAGAACGAATGGTCAATAATAGACTTGCCTGGTACCTTACCAACAACTTAATTTCAGAATATCAAAGTGGATTCAGTCACCAACGTAGCACAGTCGATCATCTTGTTCGTTTAGAAAGACTCATTCGTGGTGCAGTTATCAAGAAGGAACACCTTGTAGCTGTGTTTTTCGATCTTGAAAAGGCTTATGACACGGCTTGGAAACATGGGATTTTAAAGGATTTAGGTGACCTTGGTCTCAGGGGTCGTTTACCAATTTTCATTGACAGCTTACTTTCTGACAGAAATTTTCAGGTCAAGATAAGTCCATCCTGTCATCTGTTCATAAACAGGAACAGGGTGTCCCCCAGGGTAGTATTCTATTTGTTACCATTTTTAACATAAAAATAAATAATATTGTAAAAACCCTTCATGAAGGGGTTGACTGTTCACTTTTTGTGGACGATTTCGTTATTTGCTTCCGCTCTAAAAAAATGAGCACAACTGAAAGACAATTACGACAATGTCTAAATAAGTTACAAAAATGGAGCAACACTAACAGTTTTAATTTTTCTCCAACCAACCCAACTGTATACATTTCTGTCAGAAACGAGGTCTTCATATTGACACCGTTTTTAAAAAAAAATAACGTTCGTATTCCCGTCGTCCAGGAAACTAAGTTTTTTGGAGTCATTTTTGACAGGAAACTGACTTTTTTCCACATATCAATTACATCAAGAAGAAATGTCTCAAGGCTCTTAACTTGCTTAAATATTTATCCCATACAGACTGGGGAGACGATAGGAAAACATTGTTACTTCTGTAGCGTTCCTTAATTCGGTCTAAACTAGATTACGGAAGCATAGTTCTGCCAAGAGGTCCTATCTCCAGATGCTGGACGTCGTTCACAACCAGGGACTTCGTCTAGCTCTAGGAGCGTTCAGGACTTCACCAGTGTCCTTTACGTCGAAGCCAACGAACCATCATTATACTTGCGTCGCGAGAAACTTTCCTTGCAGTATATAATTAAACTCGTGTCTAACCCCGATAACCCTACGTTTAATTGTGTTTTCAACCCTAAACATGAAGAGCTTTATGATCGATCACCTAAAGCCTTAGGCCTCTTGGTTTAAGGCTTTAAGATAGCATAAACACATCAGGTATAAAACTCGATAGCATTTCTGAAAACCCCACAATTGAACATCCACCATGGCAACTCCGTTCCCCTGATGTGAATTTAGAACTCTGTAAAAATAAAAAGTCGAACACAGATCCTTTGATTTTACGAACTGAATTTCTCGTGACAAGTATTCTGATCACCTTCATATATATACTGATGGTTCAAAGACGAACACTCACGTTGGCTGTGCTTCCGTAAGTAATAGCCGCTGCATTAAACAAAGACTTCCTAACAACTCGTCTATCTTCACCGCTGAAATCCGGGCTATAAATCTAAGCCTTGATTTCATTTCAGAACATTCCGGTGAAAAATATGTTATATTTTCTGACTCATTATCTGTATTGCAGAGCATAAATTCACTGAATTATTCAAATCCACATGTTCGCACTATTCTTGTCAAACTTCAAAGTTTATATGACACTAAGGAAATCTCCTTCTGTTGGCTTCCTAGTCATGTAGGCATCCGAGGAAACGAAGATGCAGACAGGGGTGCACAATCTGCCTCAGCACTCACTGAGACAGATCTTTGCATCCCACACACTGATTTTAAATCACTTACTAATATATTTTAACCAAGTGGCAAACAAGTTGGGACAGTATTGTTTGTAACAAATTACATGCAAATAAGCCTAACATCGGTGCCAATGTCTCTGCTTGCAGAGAAAGTCGACGGGAAGACGTAGCTCTTACCCGCTGTCGCATTGGATATACTAGATTAACTCATTCATATCTCCTAAAAAGAGAAGTTCAACCTGTATGTGTTCCTTGCCAGGAACCACTGACAGTCAACCATATTTCATAGCAGTGTATCGACACAGACCATGTTCGGTCGAAATATTTTAATGTCAATAACGTGTATGAACTGTTTAAGACCGTGTCGGATTCTAAACTTTTGTTTGCTTCTTGAAAGAGATCAATATTCTTAGTAAGTTATAAATTTTTAAACTGTTTATTTAGTGAACGTATACATTTTTAAACCGTTCAATATATTAATCTGTTTTCAATTATACTGCACAATTTTTCAACCAGATAGTTTTTTTTATATTTTACTCACATAGTTTAGTTTAACCTGATTATGCTATATTCACATTAAACTTTGTATTCGGCGCCGTATGACCTGTTAAGTGTCGGTATGCCGTAAAACCCAAATAATAATAATAATAATCAGAATGTTTGTCTGCATGAAATATTGGAAGAGATTGTTATTAGGTTACGTGGGGTTGAATATTAGGTCACTAGGTTAAATCTTAGAAAACGCTCGTGAACACACTAGAGGCCACATTTATAGCCCAATCATCACCAAATTTTGGTTCACGTGAGGTCAAAAAGTAGGTCACTAGGTCAAAACTTGTGAACACACTAGAGGCCACATTCAGGGTAAAATCTTCACCAAACTTGGCCACTATGTTTTCCAGTATGAAATCTCAGATAAGTTTTGAAGTGAGGCACTTGGATTCAGTAAGTCACTATGTAAAGTTGTAAAGTATGTTATCAGCCCGGTTGCCATACTAATGATCTAATCTTCACCAAAGATTCCTAAAGTAAATAACTCTTAATTACTTGACGCCAGATATGAGCCTACTAAAAGCCTGTTTCCTTAAGTGAGCGATTAAGGGCCATCATGGCCCTCTAGTTTATATAGATTTATAGAATTATAGAAGAACTAACATTGAGGGCGATTTATTTCTTGATTTGTACCGTCGATCAATTGAAGAAGTGTTCAAAATAGCCTTTTCTTAGACTTAAACACGAGTTTATTCAGAGATCATGCCAAAATTTCACCAAAGCAGAGGCAAGATATTGTTACATGTATTTGATATAAACTGTCGGATACCACCTTTAAAATAAAACAAGAAACAACGTTTGAAACTTACAACAAAAGACAACTTTTATTTGAAACGGATTTTTACTTTAGACTGTATTTAATGAGTTCTTTGATATACACATACACTTGATCAAGCAACGGCCATCAGGACATTTGCAACCATTAAACTGAACAAATCTGGTATAAGTATATCTATTTATGCTAAAATTTTACGGAAAATTTAAATAATGCGACATATAATGTTTACAGTGCCGTAAAGCTATCATTTATATGACAATGGCTTCAGTCCCAAACTTTACAAAATCAGACGCATTGGATATTTAATTCCGGCTTTTCCAAAGAGTAATATCAAGTTATCAATGTCGTATTAATGAGAAGAGCAAATCCATAGTGTTATATTTGGGAGCAAATGATATAAAGACAATATATGCAAAAGTATGTGAACAATTGTAAACATATCACAGTTATTTTATTGCCATTAGAAACCTATGTGCACGTTTTTTTGTCAATTACAACAAAGGCGTCTTTAAAAATATTGAACTACCAAATGCACTGCCAACAAAATAAACGCGACGAAAGTCTTGCTTCGAAATGATTAAACCTATATTTCATACATGGACAATACATCGAGCTTGGATCTGGTCTGTATCTACTTGATTCTTCACTTAATAGAATGTCAAATGGACGAACAGCAGATACCCAAGAAAAAAGCTTAACATTCTTATTCATGGCTCACTTGTTTTTATGTCTGGGCATATAGTACAAGTTGGTACGTCAAAACCAATAAAACCCCGAATGCACGTTTACTGGCATGGCGAGTCGATTTGCATAGTTAACAGTGTAGCAAAACAGATGATCAGATTGCTGGGGAGAAATGCAGATAAACCTGCAAGTTTGCATACGTTAGAAAACAAATAACATGACCATTGAACAAGAAATCAAAACCAGCCAACAAATACGAAATTTGAGATCAACATTTAAGATTTAAGAAACAAACACCCATTACAAAAAAAAAAATGACAAAACCAAAATGAATGGTATATTATTAGTGCTAAAATTAATCAAATTACAAAATTATAGTAAAGGAAAATAACAAACCTTTCAAACCTTGCTGTCCAGAATGCATTGTAAATGGTGCGGCCGAAGTAAGCGTGTGTTATCATGCAAATGCAATATGGAAAATGGAACCTATACCTAATGTGGACCAAATATAGCAGTGAATTGGATATATTTTCGTAATATGCTGGGTTTCCAAAATATATCATACCCGGAAAAACAAAGTAAAAATAGACACAGACCCTATGCCTACGTGAGTTTACCTTAAAGCTTAACATTCTTATTTATGGCTCACTTGTTTTTATGTATGGGAGAACAAAGTTTGAATAGACACAGACCCTATGCCTACGTGAGTTTACCAAAAACCTAACAAAGCAAAAATATATTTGATAATATTAATTATAGTTTTATGGCGTCGAGCGAAGCTCGAGGTCATATATAGATCATGCTTTGTTTACCTTCGGCACCGAACAAGCGTCCTCATCAAAAGAAAAGTTCGTATTAGTGTTAATTGGTTTCATAGTTGCAAGAATAATTGTGTATTTTTCATTTCTCAAAATAACCTTAGCAGTATAACTGATGATTGCCGCTTCTATTGCGAAGGAAAATAATATACATATACTGTTATACTGGTAACGCGGAAGAAGACAGTTTTCGTTAGAAGTGACGAATATAGTTCGCGGCTTTGATGGAGGAATAGTCTAATATATGTTTTGGGGTGGTAGATGTTGCAGCAGACATACATGGTGTTTCAATATAAAGCTTTATTTTTTTGAGTTAGGCTTTGTGTGTTTACATTTCTATCGTAAGGAGAGCGGAAATGTTAAATAAAATGCGAAAATGAGTGATAAAACGGTTAAAACCTAGCCCGCCATAATAGAAACTCAATAATGCTGTGTAAACAACACAGAAAAAGGCGCAGCCATCTTGAAGATTGAGAAGAGAAGTTTGCAAGGCCCACTGCAAATGTATTCATTTTAATTTTTGCACAATTTTGGTTCAGTTTACAATATCAGCGATTGCTCGCATCTTTTAAAGAGTAATGTAAACTTGCGCCTGACCTAGATCGCTGGAATTGTCGTATCCGTCGTGCAAACACTTTATGGAATTGCCATATCATCTTTTTTATAACTATATATTGTATGTTTGTCGTTCATTTGCGTTTCGCTTGTATATCTTTGATATGATTATGGTTTTCAAAAATTGATATTTTTGTTAAATACTGCGTTACACATGGTTTAAAACATTGTTGGTCGAAAACATTGTTATGTATTGGTGACACAAATTTGTCAAATTCACACATTTGTGCGCAGGGGTGTAAGGAGATGATAATTCGACGAAACCCATAGGCATATTTGTGCCCAGCCGATTCAGTTATTAAACCAAAAATAAATAAATGTCTTACTTTTATTTGGATTGATTTAATGTAAAACTAAAATGGATCCACATCCTAATTTTCACATTTATAGAGTGTATGTGTACACTGTAGAGGTTTTCAAACTGAAAGCTCTGTGACTTCAATTTCGTTAGTTTTAGATATTCTCTTGGCGGATCAATGTGTCTACTACCAACAATGACACACTAATTGATCATTTGTATACGAATTTACAAGAAAAAATTATCTCTTCTAGTTGTATACTAGAATCTTATTTATCTGATCATAAACCAACGTTCATTGCATTACAGTAAAGCTCTTTTCTATCTATTCTCTAGAAAATATGCAAAGGAAAGTAACAATCTGTCTTTTTATTGTTTTTGAAGATGAAAACGCTAAAATAAATAATTAGAGAAACGTCAGGGCAAAGTATCCCTTATAGCAGTCCAATCAAAGTGCAAGTGTGTGCTGTTGGTCGCCCTAACATGCATAGAAATGCAGCAGGAGACCAACAACAGTCAGTCACCATTAGCTTGGCTGGCAGGAGCATGGCAATATAAGCTGTCCCTTTACGATATTTCGAAACTAAATGTCATTAAAGAGGGAGAAACAATGCATCTGTTAAACACAATTGTCAAATAGGATCCCATGACAACATTCGTAATTACAACCCGATCCATATCCTGAAGACCCATCCCATCTCAGATGTGCCACCAAAACTTGTAACAGAGGGACGAGATATTGCTTGTCCACCACCAGCTGGAGTGGCAGAAATGTAGATAATCCAGTCGTCGCCTGTAAAATCCATGGTATCCATTGCTGGACAGATTGTTTCGGTAAGTACTCTTGATTTATTAATTACTTTTTGCTATGTTTCTTTATTGCGTTCGTGTGTTGTCGTTTCCTGTGAGCATTTAATTGAAAGTTTGCAACAGTTTAGTTTTAAATAATAACAAATAATTACAAGAAATATGTTAATAAAATATGTGGCATAGGTGAGGCTTTATAATGTTAAATATGCGCTTGTCACTGGAATGTAAATTCCGCAAAAGGTTTGGCAATACTTTTTGCTTATTGTTATCTTAAAGTACAAATAATCAGTTAAATGTATTTGTAAAATATACATGCTTTATTATTTACATGCATCAATGAAAAAACATGTTAAATTTGCCACAAATTGTACTTCTTATAATCCAACAAAATTAAAGGTCTTAGCAAGGTAGATACAATTAAATGTTTTTAGTCAACACACCAATTTTGTGGCACAGTACTCACTTGTTAGGCAGTAATCGCTGCGGAATTCCAAATGCTGCTTCTGTTTCATAAAATGTAGCCTAACGTGATAGTGGTAGACCTTTGCACACTGGTTGTATAGGTTGTTGGTTAAGATGTTTATTGTTTAGACGAGTATATTGATTGGATGGATAATTTCCACCAACTAGGGGACGCTTTGATGTTCAGCCAGACGTGCCTTGCATCAACATCTCTAATTAGGTCAAAAGTGACGTTAGACAACTTTGTGGCGAAAGAAAGTCCAGCTGTACTACTGATGTCGTTATCAAAACTTACAGTTACAATCTGCAGGATTTGTGCGTCTGCTTTGCATGCTTGTATGTTGCCACTGATAGCTTTCAATCTAAACAGCTAACACTAAATACAGTCAGGACTTTTTAGAAAGACTGAGCATTTTGACAATAAAGAGGCAAGTAAAATGTCCTTTATGCTTTATCAACAGGAAGAAATTTGAAATACAGTTAAAGTCAGTGGAGAGGACACCACTATTATGACCATAAAAGTTAAAGATCAACGTGTAAGGTCACTCTGTCGAGAGACATTAAAAAGACCACAATCCCTGTAGGGTTGTACATGTAAATATCGAATGTAGTAGTGCAGCTCTTCAATGAGGAAAGAACACTGCTACATCCAGGACTCAGCTGGAGGTTTCAAATGATTTTTTAACTCCCTTCTTACTTTATTGGTAAATTAACTTTCAGAAAAAATTAAAGAATGTTAATAGTTAATTCATTTTGGTCATAAGCATTTGTTTGTCTTTAATTCCAGCCCTGACGAGTATCAGTAAGTTGTAACATATTGATGTTTAACAAATGTATAGTCCATGTACAATTTACAGCAGCCTTAAAACAGCCTTGATATGGATTGTCTATTTTAAGCTTGGCTATTCTATTAAACGGTTGTACTCTATAGATTTTTTGAATGTTTTTATGCAATGCCATATCTTAATTATTACTGCACATTGGAATTATTTCACACATGTATCTTTTCTTATTCACCTATTGTTAGCTTAAAAATGTAAGAAATATAACATGCAGTTTGTCTATACAACAGCACTTTTTAACTTAGAAAGTAGGTATCACCTGCAATCTAGCCTTCTATATCTGGACCATGACCGATACTGGTCAAAAGTCAGAATAGTAAGAATGCCTGAATTACCATGTTAAATGTGTACAACAATCGCAGTGAAGGTCGCACTATTTTATACCTGCTGAATATGACTCAAGGATTGAAGGTGTATTAAAATCAACTAACCAACAATTGAGATGTTTGAATGTATATATATGTTATCGTTTGATTTGTGGAGATCCCAATCCGAGGTACGCTACTACCATGGCTAGTATCCATTGAAAGAGATCACTGAAGGGTTGGGATTTGCCAATCTCACCTCCAATCATATGATTGCATATTTAAGATTTACATTGCAAATAACAATGAACAAATAGTAACCAAATACAATATGAAGAAAAAACAAACTTATAAGCCCAATTGGATGATGCATTTGCTCTTTAATGTCAAATATGTTATTTAATGGCCAAATAAAATAATATTTTATACAAGAGATTACTTGTGAATTATTTTATCACGACGATGTCAATATGTGGCAAAGAAACGTTAGATGAATATGTAATGAATGTTTTGCTTTAGTTGATTATTTAACCAGCAAGCCTTCATTTTTTAAACCTATTATTAAACTCTATTATAAAGATAATAACTAATAAGGATTGTTCTATTTCATGCCTGCAGGAAATAGCAGCACCAGAAGTGACCACACCCATCTTTACAGTTCATTGGATTTAAGTGTTTTGAGGACAACATCAAGTAGACTGGTGATTCCAGTGGATAGTTCCTTGAATACACTGCCAGCAAGGACCTTTTGGACATTGTGTTTGAATGTCTGGAGGTACAGACGAGGAGGTAAACTTGTTGAAAAACTAACGATGGATGCAGAGATAATAACTAAAGATGGACATATTTCAAACCAGTTCCAAAGCGGTAACTGATGGTTTTTCTTTTTGTTAGTTAGGCCTCGTCTCTGTGTTTTTGTCACATTTACATTTAGCCTGTTTGCCTTTGTCTACAGGTAAATAAAATTTAAATATCTGTGGAAATGTTGATAGGACCTTTTCTTATTTACCAATGATGATAAGGTAGATAACCGTATTGAACGAGAATTGTGCTACATATGAGCAGGCCTGCAAACAACATGTGATCCAGAACATGCGAAAGTGTAGAAGCATTTCAGGAAATTGAAGTACAATACATTCCTAATACCCCTTGTCATAGTTACCCAAAGTTTGGTTTGCAGGACATGCCTCAACATGTATGTTAACGTGTATGTTAAGCCCATTCCGATAAATTCTAGTGTGAAAATAAACGAAATTATAACATCATGATGTTTGAATCACTTTGTTAATGTCAGAACACTTAAATTGTTTATGCGTTGTACACATAGTTCTGACATGGAAATGGGTAATAAACATGTAATACATAAGAATGTGCCTTTGTAACTATCCTGGAAATTTGCCACTGCATACATTGAAGTGATGAAATAGATTTTTCATGGCAGATATTTGAAAATACAGCATACAGTCCAGTGTCACATACAGACACCCAACAAAGAAATTCCTGATTTTGACATACATGCCATGTGATCAGTGATTATTGATTTGAAAACATTATGTTAATACTGGATTGAAATTTTGTGCGAAAAAACTAATGGATCCAACTATTATTGAGAATGCACTAAGTGGAAGCAAATTTTAACTAAAAAGACGTTTTATTGGAGGATTATATAATTGAATCTACAATGACATTTTTAAAACAAACTTTCAGTAGTGTTGATACAAATTAGTAGGTGTTGGTGGGACGATAAACCCAATAAACAAACAAATTAGTAGGCTGTTAGCAAGCCCACTTTGGCGTTACATGTATTATTAAATTCTTTGCATTTCATTTTAGCATCATTATTTTGGAATAATTTTCTTCGTGTATTTCCACGATGATTTAACTCATTGTGCCCTACAGCTAATTGACCAGTTGTACCCTAGAGGCATTTCTCCAGTTATGCCCTACACCTGGTGGGGGTCTTATCTGCCCCTCATGCCGAGACACATCTGGTGTGGATTACCGGTCAGTGGAAGATATTGGGGGTGGGTGTATACACAACACAATAAACATGTCATTTTGGAAGTACTCTAAAGGGATATTTTCACATACTTGAAGCACAGAAAGTGCTTTACACAACCATGTAATTTTTAACACGATACGAGAAGAAATACTTCAGAAAAGAGTGAAATCTGAAGAACATGTAAGATTGACAATATCAAAATTAACACAGTTCAAATTATTAAAGTGAAGAATATTGACCTCATCAAATTTTTTTATGTTTATAACGTAAATAACACTGCTTTATATAATATTTTATATAATGAGTAACTTTAAAACAGTCGGCCATCTTTGATTTAAAGTTGCAATTTACCGGTAGTTTGAGAAAATAACACTCTTAAACTTCATATTTGATAGAAAACTTCGGCGATTTCCAAGAGTTAGATTGTGTCTTTTATCTATTGATATCTGCAATTATCATATAATTATTGGATCTGACGTAGGTAATTCAACATATCCGCCGATACATATGCGTATAAGTAGGAATTTTAAAGCTAACAGTAAGGCACATCGCCGTTTTTCTTTGTCTCGACATAATTAATTCATTGTGTTTACATCCGGGTTACATGAAATTCCAATATATTATATAACAAGGTTTCTGATTGGCTGAGATCGAAGTATAAATTAATCATTTGAAAACTGCTTTTACGATCGTATTTCAGAGAAAATGTCGCCGATTTTTCTGTTGCTCGATACAATAAATGAAAAAACAAAAAAGGATTTAAGCCGAAAGATTTAGATTACGATGACATTAGCATTTACGATACTGTGATGTACTTGATTGGCCGAGACTCGAAAGTGATTGAAAACATGAGTTTTAACCAGCAAATATGATGGATGCATTAACGCGGCGTTCGGCAGTAGCCGAGACATTTTCAGGGCCGCCTTAATGCGGCGCTCGGCGCCAGACACAGGTAAAATGCGACGCGATAAGTCGTCTCCCGGCATGAGGAGGCTGTTTTTCGTGCCGCTTTAATGCGTCATTAGGGTACAATGAGTTAATGTTTATAAAACTCAAAGTACAGGGTGAAAGTTGCAATAATGCCATAAAGAGTTCCTATGGCCTTAATATAACATTTGTTCTTGCTTACAAAGGCCATGAGTTTGATTTTAGTTTTTTGCATATCGAAACCAGATTAATAAGAACTACTTTACAGTATTCTTTTCTTTGTGTGCAGTATCTTGCAAACAGATTAATTTGAACATTTAATAAATGTATTCTAAATTTGCTTGGTAAATTGTAAGTTGTTCGTATTTGTGAGTCCAGGTTTTTAAAGCTAAAAGTTTTGCTTGTGGCACAACATTTAAGCCCCTCCTGAACTTCTCTTATAAAAGCATTCAAATACACTTTTTATTGTTTGTGTATTTTGTAGCAGTATTTATTAAAAAGAAACACTGCAAAACTGTATTTAGACAACTATTCCTCACGTATTAATCCTAACAAATATTGATGTTTACCAAATACATTTAAAGCAATTTGTAGTGCTATTAAGTACAATCAAGTATGTTATGTCATTGTAAATAGTTACACTATGTTCATTGTGTGATGTCTTAAAATATTATAACTACAGTTAGATATTACACATTTTACTTGTTATAAAGTATTATTTTATGTATAAAGCTTGATGACTTCTTTCATAAAGAAGTGTTTAATATAGAATGCTTACTTTTTAAATCTTTATATGACAATAAGATCATCTTGTCAACTTTTTTCAATTCTTCCAGTATGTTGTATTTAGTGCACCTTTGGTACAGTCATAACGAGGTTTAATCCCTTGTTTTGTAGTAAGTAACACAATACAATATAGATATATGATGCTGGTGTCTTCCAGAAAACAATGAAAGAAAACGCATTTGAGTGATTGCCACCATCGATAGTGTATACAATAATGAAGAGAAAAATCACTCAATATAAAGCCTGTTCATTACACGAGCCAAGTAAACAATGTAAAAATTGAAACAGACCAGTCTTTTTAGTTCATACATATTGCATTAACTACAATGTGTAGCATAACAAAGCATGGCAATACAAGATAAAAACAACCTTTCAAGACTTAATTTGATAATACGAACGTGTTTACATACCAAAATTAACAGTCCTAATATGAAATAAACTGCACCGTGTAGATATGACATATAGTTGAAACATTTAAACAAATTTCACATCACATTATGCCTTACCACTGCTCGACGCCACACTGGCCCTTCAGGCCTTTGGTCTTTAAATTACTTTGACACCTGTGTACAATAGCAAGCTGTCATTTTACAGAACGAGGACATATGAATAGATAAATAAGAAAAGGTCCTATCAAAATTTTCACACATATTTAAATTTTAACTACCAGTAGACAAAGGCGAACAAGGTTAATGTAAACTTCAGACTCCATATCCACTCGGTCTTATTGACAATATTCATCAGGCGGGCAATATTTTTTAAAATCCGAACATTGACATCTTTAGTATTCTATGTTTACGCAAGCGCAAACGCCGATCTCATGGAACTAGAAAAAAATATAATCTTAAACGCAGATTTAGGAAAAATGTTTCTATTCAAGATCTGAACACACTTTTTATTCGATCTGGTATTCATGCCTTACTTTGTACAGTTACAAATCTACCTTTGAAATCACTAGTTATTTTGGACAATGAGGTATATAAAATATATTTACGTACTTATCCTTATATGAGGTGGCTTCCATCATTCAAAAGTATACTCCCCATGCTTTAAGACCTCATATTGATAAACAGTCTCAACACAAACGACATTTCATGAAAATCAAACACATTAATAAAGGGATTGACTCTATCGACTTACCTAGTATCTTTCGGGACAAAAATATCATCAATAAAATCCCCAGTTACTTCGAAAACAAAGAAACCCCAATGATTTGTTATAAGTACCAAAAACCCAATTAGAGGTTTTATTTTTGATTACAACCAGACTGTAGCAGACCTTAACCTGAAAGATCCTTCTCAAGATTTTTGTAACTGTTCTACTTCACCTTTCTGTTATTTACCTTCTGGCCATATCATTACTGGCGATTTAAACATCGTCGACGACTGTAAATTAAGAAAAATACTCTTTAAGGGTCCTAAATATCGCCTGCCTGATGAAATAGATTTTGACCTTTGTTGCAATGACATAGCTAATGCAATTAATCTGTTTGCCGATCGCTGGTGTACAAGAGAAAACACGGATATAGTAGCACTCAATACTTGGAAGAAAGCCATTTTTAAGATAATAAAACATCGCGTTAAATTCTACCGCTCCCATCTTTCTAGTTTACCTAAGAAACCTTTTTATCACTTAAAACATCTAAAACAGTCCTTTCAGAATATTCACGATAAATTTGTACTTGTACCGGGTGACAAAGCTTCAAACAACATATTTTTTGTCTCACGACTATATTACAATAATGTACTGAGTGCTGAGTTATCCACCACCAGTTCTTACTCTAGCTCCAACATTGACTTTTAGACAGTCATTAACAAACACAAACAGATATTGCATAATTTTAATATCAAAATAGAATCTAAACAAGAAAAACTTCCTTCACTGTACTGGATTCCTAAGCTTCACAAAACACCATACAAGTCATGATTTATAGCTAATGCCAGCTCTAGCATCACCACTCACATATCTAAACTACATACGTCTTGCCTTACAGCCGTTCGCAATCACGTAGTTAAATATTGTGAAAAAGTGTATGAAAATTCAGGAATTAACATTTTTGGGTCTTAAACAATTCTTCAGAAGTCTTAGACAAGTTTCGTACTTTAAACTTTCATTGCTCTGCAGTTAATACGATTTCTCTACGCTGTACACTTCTTTACCCCATGATTTAATTAAGACCAAATTAATTGCTCTTATTGAGAAAACATTTGCTCGAGAGCAACGGCTATATATTGCATGTCATGAAAGTAATGCATTTTTACCAACACTTTCTAAGAAAAGTTTACTATGTGGACTTGCTCGGATGTTTGTGAAGCTCTACGTTTCCTATTAGACAATATTTACATAAAATGCGCTGACGCTTTATTTAGACAAGTAATTGGGAACCAACTGTGCACAATTTATTGCAGATTTGTTTTAATACTGCTTTGAACGTGATTTCATGTTAACTTTATCCCCTTCAAACCAAAGTCACATTGTAGAGGCTTCAATTTAACGTCACGATATCTTGACGATATTCTTACTATAGATAATCCTTTCTTTTCTCAAATGATCCATCTGATTTACCCTCCAGAACTTACCCTTAATAAAGCAAATAATTGACATTTAAATGCAGCATTTCTAGACATTGAGATCGCTATTTCCAATGACAACGTCTCTACTAAAATCTATGACAAGAACGATGATTTCAACTTTAGTATTGTTAATTATCCATACCTTGACGGTGATTCACCTCGTGCTACCTCTTATGGTATTTACATATCACAACTTAAAAGGTTTGCACGAGTTTGTACTAAAGTAGAAGATTTCAGTGCTAGAAACCTGTTTATTTCTTCTAAACTGTTACAGCAAGGCTTTCGTTTTCATAAATTAAGAAAGGCGTTTTCAAAATTCTTTCACCGCAATGGTTTTAATTCTTCTAAGTATAATAGCATTTTGAATAAGAATATATAAGATAAAGTCCTATAAAAATTGCAACATATACAAAAATTGAAAGACACAGGACCAAGGTATCCACATGCACGCCAAATGTAAAAGTGAGAACAAATCTGTGACGAGTCTTTTAACAATAAGAGCAAACCCGACAGTTACAGCCTTGGAACGGTCAGTCGGCAATATGGACCGACTGGGTTGCTTAAACCGGTTTTACAGAGCTATAACCTCGCACTTCCTGATGGGTTTCTCGAATGCAAGCAATGATAAAAAACTGATCTATTTGAATAAGTGTCCAAGCGCTGACGTTTTGTTTGACAAGTTATGACGAAAGCAGTGACGTCATTGAAAAATAATGTCCACATAGTGTTTAGAAGAGAGATAGGTATTATTTCGATTAGAAAACCTACAGAAAACGTTAATAGTAAATGAAAATATCTTTTCGAATCAAGAAAAAAATGACCAGAGAAGAGTAAATGGTTGTAGCATTCTGTTCATGCGGAGATGGAATTAAGGAACCTAACTTCAAAGTCCATCAAAGGAAATACACGTAACAATCCTTATAGGATGAATTAAATGACAACATAGATTACATGCACGGGGAGATTTTTCACGACCGCCACACTGCACAAGTAACATTGTTGTGATCATGAATAAGAATATATAAGACAAAAACACGTATGCAGAAAGGCATAAGCCATCTTGCATTTTATGGAAATGTTTTATACAAGTTAAAGAAAATCAAGGGTCTCAATAACTTTTCTGACCACTTTACAAAACTTATCAGAAAATGTATCGCAGACGGTTACAACCCGGGAATCCTTCGTTGTACAGCATTGCTTGCAATTGACCCGTTTACAGTCAAGAACTTGCATTGCTTTTAAATTACACGATGACCAGACAGGTCGTTGAGACTATATGAAAACAGTGACTTAAAGCCATAATTGGACAGTTACTGTTGGAATTCTTGTCTCTTCATCTCTCCAGTCGTGCCCTATATAGGTGATACAACTTTGAGCAGTCTCCATACCCTTTACGTGAGATTGCACAGTAAGTATAACATCGGGATTTTTAGTACCTTTCTTATATATAATATGCCAACTGCGGATAAATCTTCGGCTTTTAATGAACTGTTTTTTTTTACTTATTAGCTCTTAACAATACTTCATTTTATTTTGTTGGTAAGTTGTTTTCTAAAGTTCGGTGTTTTCTTTCGTATATTTTGCGTTTCGCTTTTGGCATATGATGTCATGGCACATTGGGGGTTAGCAATAGATAGCAGACAATCGCCTTATTTCACAAAAAAGCAAAAATACATTTAACGCAAAAAATGCACATTTTGAGGGAAATATATATTTTTCTGCGATTGAATTACTATGAAATCAGCTACTGTACATATATTTCCTGTAGTTTTGCTTTTAAAACGCACATAATCCAATTTAATAAAGAAAAATAAATGGTCTTACTACGGTTCAGTAAAATAATTGACGGGTAGCTTTTAAACTGCTTTTAGTGCATTTTTAAAATATAAATTTAATTGATGTTCGTCCGTCGTTGTCGACGATGACCAAGGACATCACACTGTTTATGTGGAAGATGGGTACGGTGTGACCGGCTGTGGCTAATCAGTCCGATGCGCCCTCGGAAGGCTCAGCCGCAGGTCGAGCATATGTGGTCTGCTGGAGCTGAGGGCACAGAGTTGGCTCTTGATTTCCGCAGCTCACGTTTTCTTCTGGCTTCAGCAATCCTATTTTGCTCATAAGAGGAGGCACCTTGGCCAATGTGGCGTCGCCAGGTTGGTCGATTTAGCGCTTCTGTCTCCCAGGTGTCGGGGTTAATCTCGAAACTCTTGAGAGCAGTTTTGAGGGTATCCTTGTAGCGCTATCTTTGTCCACCCCGTATACGCTTGCCTTCCGTCAATTCACCATAGAACAGTCTCTTAGGAAGTCTTAGGTGCCTGGCATCCGAACAAGGTGACCTGCCCATCTGACTTGGCTTTCCTCAGCAAGGTGTTAACGCTGGAAAGATCAGCTCTAGAGAGAACCTCTGTGTCTTTAACTTTATCCTGCCAGGTGATTTTCAGCAGCTTTCTCAGACAGTCCATGTGGAAGCGGTGTAGATTCTTGGCGTGGCGTTCGTAAACCGGCCATGTCTCACATGCGTACAGTAAGGATGACAGTACGACGGCTTGATACACCTTCAGCTTGGTGGCCTGCTTGATTCCTCTCCTCTCACACACTCACACTGAGTCTCGTAACCGACCAAACGCTGAGCTTGCCTTGGCGATCCGTGTTTTAACCTCATCGTCAATGTTCATAGATCTGAAGAGCGTGCTGCCGAGGTAAGTGAACTTGTCAACGGTTTTCAGCGGTTCTCCTTCGACGGTGATGACTGGTACAATATACGGTTTCTGCCGGGTGGGTTGGTGTAAGACCCCAGTCTTCTTGGTACTGATGGTGAGACCAAAGTTTTTGCAGGCAGAAGAGAAGCTGTTCATGCTCTGTTGCATCTGTCCCTCTGTGGCAGCGTTGAGTGCGCAGTCGTAGGCAAACAGAAAGTCGCGCACATAGTCCTTTTGCACCTTGGTCTTTGCTGAAGCCTCCGCAGGTTGAAGAGCTTGCCATCCGTCCTGAACCTGATCTAAATGCTCGTTTCTTCGTTATCGACGAAGGCATCTGACAGCATGGCCGAGAACATCATGCTAAACAGAGTGGGCTCGAGCACGCAGCCTTGCTTGACACCGTTTGTGACTGGGAATGCATCAGAAGAGTCTCCATCATCAAGTACACGAGCCAGCATGCCGTCGTGGAACTGTCGGACCATGCTGATGAACTTGTCAGGACAGCCAAACTTTCTCATGATCTTCCAGAGCCCTTCACGACTGACGGTGTCAAAGGCTTTTTTCAGATCGACAAAGGTCGTGTAGAGGTCTCTGTACTGTTCCTGGCACTTCTCCTGGAGTTGACGGGCGGCAAATGTCATGTCTATTTTCCCACGACCTTTTCTAAAGCCACACTGACTCTCTGGGAGGTGTCCTTCTTCCAGGTGCTGAGTTAGGCGGTTGATCTTGCAGGCAATGACGAGGAGTGAGATTCCACGGTGGTTACAACAGGACTGCCTGTTTCCCTTCGTTTTGTACAGATGGACAATTGAGGCGTCTTTGAGCTCCTGGGGAATAACTTCCTCTTGCCATATGTTTGAAAGAGCTCTGTTAGCTTCTGTACCAGGACTTGTCCGCCTAACTGGTAAATTTCAGCTGGAATGGAATCAGAACCTGGAGACTTGCCGTTCGAAAGAAACTTGATGGCTTCCTGTACTACTGGTTCTGTTGGGGGCTCTGCCAGGGATGTGTTAATGTCACCTGTGGCATGCGTGCGATGGCTTCATCATTCATCATTTCGTCGAGCAGCTTCTGGATAACCTCATCGTTTTCGTCGAACCAGTCCTGGTGTTTCCGCATATTTTGGCCAAGATGAGTGAGAGCAGTGTTAAACACAGTATCTCTAAAAGCTGTCCAATCCTCTTCCACTCCATTTGAGCCTAGGTTAAGTTGGCTCAGCTAGCTGTCCAGGTCCTTGCTGAGATTCTGACGCACTGAGTGCTGTTCCTTGGGGGCGCCGCCTAGGCTGGATGTGCATGTTGAATTTGGAGAGGATGAGTCTGTGGTCAGTCCAGCAGTCTGCGCCACACGTGGCTTTAGTCACCCTTACATCCGGCCTGTCCCATCTCCTGACTATGACGTAGTCTATAAGCTGCCAATGCTTGCTACGTGGTTGCATCCAGGACATCTTGTTTCGGTTGGGTAAGCGGAAGACTGTGTTGGTGATAAGGAGATCATGCGCTGCACAGGTTTTCAAGAGAAGATGGCCGTTGCTGTTGCTATTGCCGACTCCATTCCGCCCGATGATCCCCTTCCATGCCAGACAATCTGTACCAACTCTGGCATTAAAGTCGCCGAGAATGATGAGCTTGTCCTCCTTGTGCACAGACACTATAAGTGTCTCCAAGCCTTCATAGAACTTGTCTTTGGTCTCCTAAGGAGTTGTCATGGTTGGTGGGAGCATACGCACTGAGGATGGTGGCATAGCGCTTTCCTTTAAGGGGGAGCTGCATATGCATAAGCCTGTCATTCAGTCCTTTGGGAAGGCTGGTAAGCTTGCTGATGAGATTGGATCTGATTGCGAAGCCAACTCCTGCTTCACGACGCTCCTCGCTGCTGCGACCACTCCAAAATAAGGTATAACCTGCCTAAACCTCTGTCAGACAACCTTCATTTGCAAGCCTGGTTTCACTCAGAGCTGCTATGTCGATGTTGTACCTGCCGAGTTTATGTGCGACAAGTGCTGTCCGTCTCACGGGTCTATCTGCCTTAGAACTGTCCATGAGTGTGCGCACATTCCATGTGCCGAAGGTGAGTGGGGTCACCAAGTTTTCTTTGCTTTATTTCGACCGCATGGTTGGGATCCCCGCCTGCCGCGGTATACAGGCCGGGGTGGGGTGAAGCAGACTATTTTAGGGCACCTTTTCTAGCCCCTTCCTCGTGCTACGGAGGTGAGCAGAGCGATTCTGAAAAGGACTGCTCAGTCACCCAGGAGACTGCCGGACTCCACTGCTGCTTCAGCCCAGCAGAGAACGATCCTATGCCCTGGGCCGCCTGTGTGCAGGTTTGTGACTACAGCTTCCAGTGGAATCCTCACCTGCTGCTTTGCCACTCGCCCGTCGCCACAGGACTTTCTACGGTGATGTCATGACTTGCGCGTAAGTTGGATTAAAATGAGGGAGAGTTGCGCATGTCGTCAGCCTAACTCTCTCGTCCCATTTTATCAAGATCCAGTGGCAAGATAAAACAAGACGACTGGTGATAAGTAGGGATGCAGTGGATGGCCAATCGGTGTCCAGTGTGTCTCACCGTGCCCTGTTTGCGCTCCACGGCACTTTGCTGGGTCCGCCATCCTGCCCGTTGAACCAACTGGTGGTTTCCTCTGCGTATTCCGCCGGATCCAGTCTTTACATGCGTAGGTAGACAAGTCCTGGTTCATCAAGGGTTGGAGTCCCTCGATTTACCCTCACCGGGTTTAGCCGGCCAGTGGAAGCCGTTGCCCAGGTGTGGCCGCTGTTGCGTGCTAGCTTCTAGGAGCCACTGGTGACAGCTGGGTGTCATGTGGGGACCACAAACGGGCAAGCTACTCAAAGGAGCACCACGTGCCCCCCGTCAGTGGTACTACCCCACCCTGACACCCCATACACCCTAAATTAACTTAAATAGCCTCTAATGTTCATGGCTAATTTTGGCTGCATTTTTAGATTTTATTATAAATATATACTACATTGTAGAGACCTTAATGAACCTGGATTGTTTTGTCCGATTTTTTAATATTTATATTAATGTATAACCCTTTAATTCACACATTTAGTTCTGTTTTTAGCTTTTTAGTGCATTTTTAAATATAAATTTTATAGCCTTTAAATTAACCTGGCTAATATTGTCAGTTAAATGGCTTTTAACTATATAATAAAGTGTATAGTCCTCAATGTATCTAGCTAGTTTAGTCAGCTTTTTAGAGCTTTTTTTTTTATATTAAATTGTGTGGCTCATTTAATATACCTGTCTAGTTTTGTCTGCTTAATAGGATTAAATATATATTTACACAAAATTTTAGAGTTTTAAGTCTAATAATGTGTAAGTTTCTGCACTTTAGTAGATTTTTAAGTACAAAGTAGTGTAATATTCCGTTTGTTCAAAGTATCTAGGTTGTACATTGTTTTTGAAGCCCTTCAATCTAACTGAATAGTTTTGTCTACTTTTTAGTGCATTAATTATTAAATTATTATTATTATTATACCTTATTTATATTTTATATTACAAAGTTGAAATTCATTAACCATCCCTGGCAAGTTCCATCTGCACTTTCATCCAACAGAAATGTTAAATTTCTTTCATTGCAAACTTAGTTTTGCCTGCCTTTAAGTACATTTTCTAAAGAAAATGTTTAAAACTTTTATGTTAAGATAGAAATGAATTGTTTGTGGTATATCGATGCCTAAAATCACTAAAATGCAGACAATCCTAGTCCAGTGCATAAAAATACTTTAATATCAGTTTTTAAAATCACTAAAAATATGTAAATAAGAAAAGGTCCTATCAAAATTCCCACAGATATTTAAATTTTATCTAGCAGACAAACCAGTCCTAATGTATTAAATACTTTAATACTAGTATTTAAAAGCTCTAAAAAGCCAACAAAACTGGTCATATAAATTAAAAGACTTTAAAATTTATAATTTAAAAGGCTCTAAAAAGCAAACAAACCGGGTCATAAAGATTTTGCTTGTGCTGTTTTTATATATCGAAAAACCCTTAAAAGCTGACAACCCTGGTTGTATACAATAAACTACTTTTCATATTAAAAAGCATACAAACTTTGCCATATAAAAAAAATACGTTGACATTGATATTTTAAAAAGCAGACAAACCGTGTCCTAGGCCGATAGATTAATCGACTATAATATTTATATTTAAAAATACCATATAACACGGGCAAAACTGGCCATATACGGTAATCGACTTTAAAATTTATATTTTAAAATGTACTAAAACGCGGACAAACTGGCAAGATATAATGAACAACTTTAAAATAAATATTTCAAATTGCACTAAAGAGCAAACAAAACTAACCATATACATTAAAGAATTTAAACATTTCAGTTTACAATGTAAAAATGATTCAATGTTCGAAAGAGCAGGCAAATAACAATAGCATGTCGGTAATACATTCAGCTTTATACGCCGAGTAAGTCAACGATCTATGTTAAAGTGAATTAAAAACCTTAAAAAACTACATTAAACAATTTATTTCACAAAATTTCCAACAGAGGTCAGCCTTAATCCAGTTTTGTAAGCTATAGGCCAGTTTAATAACCCTCTTATCTCCCTTTGAAGAGTTATCGTTCGTTTTTGCGTACAACTTCCGGTGAGCAAACAAACAAACAAGATGGCGTCTGAGAACAATGAAATTGGTGATCTGTGTAAATTTTCAAAATTATCAGTGCGTGAACTGAAAGATTTTCTTAGAGAAAGAGGGGCACATGTATCAGGGAATCGTCCGGAACTCATAATACGCGCTAGAGGGATAGAAAAGCTAGGTACACGGACATTAAGTGACGTTAAATTGGACGACGAAGAAGACCGCATCAAACGCGAAGGAGAGTTGTTCGTAACGCCATTCGGGGAGAAACTTCCAAAACCTAGCCAGCTTAAAGGATGTTGGGACGAAAATCTATCTAAAGTTCCACTTTTTCGGCAAGAAGATTTATATAACTATTTGGTGCTAAATCGTAATAGGACGTTTGACAAAGAGAACATGAATGCAAAAAAGCAGCTAAAGGCCAAAGTTTTTTACGAAGACAGACATGTCCATAGTGTTCGATACCACGAAATCAGTGCTAAATGTTCACACTGTTACATCAGAGCCAAGGTGATTCCATCTCTGCCAACAGATAATAAGAAAAAGGATTACGAACCTTGGGTTTGTCTATCAAAAATGACTGGAATGGTTCACGGAGCAGGCTGTGATTGTCCCGCTGGGTATGTTATTTTTCAGTTCACACTCCTTCAAACACTTGCATATCACGTAAAAATGTGTTGTTTTTTTGTCCAAAATATCTTGTTTTATATGAAAAGAAACATCTTTTTTTAAGTTGTCTTAATATATTTATATAGGCAAAGGTGATAGGGTCTTAAATGGCACATAGTGTCTTATGTTTCTGCTTGTTGTGGACCAAACAGGGCGTTATATAGTACACTATAATAGTTTTTTTATATAAAGAAATTGTGAACTAGCCCTTTAATGTTATGCTGTGTTTTAAATTTCTAAAAGGATTATATTTTTTAATTATAAAATCCAAGTAATTTAGCATTCACTTTAAATAAATATATTCAGCCCTTCATGATAGTGCTGCTTTAATGATTACTTTCTAAATATTTATTGAACAAAATTCACTTGTATTTACCATATACATGGTATCATTTGTTTAGCTAAGTTTTAATTCATACTTTCAGAGACGGTGAATCATGTAACCATGTGGCAGCACTTCTCTACGCTTTGGTGGACATATCAGGAAAAAAAACTGTTCCAACGTCAGAAAAATGCCTGTGGAACCAGCCTCGTAAAAGGAAGCTTAGTCCAAAACCTAGTAAAATGATGGTTTTTAAGAAGTTGAAGATAGGCTCATCTAAAACTAACAGAACTCCATTTGCTGAAAAAGAAATGAAGAAAAAGTCTAACCTGCATGCTGTTAGGCCTATAGATCTAGGTTCTTTCTGTCAAAAACTAAGAGACTGTTCCTCAAATTCTGCTCTTTTATTATGTGATGCTAAAACCACTGAAGATGAAAGTAACAACTGTGAAGACATGGAACCAATTCCACAACTACATTCCGTGAACATGTGCTACAGTGATAAAACGGCACTAGACTCAGATAAATGCAGAGAACAATTTGCCTCCTACATGAATGGTCTAAAATGTAATGAAGAAGAATGCAAAAAAATAGAAACTCTAACAAAGGGACAGCAAGCATGTGGTAAGTGGAAAGAATCCCGCGTCGGCAGAATTACCAGCTCTGTCTTTGGTACCATTTGCAAATTAAAAGCTTCAACCAAACCAGACAACATCATTAAATGTATTATGAACTATTCCACAGTGGAGACAAAAGCCACTAAATGGGGTAATAGTCATGAGATTGCAGCCCGCAGGATATACCAAAAGAACGTCCAAAAACTGCACCCAGGCCTAAAAGTTTACAGCAGTGGATTAGTGGTGAGCAGTAAATATCCACACCTAGGAACTAGTCCAGATGGTGTTGTAGTATGTTGTGAGAAGTGTCGTGACAGAAATGGTCTTGTGGAAGTTAAATGTCCATTCAAACATAGACTAAGCACATTAGAAGAAGCGTGTAAGGATACTACATTTTGTTGTGAAATGTTTAATGGACATGTGAAGCTAAAGAGAAGACATTCATACTACTTCCAAGTACAGGGCCAGCTAGCTTTGACAGGACGTTCTTGGTGTGACTTTTTTGTTTGGACTTTGAAAGCAAATTCTGTTGAAAGAATATGGTTTGATCAAGCTTTCTGGGATGAGATGGTAAAAAAATTGAACTCGTTTTATTTAACAGCAGTTATTCCAGAGTTATTTTCAGAGCGCATTAAGAGGGGAAAAACACTTTACACAAGTGACTCTGTGGAGTGATAAGTGCAAGTGACCAAAATGTGTTATACTACAGATAACCCAGAAATAATGCATAACCCAGAAATAATGGAATATTGATTTAAGGAGATATGTTATACCTGTTTTTTTTTTTTTAAGTTTTCACATATCTTCAAAACTATCAACTTTACAGGATCCATTTTGCTAATTTTTTTCTCTCCCATGCAATAAATGTCCAATGTTTAAATGAAATATTTTGATCTTACTTTGATACAGTGGATATTTTATTTGAAAAAAAAGAGAGGTTTTATTTAGATAAATTCCTTGCACTGTAGTCTTACAGTTAATACATGGCTTGCACGATAGCACTGGCCAGTTAATTCTTTCTGGCAACAGTAAAGTTCAAACTTTTGCATCCTATATTTTACTCACTGAACTAAAAAAAATGTGTTTAGTTACCACTTAAACCTAAGCTGCCTGTATTTATTAAAAGCTCATTTAATTTAATGTATGTATATATATTATTCATATATGAAAAAATTTGCATTGCTTGTTTAATTTAATCAATTAACACCCAAAAAATCACAATCAGAATTAATTTAAGATCAGTATTACAACAGAAAACGGTGCCTGTGGCATAGTAGGGTCGCTGATATTTAACACCTATGACTGCTTAGCCTCTGAACGCCTGGGTTCGAGTCCAATTAGGGGCGAACGACATTATGTGAGAAGGCTTTCCAGCTGATTTGTGATGCGCCGGTGGTTCTACTCAGACATATGTCTGGTGTCCTCCTTCACCAAAAAGTTGAACGTTGCTATAATAACAATAAATGGTCGCTGCAAGTATTAAAAAAAACAACAGAAAAGTAAAATTTATTGTTCTATGTTGGTTATACTTTCATGCATTAATTGTTTAAACATTGCACTTTTCAATGTTAAGCAGTGTTAAGCATAAATAAAAATTATTGCAATAAATAAATATATTTAATTTAATTTTTGGTTTCTTTTCTTTTTTTCCTTAAGTTAAAACTGTTTTGACACAGTTACTTATGTTGAATTAAAGTCAATTATGTTAAAATTGCAACACATATTTATTTGACAAATAATAACAGATTAATGACAGATTTATTGACTAAAGAGAGTATATCTCAGGTAGGTTTTAAAAATACAGATATTCATAAAAGACTTTTTGGAGCTGGCCCTTAATCAATAAAGGTTACATTTCGGTTTGAAATAATAATTTTCCCTATATTCTTACTTGTATAACTTACATACAAATATTCCTTAAAGGTAGTATCCGACAGTTTAACTCGATTTTTTATTGATTCGTTACGAATAAATATTTACTGATTTTAACCCAAAACATGGGTCAGATAACATGTATTTTTACTTGTATCTGATATTTTGTTGGATACCACCTTTTAAGAAATAATGGGGACAAAACAAAGGAAACAAACAACTATGACAGTTTTAAGGACATTTTAATAATCATCTGCTTAAATTGACACATATAAATATACATGTAAATTAATAAATAAAGCATTTGAGATATAAGTTCTAGCAAAACATTTTTTTCCAGTACACCAATAACTTAAAGCCAGACTATCTGTTGAAAAACAAACAATGCATAACACGAAATGTATGTCACAGAAAACTGACCAAACTGTAACAATTTATCCCTCAGTGCGCCCAAGCCTAATCCACTTGAACTAGTAAATGCTGGCCGAAATCAAAACAATTGTTATGTTACAATTTAAATCTTAAAATGGTAGTTGTTTGCATAAAATGGTATAAAGAGCGGCAGCTAAAAAATTGGACCAGAACTGGTAGCACAAATGGTACAGCTTCAGGTAAAGAAGACCCAGGTTTGATCCCAGGCTGTGACATACCAAAGTCATTAAATATGGTAATGGTATAGCTCCCCTTCTAATTCGCAAACCATATCATGCCAGGTGTTCACAGTGAAGGCAGCACTTTATCCCCTTTAAGTGGACATTGTCACCAGATAACTGAAATACTGTTGGTGGGATGATAAACCCAACAAATAAACAAGAAAAAATTGGAACAGTCAGTAGACAACTCATATATATTGACATACCGATTTAAAAACTAACAACAATACAAGCAATTTTCAACCAGATCACAACAAATGAGACATCATTCATCAAACTGCAAGTCTTTGAAGAATTAATCATCACAGTCATGAACCAAAGGTGGTAGAAGATTACTCAACCCAACACATATTTTTAAAATATCAGTTCCCTGATGTGACATGTTGATAGGCATGACCCCCTGGAGAATTCTAAAGTTCTTCACACGTTCCACTGCCCTTTCTACATCAATCCTCAAATTGGCTATTCGACGCGTTTCTTCAACCTGTCTCTTATTAAATTTTTCAAATTTCATTGGAGGAATAATAAGATGTAGTCCTCGTGGTGCAGTCAGATCTCCTATTTGAAAGCCTTTATCAGCCATGATTGCATCACCAGGTTCACACATATCCAAAATGCCAGACTTCAAGGTCAGTTGTTTGTCACTTATACTGCCAGTCCACATTTCAGAGACAAATGTTATAATTCCAGCTGGACTTATACCCAGTAAAGCCTTCCATGTCATGTGAGATTTGTAGTGAGAGTACATTAAACTTTTATTTGACAGTGACTGGGGATTTTGTGTGTAAAATTCTGTACAGTCAATAATGACACGACACTTAGGGTATCGTTTTTTAAATTTTCTGGGCATGGTCTGTTGAATACTGACTTTAGATGGCCAAGGAGTAAGTGAAGAAAGTTTCACAGCCAAGTAACCTAACCACTCATTTACAATTAAAGAACAAGTAGCCTTTGACACTTTAAATCTATGTGCTAAGTCTTCTAACAGCAGTCCTAGCCTCAGCCTCATTAGCACTAAAAAGAATTCATCTATAAGTCTGAGACTGCGTGGTCTCCCTTTCTTCAAACCATCCCCTGATCGATGTGTGTTTTCTTCCGCATCACTAAGTTCATTAAACAACAAATGAAATTCACTGGTTGTTGGGATGCCTGTATAAAACATACACATTTCACTGCTATTTATATCTTCAATAGTCAGATCTGGCAATCCCACTTGACAACCTACTTCCGTCTGTTCCATTACTGGAGTCTGTGTTCCTTGCTCACTTGTCTGTTTGGGTACCTCCACTTCAGTCTGGGTGCTAACATCACATGTTATGCGACAGTCTGTTTGTACCTCTTTTGGCAGTCTTTCTGTTTCCACAGTAAAGTGACCATCTCCACAATAATCATGCAATCTTGCCGACACACACTCAGCTACATCCCTTGATCTTAAAGATAAGTTGTGGTAGACTTCTTCTTCAAATAGGTCTGCAGGTACTGCTTCTTCTGAAGGACTTGGCAATCTAAGACAATCAGCATTCTGAAACCAAAATAAAACATGTAATTAAGTATATTTTCACAACAGCCTATTATAATTAACTTTTTTCCTATAACTTTAACCAAGTAAAATGAATCTCAAGAATAAATCTTTATTAAAATAAAAATTCAAGCACTGCAAGCACAATACTCCTGTATTAGCAGCTTCAACACAAAACTTTTCAGACTCCAGATAAGAATTATATGTTGTTGTTTATTTTCTGTTACATCTAGAAGTTAAATATTTTAGTATTGTGTCTTTTTGAATGAGTAAAAAACACAGATACACCCCTAATCTGGAGTCCAGTCCCATCTACATTGTGTAATAAATACATTTATTAAGTTAATTCTGTCACTATCTAGCAAATAAATGTATGTTCATGGCTGATATATCAAGCCACAGGTATAATTTGGAGATATTTAGATATATTGGTACATTGTGTTGTTGAGAAAAAAAATACACTAAAATAGAAAATGTTGCAACACTATGATTCCTCCTTCCTAAAGGAAATACATTTTTTTTTAAATATAGCATTGTTACAACAAAGTGATCATACTGCACATACTTTAGTTTTGCTGTTAAATCAGAACAGTCAATTGTTCTCCATGTCACTTAAACATTGCATGATTTAATTTTAAAATAGGGGAAAGGGATGAGCATGATCTTGCATTAACTTTATTTCATAGGGGAAAGGGTTAAGCATGATCTCTTTTTTTAAAACTTTATTTCCTTTTGTTCTATTATACAAATACAGACATAACATGTTAATACATAGCTTGGGAATTTCATCTCTGATGGTTATCACATGATATATGAACAGACATAAAAATTGGTGAGCATGCCCTTGTATCTACTGGCAAAATCTGTCCCCTCTGTTGTTGTTTTTTTTTGGGTGAAAAGACATTATTATGTGCAACATTCATAAAAAATATTCATTGAACAAACAAAAATGGAAAAAAAGATTCATCAAACAAACAAAAATGGAAAAAAAGTGTGTTCATTTTCTGTAAGGGTGGAACGAAACACCTAAATATACCCAAATACAACCAAATACACCCAAATATACGTCAAATCTAGATTGAAATACTAATAATTATGACTGAAACTTAATTAAATAAATTTTTAATTGAATATACAATTGTTTTAAACATTAGAAATATGGCTTTATCATGTAAAATTGCGATTTATTGAACATTGTATATATCATACTGGTTTTCTGAGTGTCGGTGATCATAATATTTACATGCCTGTACACATAACGATGTATACTAGTAATTTTATAGGAAATAATTTTGCAAGTCATGTTATACTTATGTTATAGGTGCATGGCCTGTTCAGACAGTTACATAAACATTTGCTAAACAATTAAATCTTTGTAATGCTTTGCAGTTCTGATTATGTCACGACTTATGCAAACACAATTCCCCACCCACTTTTGAAAAAAAAACATTCTTAAATAAAAGGACAGATATTACCTGTGCTAATTTGAAGACTTTAACTTTGTTGTCTACGACGAATCTGCACGGTATAGAGTTCTCCTTGGTGTATGTTCCGTCTAGAAAATGCTCTGAACAAAGCCGATCATTCTTCAGATTGCAATTGAAAATTTGGCTCACTGTTTTAATTCGACTTATCCACAGTTTTCTTAGTTTATCGTCAGTTGGAAATCTGTGAAGGGTAACGCTGCGTCCTTCTACTAACTTTCCTCTGTAATTGCTACACACACAACAATAATGTCTCTTTTTTTCAGTCGATTTTAACACATTTTCTTCCATTGTTGACATTCTTGATTTGCTCTCCACCGGAAATAAAATGCGAGCCTCCACGCTAAAGAGCGTTTAAGGGAGGCAATTATTCAGGGGAGATAAGAGGGTTATTAAACTGGACTATAATACCCTTTAAATGAGATAAAAGTGCTAAGCTATCCAGCAATAAGAAACAAGCCAGCCGTACACGGCATTTGGTGTAGTGTGTCATAGGTATTATCACTGCCACTAGTGTGTAATACTCACGATAACTTAGTCGATAAGATATCAACTGAAAACCATACAATGCTAAGCAGGTATTTGAAATCAGCATTTGGTGTGAGCGGATCAGTGTCACGACAAATTGCACGCGGATTTAAGACAAACCAAGGAGCAATTATGGCCCCAATTAAGGTACGTTATTCAAACATTCTTCTTTCCAAGCTGGCAGTGTGTCCAATTTCCAAACTTCCTGCTGAGTTTGTCTTGAGTGACCTTCAGTGCCGTAATTGCTGGAGAAGGGATAAACATGGCAGCATTCGGTAGTGGCGTAGATCTAAATACCTTTACAAGAATTTTTATGGACTGATATAGATCTTGAGGTAAAAGATGCAATCCTATACTGTAGTTGTATGCTACAGTGCATGATGTCATGCCCTGTTGCTTTTTCTATTCAAAGTTGTCTGGGTTCGACCCATGATAAGACAACAATGTTATCAGCATGAAGTGTTATTGAGTAGGCATAGTTGGTTCACCTGGCAGTTGCAGAGTCAAATGACTTCACCATTTTGAAATAGTTAACGGCCTAGTACTATAAGAGTCGGCCTGTTTTCACTGGGAATAGCAACAATAGATAATTAGATCAGAGATATATCCTATTTTTCATAAAACTAATAAGATATCTTTTAATTGAAAAAAATTTAAAGAACTGTTTAAGTTTTCACCAAGTTTGCTTATCATAATGAATTTTACATTTGTCTAAATATTTACTACGGGAAGCATCAATGTGATATTAAGATAATAAATTCTTACCAGCCTGTTTTTTTAATACTGATGTATTAAATGAGTTTATTGAAAACCAACAAAATTTGCTACTTACTTTCATATTGTTGTTTATAAAATGTATATTTTAATCATACTTACCATTCTGTAGAAATGACATTGATGCCGAACTGGCCTAGCGTATCAAGACAAAATGAAAAATACAATCAAATATCAATGTTAAAATTAATCTATGATATATAAGGATATATTTATAGGACTATAACTGAAAGGGCTTTATGGATGGTTATGATAAGGGTATGATATACTTGATAATAACATTGACCGTCTCCAGATAACTGAAATACTGTTGGTGGGACGATAAACCCAATAAACGATAATAACATTGCTGTTGATTTTGAATGACCTAGGTCAAGTGTTCACAAACAGTATACAAAAAAACAGCACATGTTTTTTGTGTATAGAGTAGATCAAATTTTTAACATGTGGTTTCTTCACTGACATCTGCGCCTCACACTGCTGGGATTCAATTCCTGGACTTGATGTTGGAAGGACTTCCAGCTGACCTGGTGTATCTAGCCAGGCATTTATCAGGGATTTTCCACCACCAAAATAGCTGGATGTTGCTATAATTATCAAAATTGGTCTCCGTCAAATATTTAAAAAAAAATCATAAACATATCATTGACACATGTACTACTGGTTGGCCTGGTGTCGGGACAATGTGACTGGTTATGGTATCATGCCAGGTGTCCAAGGCATGCTACTCCCAGTGAAGGCAACATTAGATATGCTTCAAGTGAACACCTTTTCCAAATGACTGAAATACATGTACTGTTGGCAATAAATCTTCCCCCCCCCCACACACACACACACAATACCCCCCAAAAATAAAATTAAATAAAAATAAAATTATGTTACAACCTAGTCTTACCTATAAATTGTATAAATAGTTTTCCATGTGATGTCATAGGCACTGATAGGACACTTTAAGGCAGCCATTTTTGAAGGCAGAAGCTAATGCCAGCTGAAATCTGGAAATATGTCCTGTATTAAACTCATGACTGTGTTTTTACTTTTCTGTCTATTTTACTGAATTTTATATCAAATTTATTAGGTTTTATGAAGTATTTAAAATATTAAAACTATATTATGATAGTTTAAAACGTTAAAAAATACAACCAAAAAAGTTGCACTGTTCATTTTGTTCAAGGGTGGGCCAATAATTTTTTTTAATTTCTGTGGATAGTTTCTATGTATAGCTTTTAAAAAGAAATAAATAAAATTTACGCTTCTATACAATTCTTCTGAAAATCCCTTCAAGTTGCCATCAGAGATGGTTGCCAAGATAAGGCGTCTTCACTGATGTGGAAACTATCTAATGTCAGCTGTATCAAGGTGACCTATGAGATAAAGGGTGCATTGTTTACTCTGGTTACCATCCTTTGGAAATTAAACCTCTTATTTAGGCTGAATGGGGTATTAATGAATTCCAAAAATTTAAGCACTTAAATGAATAACCCTCCAGATCCCACTCAAGTTGAAATATGATTTGAGAAAGGAAAAGTGGGTGTCTGGTAGAGCAGAAATGATCCACTCCCTGCATGATACAATACATATCGTCAGTTTATGGCCTCGAGTCAATATTTTACAATACAATAAAATTGGAAAAATGAGATTAACTGTATACTGTTTGATATATAAATTTGCTGACTGATGAAATAAAAAAGTATTAGGTAATGCTTATATGTAAACAAGCTAATCAACAAAACATTAACTATTTTTATAGAAACAGTAAACATAATTACCGGTATATCTAGTACACCACAGTAACAACAGTATTAGTTTGTTTGTTTTTTTCATTTTATTTATAGAAGAAATAAAAGACAAAATATCAAAAGAATAGGTGATTCAGTAATTATTATGACTAGACAAGAACATTTAATTTTGACATAATTACACTATTCCAATGTGTTTAATGCGCATTTTCCTGAAATTGCTTCGACCCTCTAATAAGACGAGAAAAGAAAAATATACAGGAGCATTGACCAGACATACTGTCTCAACAAAAGGGTTAAATGGTATGCAGTGACTAGTAATTTTCACACATCGCAGGATGTATCTAGCAGGTGTTAACCTCCCAGCTGCGTGAACATCCTGTATCCACAGCGGAACGAAATTTAATTTCTACATCATAAAGTCAAGGATCTGTGTTGACATGCCTCCTTACATGGGTCAAGTTGATTGACACCAAGATAAGCTGTTGTCAAGGGGATATCTATCAGAGCAGTTTGGCAGGGTGTGAACGATATGTTTTTAAAAGCAACGGCCAATTAGATTTCTCCATGAATTAAGTGATTGGCTGTTACAGCTCTAGTGTCTATCATAAATAAGAAACCAATGTATTTTGTTAAATCTTTTGAACTGTTGAGAATAAACTTTATACATTTTATTTTTCAGGTTGGTGATTCCTTGCCAAATGTGGATTTGTTTGAAGGAAATCCTGGCAACAAAGTAAATACTGAACAAAGATTTGGAAAGGGCAAACATGTCATTTTTGCCATTCCTGGAGCTTTTACCCCAACATGCCAAAATGTAAGCCAATTGTTTTTATCATTATTATACAGGTAGCCTGCTTAAAGATCTCCATCATGCTTTTTTATATATTTGGAAATAATTAATATTTAGAGGGATTTTTTTCACAATTTGTAATATCTAACTATAAAGGTAGCATTTAAAATCATCATAACTTAGACTGAAGTATAAGTTTATGTAGAAATAATAAATAAATTCCCCAAACGGTGGGGAAAATATTGTTACATGCAATTGATATAGACGCAGTGTTGGTTACCAACTTTAAGGATTAAAAAATGGTAATCTGAACCCACTTGTCTTTTTGACATCTAATTGTGCCTTTTTCCTGTTACAGGATCATTTTCCAACATTTGTTCAAGATTTTGACAAAATCAAGTCTAAAGGTGTGGATTCGGTCAACTGTGTGTCTGTTAACGACCCATTCGTCATGGAGGCTTTTGGAAAAGAACTGAAAGCTGATGGAAAGGTACAAAAATCATTATTTATCATATTATAAATTACTGTAGGGTCCTTTAACGTTTATAGATAAAAGACTTTGTAGATTAAAATGCTTTGTATATGTACATTTGTAGAAGAAATATCAAACATTCTCATAATCACAGTTAATGGACTAAAACATGCTTGATGTTTTTATTTTATTTCCTTTAAATGAGAAAAACAGGAACAATATTGATAAGTGTATCATAAAATGCAATTGCATTAGCCTGTGTTGCTATATTAAATTTTTCTACAAATGAAACTGTGTTGCATGATGTGCTTTACATGTATAATTTCTCATACATAATTGCTCATGACTCCAATATCTTCCTTGCACTTACTGCAAACATGGTTCACCTCTTGTTGACTTTCTCTCTATCAGTGAAACAAGGACATGTACTTAATTGTGATAAAAAATTAAAGATAAACACTTTTTTCCTCATGTTTTTAATGTATTCTACAAACATTGAAAAATCTGATGACCTGTCCTGATTCCAGGTTACATGTCTGGCTGATACATGTGGCGCATTCACAAAGGTAGGTCACATGCTAGATTTAAAAACGTGATGGAGCTGGTTCTACTAGACAGTTAGACAATTACTGTCTGTCTTTCTTAAACAATATGCTCTGGAAGCTGCCAGATTATCTAAACTTAGAAAAAACAAAATAAGTTAAAATTAGTTTTCATGAACTTTTCACATGTTTCTTCTGTAGTTTGTTTTGCCTAAATGTTTAAAGATTGTCTACAGGACACAAAAAATACCTATCAAAAGCAAGAACGTTTAATGTATGGTATCTGACTACAAGGTATCTGAAATCTTCTATGAAGACTTGTATAATACAAAGTTTTAAATATATACCCATATACCTTAACAAGATTTGAACAAAAATACTGTAAAATTATTCAAATATTGTTTTGAATTTTAAAAAAACAGCATCACACTTACAAATTTGTTAAAAGAAACCATACACATGTATACTCTAGCAGATTATTCTGTTATATCTTGGTTCTCTAATTTATACATGTGCTTGTTTGTTCTAGGCTATTGATATGGAGCTAGATTTGACAGATCTTCTAGGCAATGTGCGCTCCAAAAGGTAAGAACAAAAGCAATTTCTGTGCTTACAGTTTTACAACACATAGGATTTAGTACTCTCATTCAGAAAATCACCTCTCTGTGTTGACTACCTCCATACTGCATCACACTGATCTCACCAATGTCATTTTTACCAAAACTTCATTCTCAGGAGCATAAAATGCTAATTGTCACCATTTTTTACTTCCATGCCATTAAAATTCTCTCCATTGACTGGCCAAAATACAATGAGCGGGTGCCCATGGTGTAGTGATTGAGTTGACAACTTGTTACATTGCTGACTGCTTAGCCTTTCTCCGCTTGGGTTTGAGTCCCATTCAGGGTGTAGGACTTACTTTGAGAATGTCATCTAGCTGATCTGCAGTGCACAGTGGTTCTAACCAGACAGATGTTTTTTCAGGGGCCTTTGTCCAGCAAAATAGCTGGACATCGCTTTTATTATCATAATTGGTCACTGCGATGTATTTCCCAAAAAAGATATATATAATGCAAATTAACATTTAGTTAAAGTAGGTACACAGAGCCGAATGCATATAAATGAATGGTATCTGCATGTATTAGAATTAAAATTAGTGTGGGAACCTTATACTCTTAACACCAGTCAAGCATTGTTTTCACAATTATGCCCAAACAATTGTCTGCATTAACTTTTAGATGAAGCTGCTAAAAATCAATGAATGCCAGTTAATGTTTTATATCTTGTTTATAAATTTTGCATTTCTTGTCACATTTTTCTTAATCAATTACAATGTATTAGTAAATTTAATTACAGCTAAATTTAAACAATCGCTAAACTATTTACATCTTGCTTTTAGTGTAGATTTAACTTCATGTCATCTTTCCTTTTATCACAGAGTTTAAAAAGTTTAAAAAGAATGTTGAGCACATAATTTTATTTATTCCTGAAAAAAAATCTTATATAAGTGAAATTAGAGATGCACTCATGTTGGAACTCCTTAGAACCTGTGTGTCAATTAATGTCCCCGTTGAGCAAAAGCTTATTGTGGGATGGTCTTTTTACCTGGAATGGGCCCATTGTTCCTTCAAGACATTCTGTCGGGGGTCATTTTTTACTAATAAAAGCTGGATATTGCTGAATGTAATGACCAAAATCTTGTTGCTGCAATATTTAAAGAAAAAACACTAGAAGATTAAAGATTTAAAATTTCCTACTTATACACGTATTCTTACAAACATAATAAACATGGCATGTTCATTTTTGGCAGATATTTGATGGTAGTGGAGAATGGTAAGGTTGCAGCTCTCAACCTGGAAGAGGACCCGACTAAGGCAGCCTGCACTAAGAGCACAGATGTCCTCAAGCTTCTGTAGACAGTGCAGCCCCCGGTCGAATGACAATCACCATCTGACTGGTGAACAGGTTGATGCTTGCAACCATCACTTGTGTAGATGTTGTACATCACTAGTATTGAAAAGTTTTCAATGTGAAATTAGAACAAGAAGTTAATTGAAACATGAAGATATTGTGATAATCTTTTCGTTGTAGTGATAAGCAAAGAGCACTAGTAATCATAACAACATTTTTAACATCAGGTTGTTCAAAGAATATCTGCTTAAATAGGGAAAAAGTATCTAAACATGAATACAAAGGAACTCTATTGCCAGCTTAATGTGTTGAATTATTGTGAAATTATACCTCTTAAATAAAGGAAGTAGTTTTTGCTAAAACCTAATTGTACTTATATTGTCTTTGTAGTATTAAGGTAAAATGCACTGGTTGTGTGAAAGTTTTTATAGAAAATAGGCCAAAAGTAACTATAATGTCTGTTTGTATTTTGATACTTAAGGATAAGAATAAGTAATGCATTTTTGCTGTAATGAAAAATTGTTGATATTAATTGATATTAATTGTAATTTTTCTACATTTTCTTTTGTTTTCAGCCAGTTACCTGTGTTTATCAGCACAACTGTATCAAGCTTTAAATATTACCTAGTCAAGTTTGCACAAAGTCTGTTGAAACAACCATGTATATATTTAAACCCATTGCTATGATAATGGAGTGAGGGTAAACTGCATACCACAAAACTACCCAATGTAGGCTAAATATAGACTCATGCTGTCCTTGTATTGGATGGTATTGTGTAATCCAGTGATATAATCAGATATTTGTTAGAGGTACATTAAACATATTTGCAGCATGCTCTATATTTTGACATTGGAAAATTTCTTATAAAAAAATCAACTTGTGGGTTTGAAACAGATTATTTAACATCACACTCACATGAAAGATCTATCCTATGATTCTTAGCCATATGTGTACTTAGTATATGTTACTGAGCACTAGAATTACAGTAGTATTGTTTATGCTTTAGATTTCTACTCACTGCCCCATAACTATTGCCATTAAACTTAATAATTATGATGGGTTTAATGCATACTCAATGGTTTGTGAATTATGAGATTTTTCATCCTATCTTATTGTTTTTGGTTTCCCTCACAGTTGCTTGCCAAAAAGTACTTAATTTTACAATTGCATTTATATCTGTCCTAGCATACTTTTTATTCCAGAAACAATATTGATTTGAAAAAAAAAGATTGTAACAGGTGCCTTATTTGATGATCTTTATGTATTAATGTCATATCACAGTCTTGTCTTACATTTTGTTGCTTAAAATACTCCCAAGTAAAATCAGGCAAATACTGTTTGTATCTACTGATAACTGAAACTGTGTGGTAAATAAATAAAAATAAAAAGTGTTGTTCTGTCCAGTCTTTTTTTTTTAAACCAGAAAGAAAACAGTGAAAAATTACAAAAAAATGATGTTTTGACATTTTACAAAAAAAACAACACACACTCTGCCTCAGTGTTTTTTTTTTATTTTTTATTCATGATGATCACTGCATCATTTATAATTCTAAGATGTTTTAGGTGGTAAACACCCCTCAGCATCTTGATGCTTTTAGACAAGGGCAATGTTACCGGTAGCTACTATAAGAGATGTCCTAGTATGTGCCATTGAAGGGTCCAGTAGTGTTTATTACACTATTGTATGAAAGGTTTATATAAACTGGACTGGTCAGAGAGATAAAGTGACCATTGTGGGAGGTCAGCTAACATTCTTTTGACTTGATGTTGGTCACACTGTCTCATCTTTGATGCATTAAACTGACCTAGATTTGTAACATGAAAATATGTAAGGTTTTTCCGTTATGCAAATCGCACAAGAACGATGTATATTCCATTGGAATGTAGGTATTAAATTGCAAGAAAACTGCACTAAACCAACACTGAAATATTCTCATTTTAGTTGTCATTTGGCATGAAGATTATTCTAATGTCTTCATTAAATACTTCATTAGTAAGTCTACTATTTAGGGTAGAATGAACTTAAGTCTGGAATGATCAAGACTTCATCTTGGCTTTGGTAACATGATGCCCTGGGTTCGATCCTGGACCACGATCTCACCTAAGTCGTTAAAAATAGAATAATCACTGTAAAGAAGCCAACCTGCCTCAGATAAAACCTTTGATGTACATTTGATGTTCCCACACTCATGGCCTTCTGCCAAATGCTAGCACATGTTATCAGAAATGGTTTAAATATCATGAATCCATTTATGACAAATACATTAAGAAGTAGATATAATCTTAATTCATTTGGCTCTCTGAACCTGAATAGTAGGTTTATACTGTTTTAAGCCAGGATCAATATAAATAAGGTTTTTAATATTACACTGTGGGAGATTTGTTTTAATCTTGCAAGGTCCTGTTAACAAAATCTTGTGTATAATCTGACAATGAGTTTTATAGACAAATAACAATGCAATGTATGGTGTGCAATCTATAGTATTCAGACAGTGAATAAAGTATAGCCATAGAATGAAAGAAGTTTAACCATTGCCCTAATAAATGGTCGTTTAAAAATAATAGGCTGGGACGTATAAAGGAATTTTATTGATCAAAGTTAAGCATATGAACATAATGCTTCAAATCACACCATCTATGCATAATGTGTTTTACATGTTTTGTGTCATTATTGAGCAAATCAGTGTATTGATTATGGCCATGTTGAATCCAAATATAAACTAGGTTGTATTATTTGAAAACCTTGTGATGCATTTGATTTGTCCAACCTAAAGGAATAAAGATGGATTTGAACATAATGTAGTGATCAGAGATTATATTTGAATCCATTGTTCATTGTGGTTTAACAAAGTTTGCTTTGTGTTAAAAGTACCTCATTTACTGAAGCAATTTAGTTTTAAGTTTTTATTAATATGGACTCATGTCTAAATAGCTCCATTGTTTCATTATAACAATAGTCATAGAGGAAGCCCAGCTCAAAGCTGAACCAGTGCAATTATGATATACAACAGTTATTGTTAACATATAGATAAAACTCTTGGACTACCGTTAGTCATAATAGATCAATAGGGAAGTCCTAATCATGACAAATATCCCTAGGAAGAAGGTTGTTTTGTTGTGAATACATCACACACTAATGCAACTATGGTAAATTTTGCAACATCCTGCTAGTAGTCTTGAAGGAAAACACCTGATAGGGCACAAGGAAGAAAAACTAACACTGCAGCCAGATCTGCCCAAGACTGTATTACGTGATAGTTCTTGTCCATAGTCAGGAACTGATAAGTTATAAATTAATAACTCAATCTTCCATCAAAATTCAGCCACAAGTGCCAAAGCGAGTAGCTAAACGCAACCACTTGGTCACAGATGGTCAATGTTGCTTTTTTTTATAAAAATAATAATAAATAACCACAGTGTATAAAGGATCAAAATATTACCTCTGGTCACTTCATTATATTTCTTCGAAATGTTTAAGGCTTGAAGAATAAAAGCATGGCAATGGTTTTTAGCTCACCTGAGCACAACGTGCTCAAGGGGAGCTTTTGTGATACCGCTTCGTCCGTCGTCCGGCGTTCGTCGTTAGTCGTTCGTCGTCAACATTTACCTTGTGAACACACTAGAGGCCACAATTTTTATCCAATCTTCATGAAACTTGGTCAGAATGGTTGTCTGCATGAAATCTTGGATGAGTTCATTATTGGGTAACCTGGGTTCAAAAAGTAGGTCACGAGGTCAAATTTTAGGAAAAACTTGTGAACACACTAGAGACCACATTTATTGCCCAATCTTCACCAAACTTGGTCAGAATGTTTGTCTACATGAAATCTTGGATGAGTTCGTAACTGGGTCACGTGGGGTCAAAAAGTAGGTCACTAGGTCAAATCTTAGAAAAAGCTTGTGAACACACTAGAGGCCACATTTATAGCCCAATCTTCACCAAACTTGGTCATAATGTTTGTCAACATGAAATCTTGGACGAGTTCGTAACTGGGTCACTTGGGGTCAAAAAGTAGGTCACTAGGTCAAATCTTAGAAAAAGCTTGTGAACACACTAGAGGCCACATTTATAGCCCAATCTTCACCAAACTTGGTGAGAATGTTTGTCTGCATGAAATCTTGGATGAGTTCGTAACTGGGTCACGTGGGGTCAAAAAGTAGGTCACTATGTCAAATCTTAGAAAAAGCTTGTGAACATACTAGAGGCCACATTTATAGCCCAATCTTCACCAAACTTGGTCATAATGTTTGTCAACATGAAATCTTGGATGAGTTCGTAACTGGGTCACTTTGGGTCAAAAAGTAGGTCACTAGGTCAAATCTTAGAAAAAGCTTGTGAACACACTAGAGGCCACATTTATAGCCCAATCTTCACCAAACTTGGTCAGAATGTTTGTCTGCATGAAATCCTGGATGAGTTCGTAACTGGGTCATGTGGGGTCAAAAAGTAGGTCACTATGTCAAATCTTAGAAAAAGCTTGTGAACACACTAGAGGCCACATTTATAGCCCAATCTTCACCAAACTTGGTCAGAATGTTTGTCTGCATGAAATCTTGGATGAGTTCGTAACTGGGTCACGTGGAGTCAAAAAGTAGGTCACTAGGTCAAATTCTAGAAAAAGCTTGTGAACACACTAGAGGCCACATTTATAGCCCAATCTTCACCAAACTTGGTCAGAATGTTTGTCTGCATGAAATCTTGGACGAGTTCGTAACTGGGTCACGTGGGGTCAAAAAGTAGGTCACTAGGTCAAATCTTAGAAAAAGCTTGTGAACACACTAGAGGCCACATTTATAGCCCAATCTTCACCAAACTTGGTCAGAATGTTTGTCTGCATGAAATCTTGGATGAGTTCGTAACTGGGTCACGTGGGGTCAAAAAGTAGGTCACTAGGTCAAATCTTAGAAAAAGCTTGTGAACACACTAGAGGCCACATTTATAGCCCAATCTTCACCAAACTTGGTCAGAATGTTTGTCTGCATGAAATCTTGGACGAGTTCGTAACTGGGTCACGTGGGGTCAAAAAGTAGGTCACTAGGTCAAATCTTAGAAAAAGCTTGTGAACACACTAGAGGCCACATTTATAGCCCAATCTTCACCAAACTTGGTCAGAATGTTTGTCTGCATGAAATCTTGTATGAGTTCGTAACTGGGTCACGTGGCTCAAAAAGTAGGTCACTATGTCAAATCTTAGAAAAAGCTTGTGAACACACTAGAGGCCACATTTATAGCCCAATCTTCACCAAACTTGGTCATAATGTTTGTCAACATGAAATCTTGGATGAGTTCGTTATTGCCTCTGGTGGGGCCATAAAGTAGGTCACTAGGTCAAATTTTAGAAAAAGCTTGTGAAAACACTTAAGAGGCTACATTGATGGCCCAGTCTTCGCCAAACTTGACCATCATGTTTGCCAGTATGAAATCTTACATATGTTTTGAAGTGAGTCATGTGGATTCAGTAGGTTACTTGGTAAAATTCTAGAAAATGTTATCAACCCAGTGGCCACACTAATGGTCCAATCTTCACCAAAGATTTCTTAAGTAAATTACTCTTAATTACTTAATGCCAGATTTGAGCCTACGTAAAGCCTGTGTCATCAGGTGAGCGATTAAGGGCCATCATGGCCCTCTTGTTGACTATTGTAAGCCATTTGTTCTTCAACATCTAGTATAGCTTTGACATCACATGTGAGACATACACTTAATACGATAATTTAAATTCATAATAAGTAAGCATTGTGAACCTTTTACTAAGCATATACCAGTCTGCTTAACTTACAGTTAATTGGAATTTTGATCTGCAACAACTATATCACCTATATCTACTAAATGAGGTTGTGGTATTTAATTTAAGTAGCTTTTAATTTTTCACAGCAAGCAAATTATCTTTATTTTGTAACAAGGTAATTATAAAACTGTTACTAACTTCATAGCACATAAAAGCCCGCAATCAACACCTTGTATGTATTAAAATAATTGCATCACTATCAAACCAGAGTATTGTTTGACACGGACACATGATGTTATTACAACCATCACAATTCAGCTGTTTACCAATTTAAATCAAGTATTTTTATTTTGCATTAAAAATGTAAATGTTTGTGGCAACATTTGAACAATCATACTTTGTTAACAATTTAAGCTAAGTAAGGTAAATATAAACACGAGCAATTGATGACTGGTTACCAGATAAGTCCAGGTTATAGAAAAGCATGTCAGCTAAGATAAAGGGACAGAAACAAAGTTGTAGCTGGGACGGATACCAGATTGTGGAGCTAAAACAGATAAATATAATTGGGATTTGGTGGCATATTTGCCGATACTGTGCAGCGACATTTCTATCATTAGAGCACAGGGGCACTTATGAGGTGCCCAGGGACTGAACCCGGCCGGTCCATTATACTGACACCGACGAGTCAATGCTGTCCCCTTAGCTCCAAGCGTTAGAAGAAAAGCCACTTCTACCAACTTTAAAGTCTTTGGTTTGACCTGGCTGGGGTTTAAACCCGCAACCTCCCGATCTGCAAGCCAACGCTCTACCAATTGAGCTATTGCGGCTGATAAATATAATTGAAGTGTCATAATGCTGTTGACTCACAACACAACACAATCTTTGGATAGCATGTTCACATATAATAATTATCATGATCGGAGATTTTTTTCACTCCAATTACAGTGGTTCAGCAAAGTTTTGCTTTTTTGAACAAGTTTTTAAAATTCCTGTGACAAAGTTGCTCTAAAGATTGGGAACATTTGTTTGCTGGGTTAATTGTCCCACCAACAGTATTTCAGTTAGTTGGAGATTGAGTCCACATGAAGCAGATATAGTGCTGACTTCACTTTGATACCATGCTGTGAACACCTGGCATGATACCACACCCAGTCATAATTATTAGCCTGACACCAGGCCAACCAGTCATGGAACCACCTTCTATTTGCTTGAGCGTTAGCAAGGGAGCTATACAACTACCATTTTGAAGGACTTTGGTATGTTGTGACGAGGGATAGGTTAGGAAAGATTTTAGAAATTGCCAAGTGCAAACTCGATAGCAGCTTCAAATAGAGTAGGCCTATAAAAAAGGCTTGGTTTGATCATAGTGCATGACAGGTAGTGTGTAACTAATTTTCTAGGTGATTCACTATTTACTGAATCTGCCGATAGTAATATTAAACATATAAAAAGTAATAAAATAGATTGCTTTTTATAAGCTTGAAGATGAAAGGCAGGTACATTAAGTCAATTAATTTTCAATAAAATTAAATTGCATGTATAATTAATTCAAGAACCCAACAAGATTCAGTTACAGTTTGCTACATGTATCGCCTTCTACCCTTTGGTATGTTAACTAAGTGGAATAAAGTATTGGACGATGTGTTTTAATTAGCAATTAACCATTATCATACTGTATACATTTGTTAAAGATTCATACTAAAGTCTTAGTTATTACTAAACAATTTCATGTAAAGGTAACAAGACATTGATAGAGACTTTACCAGCACATGGTGGGTGTTGGTTGATTTGGATCTACACTAACTTGCCCTTATTTGATAAATTCATGCTAAGTGATACTTGGGCTGGCGATTGTGTTCATGCATGAGCTGTAAGCACAAAGTGGTGCAACATATTTAGAAAGTTAAGCCCATCATGAGAACTTCCTGGATGCCAGTAGTACACAGTTATGTACACAGGCCTGTAATCTTGACACATGAAAATTTATGGGATTTTAATTTACAGTACACACAACATATTACATTTTGGACAGTCAAGGGATATTTTTAAATCTTATTTAGTTGAAAGAACTAAGTTTTGTTTCCTTATTAGCTATTTACAAATTTATTTTATCCTTAAATATTAAAACTTTGGATGAATCCACAATGTAGCAAGAGCTGCTTTTTAAGCTTCCTTCTCTTGTTTTTGCTTGTTAGGTTGCCAGTTATAGTCTTCAAATACTTGTTCATTTATCAAGAGGCAGCACTAACCTGGAGCAAATATAATGCTCCCTTCAATTTGATAGCATATCATTTACACCTGACATGAAAGCACCTCACATAAGCCTCATAATGGGCTGACAAATTGGGAAACTTCCCTTATTATAAGCAAGGTATTTATATCATTACCATTTTTGTACAATTTTGTCATGCCATGTCCTGGGCTGACACAGGTGCCCATACATCCCTCGGATAGACTTACTCTATCTAATGCACTGACAGGATTTTTTCCTCAGTTGAAAAATTCTCAGCACATGTGCATTTAAAGGATGACAACTTACCGTGATTACCAATTTAACACTACTCCAGTCATATGCTTGTAGCAATGTACAAAGAAACCCTTGTCATATACTGTAGCTTATTCATGACTTAAACATGCTTCAAAATAGCACAGAGAAGTTGAATACATGTAGTTAAGACTCCCAAATAAGATAACACTGGACCTAGTAGCTCAATCGGTAGAGTGTCAGCTCAAGCCACGAGAGGCCCCGGTTTCAGCCCTGGCCGTGACATACCAAAGTCCTTTTAAAAGGTAGTGGTATAGGTCCCTAACTAACGCTCAAGAAATATTCGGATAGTTCCACAACTGGTTGGCCTTGTGCTGGATAATGTGACAGGGGGTGGTATCATGCCAGGTGTTCACAGTATGCTTTATAAAGTGAAGGCAGCACTGTATCTGATTCATGTGAGCATGGTCTTTAACTGAAATACTATTAGTAGGTCAATTAACCCAACAAATAATCATAAAAATTAAGCATTTTTATCCTATTTTACTTTTAACAAATTCTTATAGAACTCATTTAAACCATTAACTTACTTCTTTACCAAAGGCCTAATTAAAGCAACAATAGGGAATGTTCTAATATATACATGTAAGGCCATACATACCCATATTCTGAAATTAATGAAAGGCAACATTAAGAGACCTTATGTAAAACATTCATGAAATAAATATACTGGTTGGGCTATAAAATACAACAAACTCAGAACTAAAGATGAACTCAATCATTTACTTATTTCTTGTACATCTTTACATGTGGCTCAAATTATACTCAACATTATGTCAGGTTAAATACATGTATGTACAATTATTGTAATTTCTTGTCTAAAACTTTAACTTAAATGTTATATGTATACATGTACATAATAATAACATAAAACAGTCAACATATCTGGCCCTAAAATAGATCAACATAAAAACCTTCAACAACACACTTAAATTGCAGCATGATTAAAATAAGGAACCCGAATGGTTACACTACACTAAATGTGCTCAGATTCTGTCAAGTCATTCACCACATAACATACATCACTGAAGTTGTATTCCTTTACAATTCAATTAGTCATTGCATTTTAAGTTTTGGTAAACAAACTTCTAAGTTCATCTATATGCATAAATAGTAAACTATTTTCATACTCTGACCAAAAGTAAATGCCAATTAAAAGGGACTAAATTAAAGCTACATTTTCTCAGACACATTGTTTGCAAGAAATGCAAAGCCAATGTTAATTTTCACATATATTTATGTAATTGTTATGTGTTATATGTACTCATGTACACATGTCCTTTCTTTCAACAATAAATACCAATAAACTTGTAAAAGGACACAACTCTGCAGTGATGTGCTGGTCACAATCATGATTGGCTACCTTGCATTCATTAAGTGAGCACACATCATCGCAATACAATAGTTTCAACTAGCACAACCACATTAATGTCCATATTCAACACCCTGTTGTAACAGCAGTGATAAAGAGGAGGGTTCTTTCTCATTTAGTTCAATCAATGTTTAACTTGTTTCCAGTATGGGTAGGAAAGAGTTGAGTTTTAAGGATACCTACGGACATTTTGACTTGTACAAACATAAAAAAGATATAAATTAAAAAACTATGTCAATGTACAGATTGATATGAATGGTTGTCAAATATTCATAAGTCTACTTAAAACTGATAGTAATCATCCGATACCAATCTAATGTGTCCGTTTGTTCAGTTAATTATTTATCCCGATTCTGATTGTTCAGTTATCTATTTATCCAAGTTAAACAATTCTGATGCTTAATCTAATTGGTCAGTTAACTATTAATCATGTTTCTGAATAGTCACTTATATGTTTATCCAAATCTGACCAATCAGCTGCCTGGGATTGGCTCATACATCAAATCAATGTGGGTTTTTAAAAAAAAACAATTTCAGGCTGTTTTTAACCTGCCACTGTATGCATGCATGTCAAATAAAAGGTATCTTATTGTTTGTTTTATTTAACAACAGACATGAAAAAAGCACCACAGCAATGGGTTAGGCTGGATTGTACAGTCAAGCTATTAAATAAACAGTTGCAGTTTTAAAAATCATGAATATATTCTACAAAGTCACACAAGTCAAACAGAATACTATGATGACAATAACATAAGATTGAAAGCATTCTCAGGAATCTTCCATAAGGTGATTATTTCTACATTAGAACATAGGGTTAACCTATACCGCATCAACAAAGAAACATAATCATCAATGTGTTATGAGCATATATAAACATGTACAAAGAAGAATGCTGATTATGTTTGGATATCTAAAAACAACAATGGATATCAGCACTTGCCTGTACACAACAGTTTAACATTAGTCTGCTATGGTTCTTGATTATACAAATGTTCATAAAATGTCATGCCATGATAAGGTGAGTTAGTATAGTTGCTGTAGCAAAAGTACACACACAAACTTATGATTGTGGATGTACCTATAGTTTTGAGCTATATATACGTTACTTTTTATTTTTTTATTGTGGAACTACTGGAGAAATACTAAAAAAGCTACAAAAAGCAAAAACATAAATATTAATACCTCACTACAACAAATTGTTATATTTAAGTAAAAATTATTGTTTAAGTAATAATGATATCAGTTATTATTACCATGCTTAGAGCAGCAATACATTAAATTGCAATAATTTAGGAAATAATTGTATTAAATACTAATCAATGTTTATTTTTACAGTCCCAGTCATAAACAGAATATGACCTGTGACAACACAAATAAGCTATCTTTTTTAAGTAAACAAAAACACAATAAAGCACATATGAAAGCAAATGCAAATAATAGATATTTCATACTTTGTTACAGACATCTTTGCGAATCATTAATCATAATTCGATGGCTCAGCGCAAAACTAGCCTAACTCCATATTTTGCCAAAAGTGCTTTTTTCTTAAAATATGATGTTTTATAACATTTTCTATCATCCCTGTGAATATTTTGATAATGTTCTTAACATGTCCAAAATAAATCATATTTTTATAAAATATTCTAAGTCAAATCCTTTTTTTTGTAAGTGCAAAACTACGCCTAACTAGAGTTAGTGCTAGTTTTACACTCACATTTTTATAAATGAAAGGAATTTGTTAGTGCAAAACATGTACTAACTTGACTTGGGCATAGTTTTGCACTGACAAAAACACAACATATGAAATGACCATTTCTTTACAATTTTTTCTTTTTTAGTTTTAACATACAAATTTGCATATTATTGAAAAAAAAATGTTTAATCACCTTTTTAAGTGTTTTTTTATGATTTCAAATACATGTTGACAAGTCAACCTTGACCTCTATCCCAAAATAGAAGTTTTCTTGCCACTGACATTTGAAAAGCTAGAAGAAAGAAAAAAATATCCAGAAGACATATTGACCAGGTGGGTAGACGTTTTGCATGATATCTTTTAAAGTATTTTCAAAATATATCAAGACTTATTCTCTTACAAAGATTTGTGGCTAAGAAAGTAGTTCTGATTAAGATTTAGTTTGAAGGTTAAAAAGCACATGTTTGATCTAGAATGTTGAGTGGGTGGGGTAAATCAAGAAAGAAATAAGCTTAAGAAAATTTAACCATTTAAATTAAGAGAAAGTAAACAAATCAAGTTCACAAAACAGTCATTGATGAAAAAAGAACTTGATCTTTTCTTAAAATATACTTGTATCACTTGATCTGTTTGATATTATATAATAATTATATTAGGACAACATTAAGATCTACATGCTGTTGTTTGATATTATATATATATATTAGAACCACATTAAGATCTACATGCTGTTTTTTAATAAAATGAATATGCTCTATAACCGACCAATGCTTAATTCTTTCTGTAAACTTATTGATATTAAGCTTTGGTGATAAAATGTAGACAAACTATTTTTTAGAATAATTATACTGAAAAGAATTGGTCTGGAAATTTGGAATGATGTTCACAATCTTAGTCTCTGCATGATAAAATATATAAATTATATTTAATTTATTCAGTTTTGTTTATTTATGTCATATAAACTCTTATGCTGATCTTTGTTTCAGGATGTTGTCAGCTTAAGCATCCAGTCATCTGTGTCATTCGATTTAAAGCTCAGCATGGAACAGATACCATTTGATTATAAAGTCACCTGTTCTGACGAGTCTGAAACTTCTGATGATTTTGAAGGATTTTCAGATATTTCTGATGGTGAATATACATGTATTTTGCAAATAGTTCAAGAAAACCTTGCAGAGCAAATTAAAACAATTGAAGAGGAAACAGAAGTACAAAGCTCCAGTAATACAAGTGACACTTCCAGTAACTGCAGTGCCTCTAACGATGTTAGAGTTGATTGCACTTATGAAATGAGCACAAATGAAGAGGATATGCCATTATCAAAACTTGCCTACATCCTTCAAGATAATGATGCAACAGCTACTTATTCAGAATATGAGGACCAGTCTTCTGGCAATGAGTATCAGCCTTCTTATACTGAGAGAATGATGCTGCAAGACAATTATTCAGAAACAAGTTCTTCTGATTCTGACAAAGTATCAAACAAAAGAAAAAGAAAATGCAGGAAAAAGAAGAAAATTGGTTCTTCCAAAGAAGTGATTGAAGAGTTATTGATAGAAACAAAACAAGTAAGTGATGGATACATGACAACAAGTACAATTAATAAAGAAGAAACTGAACTAGCAGAACTTATCACTGAGGAGGGTATAGACATCGCATCTGAAGTCACAATAGGAGAAAATGAGGAAGAAAGTGAGCAAGAAAGTTGCAAGGCTACAGATCAAAAGATGGAGGAAAATAAACCTGGTGAATCTGAAATTTCTAAGAAGGTTGCTGACAATAGTGAGGAAGAATTAGCAGAAACTAGTTTGGCTGATAGTGTATATGAGGATTCTCCAGCAAAAGAACAAGTCAGAGGTAGAAAGAGGACAAAAAATGTAGATAATTGGCAAAGAAACAAAAACAAAAGAAGCTGCAACACTGGAGAAAGTTATGTCAACTGCAAAGGAAATGTTCAACCAGCTAAAGTGATAAAGAAAGGATGTGGTATCAACTGTAGGTTTAAATGCCATAGTATATTTACACAAGAAGATAGGGAAGGCATTTTTCATAGTTTTTGGAAATTAGGCAATGTGACAAACCAGCGTCATTTTCTTTTAAAATATTCTGGCCCTCAGAAGAAGAAAACAAAAAAGCAAGGTGCCATTAATCAGCGGAGAGAAAAATCATTTATGTGGATGCTACCATTGAAAGGTTCAAGTATTAGGGTGTGCAAAACATTTTTTCTGCATACGCTAAATGTTTCTGCCCAAAAAATTAAAACAGCATTTAAAAAATCTCAAAACATTACGAACACTGTAGAGTCAGATCAAAGAGGCAGACACAATAACCGATCAAACAAAATTTCTGAAACTAAAGTTCAAAATGTAATTTCACATATTAAATCGTTTCCTGTAGTTGAAAGCCACTATTGTAGAAAAGATAGTAAAAAAATGTACCTTAGTCCTGACCTTAGTGTTGCTAAAATGTACCATCTGTATTTAGAAGAATGCTCAAGACAGGATATTGTGTCCCCTGTCTCACTGTATGTATACAGAAATATATTCAATACAAATTTTAATCTGGGATTTCATAAGCCTACAAAGGATCAGTGTGACTTATGCAATTCTTTCAAACATGCTACAGAACATGACAAAACATTAATGAAAGAGAAATATGAGCAGCATGTAAAAAATAAAACATTAGCCAGAGAAAACAAAGAAAAAGATAAGAAATATGCTCAGGAGAACACTAATAATTCATTTGTAGCAGCATGTTTTGACCTTGAAGAGGTTCTGATGACACCAAAAGCATTTGAGTCTAGTTTATACTACAAGCGACGCTTAAATACTTTTAACTTCAGCGTTTATGACTTAGGGTCAAGTGATGCATACTGTTACATTTGGAATGAATCTGTTTCAGGGAGGGGAGCCTGTGAAATCTCCAGTTGTATTTTTGATTTTTTAGTTTCAATGTCAAACAAAGGGAAGAAAGAATTTGTCTTTTATTCAGATAACTGTGGGGCCCAAAATAAAAACAGATTCTATGTCTCTATGTTGTGGTATGCCATGCAAAAACTTAACTTGAAATCTGTAGAACAAAAATACTTGGAAAAGGGGCACACACAAAATGAGAACGACTCAGTTCATGCATGCATTGAGAGAGCAAGTCAACCAATATGTATCTATACCACTGGACAGTGGGCCACTCTAATAAGGACTGCTCGTCGCAAAAATCCTTATCATGTCAAAGAAATGGACCTGTCCAGTTTTTATGATTTCAAATCTGTTTCTAGACAGTTAAAAAACTTTGACCTGGACACTGAACGGGATAAAATTAATTGGTTGGCAATTAGATCTTTCAAACTAGAAATGAGTGAGCCAAATATTGTATCAATCAAATATGATTACGATGGTCCTATTCACCTTTTGAATCTTACACAACGGTTGCGAAGATCAAACACTATTTCAAATGTGTCGGATATTGGACTTAGTCAGTTACATGAGGAATATCCCAAGATAACATTTGAGAAATTCCGAGACCTCATTTCTTTATGCAAGTCTGGTGTGATTCCCAAGTCTCATCATGTGTTCTATGCAATGCTTTCCCATGAAGTCCCTGCGTAGCCATGAGCCATTCAAACAATCCTTACAGAATTAAACAGTCACAGAACAAATTTGTGCAATGATGAAAATCTAACATGATGTATGTCTTTATTTTGACATAACTGTCATTGATGCTTATTCAAATTAAGTATGTTACATGAGTAAAATTTGAGGCTTTGAATTCACTTATCTTTATAGGTGTTTTTTTTTTAAATGATGAATACTTGTAGCACTTACCTTTCATTGGTCTGATATTGCTTTCTTCAAGTAAGCTAACCTTGTGATTTAACAGGAATTTAAATGAATTACAAAAAGTCTGTTGATAGAAGTTTTAAGTGCTTGTTTGCAGAATAAAGGGTCTGAAATTATACTCAGAGTATGAGTATTCAAAGAAACGCTGGTTAAGACAGCATTTCTACGATGTTGTTTAATGTTCTTTAAAGTAATTTAGTACATGTGCTATTTTACTTTGTTACATTTTATTAATTTACTTATAGAGCATTATTTATAGTCATTAATAAATGAAAGGTAAAGTGTTGTATAATTAAACTTTTGTCTAAACTTTGTTTGACTTAGTACTTCTGTATACTCCATGTCCTATAGAATAAATTATATTTTAATGTAAAACATCAGATGTGTTTGCGTTGAACAATATGTTATACACATTAAAAACTATTTCTGAAATTATAAAAAAGAAAGGGCACTTTTTTAAGTCTCAAAATTCCCACTAAAAGACTTTACTGCATCATTATTACCAGAATGTTTAAGTTTTAACCATGATACATGTACTTTCTTTTGTACAGAAATCATCAAAATATCATCCGACTGCCGTTGCCAGGTTTCACAGGTTCCTTATTATAATTGTAATTATAATTATCATAATTGTTAATATTTGGCGCTGTTTTAACTATCAAGGGTCGGTGTGCTGTAAAAACTAAAATAAAAAAATATATATTATTCTTCAGGCTCTTAGTGACCTGTACACAGATGCGTATGCATTGTACCCAAAGGATGAAAGCATCTGCAATAAAAACTTATCCTGGTAGTGGTTAGGTGCATAATAATTGCAATCAACTTGTACCCCTACTTGCACCATGAAAAATTACGTTAAATTGTTAAATCGATTTAAATACTTTTCTGTACACCCGCTTTTTGGCATGGGACAATTTCTTTTTCACAGTTGTTATGTATTTCAAAACAGAAATATTTAAAATTCCTTCCTCAGAACGCTTACAACTTGCTTGAATCTGGAAGACAGATGTGTACAGAATTGCAAATTCTGTATTGCCACCAGGTTCGATCTAGAAACACAAACCTTTTTCGGGGGAGTACGTCTCCGGTACCTTACAAGCTGGCATGTGTACACATGATATCATGACTAGCTACGCCCCTGTTATTATATCATATTTATATAGCACTTTGAACATAATAGATATTGTTAAAGTGCTTAAAACTTAAACATTAATTAAAGATAAAAAAATAAAAGCAACCAAGAAATTGGCAAACATAAAATGAAAACTAATGATAAGTGAACTTTTTAAACATAATATAATTATATTGTCTTAGATTGCTAATAAACAGTAACGAAAATAACATTTAATAAAATCTATATACAAGAAAACATGTTCAGTCTGTAGTAGTAAAACAGGATGTTTAATAGAAATGATGAAACCATAAAATATAATCTTCCCATTTATTAACGTATGATATGAAAACTCTGTGTTTTACAATATCACAATAATAAAATAAATGTATTTAATTAAATAATATTTTACTGACAGTAAATTTAGGCTTTCATTTTACTTTTACATCAAACATTCTTTTTATTAATGATGTATATACCACTGTTCCTAACTACAAGACACATATAACTCATTGTTCACTTTAATGTTCTAAAGACTTGGTATTATTGTGTATAAATTTCTTACAATAATGTAATATGTTTAGTGCAAAACTATGACTATCTTTACTTAGGCATAGTTTAGTGTATAAATTTCTTACAATAATGTAATATGTTTTGTGCAAAACTATGACTATCTTTACTTAGGCATAGTTTTGCACCAACTTATTACTAAAAATGTACAAAATTTAAGTGCAAAACTATGCCTAACTCCAAAAATGATTAAAAAACATATAAAACATTATCCTCAACTAAAACTTGTTTAGGCATTGATTTCCATATTCATAAAAGAACACATAGTAGGAAAAAATATTGTAAAATGTCAATTAGGGAAGTGAGGAAAATGTTTTTTTGCTCTGGTGTAAACTTTTCAAAAACTGAGTTGGGCTAGTTTTGCGCTGAGCCATCGAATTGTAAACCATTTTTTTTAGCTGCAAATTGGATGACAATTTTATTTTCAATCAATGGATTATGTAAAGTCCATAATGTTCGCAGAACGTGGATATAAGAAAGGATCATAGTGTATGGGTCAGGCACTATAGTATCTTAAAAGTAAATATGCAACAAATACACATAAATGTCCATTTTCAACCTCAATTCTCATTTTTTTAAAGATGAAATCAAAATGGCTGTCCCTCAAGTTATTATGAGAAGTGCCAAGACAATTTAATGGGCTGTGTTAGAAATTTCTGTAAGTTTAATAGTTTAAGCCACAGCTTCATACTAATGAAAGGTTGGTAAATATGAAATATGATGACATGATCTGGTATATATAAGAATTGTTATACAAAAACAAATATAGAGGAAATTCTAGGTAATGCCAGGTAAGATCTTTGTACTAAAAGCAGGCCTATATTCACACTATGAAAACAACATAGGTACTGTTCTAGCCTGATTTGGGGCAATACCATTATCCAGACAAAATAATGAGATCTTAAACCCTTCAATGAAAAACAGTGAAGCCCCAACTCAAACTATTTCAGAACAAGACAATGATCACAAAGCAAAATGTGAAACTGATGACAATATACAAATATTATACTTATTGTCTTATTAAGGCCAGTTTCAGTGCTCAAACATTAGCCAATAAAATCAAAGAATACAAGTAGATGCCGTCATCCAATGAAATCCTAAAAGGTATTAAAACAGGCAAAAAAACCTTGGATAAATGCCAAACTTTATCAAGGTACCTAAAATTGAAACAAGAGTATTTAGTTATTTGAATTTGACCTTTAATTTAAAGAGTAGAGAGCAGTTTTCTGGCAATGAATTGCAACATTATGTGCCTTACCAGATTTAATTAAATTAGTATTGGTAGTACAGTAAACAAACATGAAAATTAATAATAGGTTTTACCTTAAGACAATTCTCAGATATTTTTTAATGTTTGTTAGAAAGAATTTGTTAGAAAAAAAGACAACAGTATTTAAAAAAGAAGTAACACATAATAAAAAAATCTGCATACTCCACTCTTGCTTTATACTGTCAAGTCAAAATGGGCTCCTGAAAAACGTTTTAATGCGTAAACACTTATAGCAAATATAGTAAGCTGTATGTGTAAAACTGTGAGGCTAGTTATCAAACATATTTTAAATCTTATACCATTATTACATAAACGAGCCAAGTGGTACATGCTTCTGTTTTTGCCCACTTACCTTTACCCTAGGCTTGCTCAGTACATATAAGGCTTATGCAAATTGTGTGGCTCCAGATCATCATACTTCCTGCTAGGAGCTGTCTAATTAGGACCATTCACTTGTTGCTACTGAGTCGCTAGCAATATTTCTTATTACACTTGCATATAGCTGTAAGCAAACTGCAAAGATTTTGTTTTGCTTATTAATGTAGCAAGCTGAAGGGTTTATAGCCTGGCTCAACTTAATCTGCATATATATAAAAAAATTGCAAACGTTTAGACATTCTCTTAAAGAGTTTAATAACACAACTGCCTTATTCCATAATACAGACATAATACAGACAGTAGGGAACAAAACCCTTTAACCTGACAAACAGTGTAGGTCCTGATCAATTCTAGGATATTAAACTCTGAGCTAGAGTCCAAGAAAGTGTGTACAGTATGTGATTGAACAAATATGATTTTGTATATATAAACAAAATATAAATAAAGTGACAATAGGCACAGTGACTACATAATGTAATACAATGACATGTACTTAACTGTGACTTATCTTTAATAAATATAATATAAATTATTTACAAATGTGGGTCCCATTTCATCAAGGTGATAGGAGAATTTAAGTCCTAAAGCCACTTTTGTTTTGATTAATCTGAAGAATTTCAACTAGAACTTCTATGATAATTATTAATTATGTTGTCTGTGCACGGTCAAAGGACTTGAAATGAAATAATCCCTGGTACTTGGAAATGTGGTGAGGCTCAAGCTCAAATAATATAGTTAAATAATCTGATAATGTCACACTTTAAATGTTTGAGATGATCAGGGCATACACTGTTTGCATAGGCTATGGATAGCAACCCCTTCATAATGTACAGTGAAACAAAAATGTAATTAATCAGTGACTTCTACTAATTAGATGTCAACTGTGACCACTCACTGGATATATTTGATAAGTACAATAAATGTCAATGCACAGTGAAAATCATCACCACCATTCTTCTTTATTTTAATACCAGTAATGAGAATATGTAATTTTCATAAGTAAAACATGTCTAGAATAAAACTAATTTTTAAGTATAACAGATGATTTTTTTTCTCAATCCAATTGTAAATATATATATATATACACACACTCCAGCAGAAAACAGCCTTAACTGATATTGCACCTGATATAAAACCTAGTGAATCTTGCAGCTGTTTACACATTCAATGTACAGGTAAAGCTAACTCTCTGCCACATTGTCTAATCTAAAAAACTTGCACAGGTAAAAACATTCATTAAATCGCACAACTCAGACTACATATTCTTTTGTGTGTGGGTTGAAAACACAAAGACACAGAGCTGGCAGCATAAAGTGCAGATTCAAGTGTATCAGATTACTGCACCCCATCTATTTTGTAAGTTTATATTACAGTGATCTTGATATAACACTAATTTAAAAGTACTGTTTGCATTACACAAAATTTTAATTTTGGTTTGATTTCACACCACAATGAGCAATATTCAATACTAAAACTAGGGCCAGAGTAAAATAAACTCGACTTTCAATCCATGCTCATCATCTCAAGGATCCTATTGGTTGGATTTCAAACTTTTTTTCCAAATCTGACCAATCAGTTGCTTGGAATCTGGCACTGACTTGAACTCAAAGTTTTAAAACCCTGTGGCCTATCAAGATTCTACTTTGATGCATAAAAAATTATCCTTTACCAAGGGCTAACAATATTTATTAGTAAATAAGGGAAAACACAGTAAAATGTATTCCATGCTCAGGTGTATAGATTAATGCAGCGCTATGCTGTCTGAAGGCTGGCCAGCTGTGTGTCTTGTGCAGCTGTTTGGCCGGACAGAGTGGCTGGATCGATTCTCTAGCTTGTTGGGTCAGCTGGGGGTTGGGGTCACCTTCAGTGGTCAAAAGTTAACAGGTGTCAACAAGGTTGAACAGGTCAACAAGGTCATAATGCAGGGTCACACAAAATACATAAAACATGGTGATGGATTGCCATCTCTGTAACATCAAAGCTTTCAAGCAATAATGTTTGACTATTGTTTGCTTAACATTCAAAGTTTTCAAGTTGTAAAGTAAGTAGTAGAGTTCATTTTGGGTCCACAGTGACTGAGTCTTTGAAAACTGATTAAGAATTAGATAACATACACAAAAGCATGTTTACAGAAGTGTATCTTGGCTAGATAAATATTTAGGTCTCCTGCAAGTATGTACTGTATCTGTGATATTTATTCCATTATGTTCTGCTGTATAACCTCACAAATCCAGTGAAGATGTTGTTTCCTTGGTTATCTAGCCCCCTGGAAGTGTCCAAGCCCCCCACAGGCTGGCCCTGCTAGGATCTCACAAAGTGTTAACAGTTACCTGAGAGAAAGCTGAGCATCAGCTCAAGAGGAGCAATGGTATGACTACAGAATCTGACCGCTCACAGAAGATTGGACTGGAGATCAATCCCATCCTCAGCCCTCACTGTGTATCCTAGACCATACAGGAGGCAGGGTTTACAAGTACTTTAAATAATGCTTATATTTTTGTGAATGTATGCCAAACAGTTCCCTATCTATTAGAGACGATTGCCAATTTTTAATGGTTACATATCTGAAAATAATTTAAATAAAAAATGCTGATATTTTCATAAAGGTATGTCAATACTTTATAATCTGCTATAGACAATGGCCTTTTTTTTTGTCTATTTGTTATTGTCAAATACTTAATTCTATTCCACTACTTTAAACTAACAAAAAACAAAACCTTTTTTCATTTAAAAGTGCATCAAATTTTGTTTTTGTGCGTTTTTAAATTTTCCTGCTTGAACATATTCATATTCAAAATATCTTAATTTAATGCAAATTAATTTAATTTACTGTTATAATCAAAATTATGCAATATTTTATAACCTAAAACTAGCAAGCAATGAAAAACAAACTTAATTCAGAATTCAATTACCAATAACCCATGCCACTAATACTTTATAGCCTCAGGGACTACCATCTTTAATCCAAGATCACCATTAAGCCCTTCTTTCTAAAGCAGTCATCGGCAGTAAGTATTGACCAGAGCTCAAGACTAGGAGACCTTTTATCACTCATTTATTTGTTCTCAAAAACATATAATGCTTGTACTCGTAAAAACAGTGTGCCAGATAAAAGTAGTACATCTAATTTTGTGTTGCCATATATCTTATAATTCTCAACCAAACCCTATATTGGTGGTTGTCCCAAGATTTGTTTGATCAAGACCGGGAACACAGGGCCTGGAGGAGGAATAAAGGACATAGCAGGAGCAGCACTCCTCATATCAATGGAATTGTTACAATTGTATCAATGAGATTATTTAAACGAGTGCCAGCAGTAAAGATTGGCCGAATACTTTTGGAAATTCCTGCAGTATTTTTTTGCCTCACGAGGAGTACTGATAAATTGCACTAAACTCATTGAGGGAGAGACAAAACAGTCCTTAAGAGAGACAATGTAAGGTCTATGATCCAAGTGAGGGCTGATGTGATCTCCAAGAGTTATCCTCCATGAACCTGGGTCTTCACTCTCACCTTGCAGCTTACACCAACAATAACAACAACACTGCATCTCCGACTATGATTTTCTTAAAATATATGTACAGTTTGTACACTTAGTATTTTATCTGGGTTTTTTTTCAAAGTTTTTTTTGTATTGTTTTTTTTATACACATTTCAACACTTGAATGCCGTGGATACATACTCCTATACTCAGTCATTCCAGGGTTTATCACAGCTTTTCGATTGGTTTATACAGTAATGTTGTGACATACTTCTTGCGAAATCTGTGAGTTGCACTTAGTACCATGACACCATCCTGAAATAGAGGCAATATAGAAAGTGACCTAAACATCCCAATAATAAACACAATCTGAAATCTTAATAAAAAATATGAATACAACATTACTGTATATTATACACAATTAAAAATCAATGTACACAAGTGACTCAAAGCAAACTATATGAATCAAGCAAATTATGTTTGCTCGTTTTCTAAATCATATGTACTCCATTGGGTTATAAAACCAACCAAAAATTATATTCTTCCAATCTCCCCACTTTATTATACCCGTCAAATGAACATAATGTTACACCTCAGCAAAAAGTGAGTCATTATACTGTCAACTTTATAACTTTAGAAAAACTCTTGTTATCAATGAGGTATTGAATTTCCGTGGCTGCCAACAATACTATTCATGCAAGCAAAAATGCTTCGTACAGTCTGAATTCTTTTTATTTTAAATATCTTGTTCTCAAAACAAAATAGATAAACTTCAATGCAGGGAACTTATATAAGGGAGATAATTATAACTTGCCTAAAGTAATAAAAATTTAGATCTTTAAGAGTGATACCCCTTAGTACAATTTTAGTAAAGTATTTCTCCAAACTGTTTTTTTACTATTTAACCAGTATACTGGCTAGTGCGAACATTTGACTTTACTTTTTATATTTGCTTCAAATGTTTTCCGATTACAGCTGAGTTAGGATACATTCAACAATCTGTGGTGATAATTAATCATCTTGAGGTATGAAAGCAGGAGGTTAAAGTCTTGTTTCTGCCTATAACATTATCTCTTGTACAAATATTTTACTTAAATTTTCCTTTTCTAGATAAACTTGGTAAATGCATGCAGTTTTAGGTAAATCTATCCAGATGAATGCTTCATTACCTATTTTAAACAAACATAAGTGCTCATTTATGATAGTGTTGAAGTATAATTTTAGACCCAAAACACCATCTAAGACTGACAGGCAACAGAAGGCCATTCTTAATCTGCAGTGTTCATTTATAAGTGTACTACCAACAATGTTTTATTCATCTGGAGAGAGTTCATTTATAGCAGATATCCTGCTATCTTCATTGTTATAGCATGTTGTAAATAATAACCAAACTCGTATTTTATCCTGAAACCAGTCACTCTGGTAAATGTCATAATCAGCTGCAAATAAGCAATGGAACTTTGCTAGTACAATTTTTTTACCATACATTATTTAAACAAGAGGGCCATGATGGCCCTTAATCGCTCACCTGATGACACAGGCTTTAAGTAGGCTCAAATCTGGCATCAAGTAATTAAGAGTTATTTACTTTAGAAATTTTTGGTGAAAATTGGACCATAAGTGTGGCCACTGGAATGATAACACTTTCTAGAATTTTACCAAGTAACCTACTGAATCCACATAACTCACTTCAAAACATATGTAAGGTTTCATACTGGCAAACATGATGGTCAAGTTTGGTGAAGAATGGGCCATCAATGTAGCCTCTTAAGTGTTTTCACACGGTTTTTCTAAAATGTAACCTAGTGACCTACTTTTTGACCCCATATGACCCAATAAAAAACTCATCCAGGATTTTATGTAGACAAACATTCTGACCAAGTTAAATGAAGATTGGCCAATAAATGGGGCCTCTAGTGTGTTCACAAGCTTTTTCTAAGATTTGACCTAGTGACCTACTTTGTGACCCCACGTGACCCAGTTGCAAACTCATCTAAGATTTCATGCCGACAAACATTCTGACCAAGTTTGGTGAAGATTGGGCTATAAATGTGGTCTCTAGTGTGTTCACAAGCTTTTGTCTAAGATTTGACCTAGTGACCTACTTCTTGACCCCACATGACCCAGTTATGAAGTCATCCAAGATTTTATGTAGACAAACATTCTGACAATGTTTGGTGAAGATTGGGCTATAAATATGGTGTCTAGTGTGTTCACAATTTTTTTTCTAACTAAAATTTGACCTCGTGACCTACTTTTTGACCCCAGGTGACCCAATAATGAACTCATCCAAGATTTCATACAGACAAACATTCTGACCAAGTTTGATGAAGATTGGATAAAAATTGTGGCCTCTAGTGTGTTCACAAGGTAAAATGTTCACGACGAACGACGGATGAAGCGGTATCACAAAAGCTCCCCTTGAGCACATTGTGCTCAGGTGAGCTAAAAAACAATTATAAATAATAATTACTAGTATAGCTATTGAGTTCCCCAACTCCTTACGAGGCAGTCATCATTAGTAAAGCAATTCATATACAATTAAAGAAAGATGATTTCTTTTTTTTTTTTGTCTTTCATGAAAATAATAATTGACTAGGCAATTACAAGAGCTGTCTGTAGAACAGTACTCTCCACTTTGTTAGTGCTGGATCATAAAAAGAAAAAGGAGCATATCTTTCAAAATTATTTTTTTATTTACCTGCTCTTTTGAATAGGGTTCTTATTTTGATAGTAAACATATATTTTTAAGTTTGAAGAGAATATTTCTGACAGTTTTCCAGAAAGGAAAATATTCAAAAAGGTTAGCTGATGCCTAGAAGAGGGTCATGAAATTAACTCTTTTTTTTTCGAAGTGGAGCAAATAATTATTGCTTTATTCTTCTTAAGCATAAATGCATAAATCATATTTTAAGGCAGTAATTTTGTAATTTAGTTTGCTGATATTAGAAAATGATTTGTTAGTTGCAGCAAATTTCGGGTGAATACTCAATAGTACTGGACAGTGTAACAGTACTAAAATTAATTTCTGGGTGAATATTATTAGGCAATAACAGTTAAGTTTTCTTTGATTTTCTGTGAGGATTGCCTTACCTGTTCTTCATCTGTGGCCTTTTTTGTCACAGAAGTTAATTTAGACATAAATACAGCAGACATAATTTTGAAATACACTTACATACAAACAATACCCCATGAATCAAAATTAATTACCTACAAAAGATACATTGGCAAGACAAACCTTTTAAGTAGGCTTCATTAGATAATATTGTAGTACATTATAGTTTTTATTTTACTGACTTGCGACACAATCCAAGTCATGGATTGCATTAGGGCTGTTTGATAAATTGCTATACATTTGTTAATATACATAAACACTGCAGAAATCAACACAATCTTAATTGCAAATGGTCATTATAACATTGTACAGCAGCTGGTATTGTTGGTTGAAGACCTCAGGCAAATGTCTGGGTATGATGACCAGAGTTTGGTAAGTCAGCTGGAAGACCTTCCTACATGAAGTTTTCACCAAGAACTGACACACCCATGGCTGCATTAACAAAATACAGTCTGCACTTGTTGTTACCACTACAGAGGTGTCAATATTTTCAGTGTTGACCTAACATAGCCCCATCATCTCTGTTAATTTTTATCAGTTTAATTTAGTACCTATCTAATGGCATTTCAACAGACTTTTTTCACACTGTATCACTTTATATTCTCGATCATCAGCTGGTGCTTCACATCTGCACTTTACTACTTATGACACAATGCTGTTTCAGACTTTCTTAAGATGTAAAATTTCAAAACACTGTAGATATGTGGTTACTGCAGGGAACAGCTAAGCCTAATTAATCCACTGCAAATTGTCCTGGATTTACATATTGCTTATTAAAGAGGTTGAAGATTAGTTAGTGTGATTTTACTGTGTTTTACTAAGCCACACTTAAACTTAGAGTTAATTATGCCACACATTTACAGATTTCCTTCCCTAAGTCATATTTTCCAAATGGCTCCCAAACTGCAACAGAACATCTGCCTTAGCAGTGCCCTAGAATTGTAAAGAAGGATCCAGCAACCTGGGTTAACATCTGGATTAGTTATTAGAAAGGCCACAAAGTAGAAATTGTAAAAAGCTTGTTGTTTTTCCTTACACTTTTTGTTCATCCAAGTTTCCATGAAATATAGTGTAGGTTAAACATTTGTACAAACTGAATACATATTTAGACTATAATGCCATAGCATTAAACTGATTCTGACTTTTATGTACTAATTAATTGCCTTTGCTACATATAAATTCTGACCATTATTTATATTTAAATATAATACCGGTAGGTTATGTTCACAGGAATGAAAACAACTGACTGTAACTAATTATAATTCATTTTAGCTTTATTAATTACAATTTTGACAAGCAATATGTAAGAAGTAAGGATTTGATTTATTTTAGGGCCAAATCCCCACTCTCCCACCTTCCCCTTACTTTTCTAAGATCAACCTTTTTACTTATGTCCAACCAAAGTGTTGACAACAAGTGCAAACTACTTGTCTAAGCGTGTAAATACTTACCTTAATTGAAAGAGCATATAAATGATTCAACATCACATGGTTTGGTTCAGGGAGTAGCGTGGGTTCACACTGAAATAGACCAGCAATCAAATAACATAGATGTGGAATTGATCATTTTCGGAATTGGACAATTACATAATACATGTAGAACAATAGTGAGAGAGAACTGACAAGCTACTGAAAGTATATGTGCAATGCTATGGACAATGTCAGGGCAATAGCCTGGCCATGTCTGTCAAAGTATAAGAAAAGCCTATCTTTAAGTTTGAAAAATACCTATTATCATCATCATTGTAATAGTCATGATTTTTTAACAATTTTCTTTGATTTGGAATGAAGATAAAGCCTGATTCATCTTTCTGAGAGTATTTCACCTTTCTGAGAGAGTTTGAATAAAAATACAATACCTCCTCACAGCCCACACATCCCACCTCCTCACCCCCAATTCATTTTTTTATAGAGTCTGATAGCCAATCACTGGTTTGTTCACAGTTTGTTTTTTAAAAAGGTTACACTTAACTTGCATATTTTTAGTAATGTATGACTGAAAGACAATCAGTAAATATCTACAGCAATAGATGTTTTGTTTTATTTTTGAAATACATTGCAGCGACCATTTATGATCATTATAGCAATGTCCAGCTTTTTGGTGAAGGAAAACCCCAGACATGTGTCTGAATAGAACCACCAGCGCACCGAAAGTCAGCTGGAAGACCTGTTCACATTAAGTCCTTCGCCCTGAACGGGATTCGAACCCACACAGTGAGTGGCTAAGCAGTCAAGAGTTACAAATCAGCGACTGTACCACTATGCCATGGGTGCACCCCACAGCAACAGAATAATATTTGATAACAAAATGTCCCTGAATTGCTCACCTGAGGACTCTAGCTGTCTAAAACTAAATGTACATAACTATGTCTTTGGTATCTAGTGACCTAGCTATTTGTTAACAATTTCTAAGCACCAATTAACCCATCAAGACTTCAATACAGACAAGGAGTTTCATCAAGTTCTGTGAAAATTAGGCAAAAGAAACTCTTTTACGGTATTCGCAGGCTTTTTCAATGACTTGACCTACTTTTTAAGCTCATATGATCTATTTAAAAACAAAGTAGTTATCCCAGATTTCATGCAAACATTCTGATCAAGGGAGATCAGAAAAGCTTATCTTGAGCAGGCTAAGATGAGGTGAGCAAATAAAAACAATGTAAAATGTCATAAAAATACATATTTTAAATTGTTAATTTTATACAGTTTGTAAATATAATATTTTTTGTAATAGGAATCTTTTATTATTTGATAATGACTGGGAAAAAACCGCTGATCTATTCAACATAGTTGAATAATACAATTTTTTTTTCAAAACAAATGTTTTGAACAGGACTAAGTATATAAAAAGGAAATAAGAAAACTACAATTACAATTTCTTGGTGAAGAAACTTGGTTGTTATTTACTCAATCAAATAAACACTTGGAAACCCAAATATCAATTTGCTGTTAGCTAGATTAAAAAGGAAGTAAACCAATTCTGACCAGCTAGATGGATGGGTACACTGGATGTACCGATAATGAAACTTTTCCTGGGCAGAGAAAATATTACACAATAAGAATAATGTTAAGTTCAGTAGGCCTTTCCCTCACTGCATTCTGTCAGAAGAAACTTTCTGCAAATAGTTTAAATTTTCTATTCAGGTTTGTTGGGTTTAAAGCACCATCAGTTACATTTCGGTCATCCGGAGACGTAATCACTTAAAGCAGATGTACGGTAGCTTTCTATGTTATAGCTTGCAATGAACACTTGAAACCCAGTGTCATTATCCTGATATGATACCGAGCACTTAAAATGACACCTATTTTTAGTGTTTTAGTGTAAACAAGACAGCTTTACCAATATCATTTTCAATATGCCATTGATATATCACTACCTGAGTTTGAACTTGGAGCTATCTATACAGAGAGCTGATTTATTTAAAGCAACAGAGTTGGTCAAATGAAGGCTGTAATGTGACAAACAATCCCATGAGCTAACAACAACAAAAGAGAAAAAACTTTACATACTAATTGTTTACATTGCTCACACATAGCTCACAGCTTTATCAGTGTTGTTTTTTTGCTGCTACTGGCGAGGCAAAGCTACAGTAAAAATCTAATTTTTTTGTTAGAGTGACAAACTATGGCCAATCTTCTCCCAGACTGAGTGAATGGGCTGTCATCACAACAGGATACAGTCTCTGCCACTATCATCACCCACACCAACATGGCTGACCCATAACACAGACAACATGTTTGACCTACCCACAAATAGGAAACATTGTTGACCCCAAAACAGGACCCAAGGACCCTGTTTACATAACCTTCCAGAGTTATGTGACTACAATGTGTGTGCAATGATAAACAAACAGCAGCTTCATGATTGAGGAGACTACCGTCCTGTCATAACATGCATCCACAGCAGCCATAATGACATGGGAAATGTATCGGATGCAATGAAATATGTAATAACAACAATGATGCAGGAGAGCAGGCTTCAAATGTTTAAAGATATATTAACACAAAAAAGGCAGCTCATTAAATTGTTTTTTGTTGTTGACAATGTTTTATTCTTTTTTGATTCAATGCCCCCAACACAAGGCCTCTCAGTCCACTTGAAGATATAGAAGTTCCTTCATGATGATAGCCTGTCATTTACGTCTGGAATGATAACACACTAATTAACATTACCCTGTACCGCAATGAGTAACTTCTGAATCCCCTTGGCCACTCACTGCATTGGTTTGATTCCTGGATGGGGCAAAAACTTTTGTATGGGGAGGTCTGACGTGATGCCCCTGATACCCTCCCCAGACGTTTGTCTGGGGTCTTCTATCATTAGTAATAGCTGGCGATTGCTATAATGATGTTTTGTTTTTTAAATACCTAGCTGCGAGCAATTATGATCATTATAGCGAAGTCCAGCTTTCTGGTGGAGGCAGACCCCAAACAAATGTCTGGGTAGAACCAATGGTGCACTGTAGGTCAGCTGGAAGACCTGCACACATTAAGTCCTTTGCCCTGAACAGAATTCTGATATTATGACTAAACTATGTTGCTGCAAATAAACAAAATAGACAAATGGTCAATCCTTTCTGCAACAACCTTTGAAAACAGATGAAAAAGTATGAGAACCTCTGCCCTCATAATTATGTTAACATTTTTAAAACTCAAACAAGCAACCTTGGGCATGGGAAGTCCATACCGTCAGCTAGATGGGTCCATGAAATAAGTTTGACAAAAAATGTGTAAATAGAAAATTTCTCTTATTAAAAGACAATTCAACTCTAGCAGTTATTTACTTGTAAATACTAAATTAATCAGTTTTCTTTTCCAAAATGTAAAGAAAGTGCACCAATTGAAAAACAAAATACCCTTGATATTTGAACAAGCATGCAATACATTTATGTAACATTTTACAAGACAAAAACACACACACAGTATCATAAACAAATTTTGTTTGCAAATTGCATTTAGGTTTAATGAATAAACTTAAAGTTTGTTTTTGCGTTTTGTTACATCGCACAGACACAATTATAGGCATATTGGCGATGTCCAGCTTATTATTGATGGTGAAAGACCTTAAACTTATGTATGGGTCGGACCACCAGCACACTGCAGGCTGGCCGGAAATCCTACCCACATGGAAGTTCTCGCCACGACCGAACTCACAACGTGAGGTGCTCAATAGTTGAAGACACTGTCTCTAACCACTCAGCCAAAGGCACCCAGTTAAAGGTTTAACCTTACCTTAAATGTACATAAAATGTTACACCTAAGCTTGTATGTACACAAAATGATTAATACATAAATGGTTTTCCTTAGATTAAATGTATATAAAATGGTTACTTTTTTGCTTACATGCATATAAAATGATTTTTACCTACATTTTTTCTCCTTAGCTTAAATGTACATTAAATGGTTACATTTTAGCTTACATGTACATAAAATGATTTACGTCTAAATGTTTTCTCCTTAACTTAAAATTTAATGTACATGTAGTGGTTACATTACAATGTACATGTACATAAAATGATTTATACCAAAAATGGTTTGTCGTTAGCTTAAATGTACATTAAATAGTTACACCTTAGCTAACATGTACATAAAATGGCACATAACTTAGCAATTACAAATGGTTTGTACCAGTGTGTCATATGACAAGAATCACAATACTTTGGTTACATGTTACATGCTGGTGTGATGAATACTTGAAGCCAGACTAACCTTCACAAAACAATAATTAGCCTATACATGTGGGCATAAACAAATTTAACAATATTCTGATCACTCACATTAAGTGCTTTGGGATAGTTACATAATTCTTAATTCACTATAATAGCATGTTCCTAAAGATCATATCTGCCATATTTCGTAAGTTAATCAAATTTACCTGGAAAAATACATAAGAACAACATTGGGCGCAAGTTAAGGGTTGTATAACCCTTATTAAACCCTTTTATAAAATCCCAAAGCATTTACCTATATTATCAAATAGGTTGTGGCTGGACATTGAACCAATAACCCCAGGATTATTGATTTTACTTCAGTTTGATCTGAATCAATTACAACACAATACTAGATCTGTATGATAGAGCTGGACTGTCCCAGAGTTAACTTCCAATGGTGAAAATCCATTATTTGTTCAGTTCTCCTTGCCTGTTACAGCAGACAGTTGAGATCCATGCCCGACAAATCCCACTGGAAGTCTTTAACAATATATCTAATTACTTTTGCAAGAAGTAGTTAGCAAATGACTAAAAGTCAAAATTGTGTTAAGACAGGCAGCAAAATGAGGGCTTCAACACATACACTGTGTTCTCATCATGTCCTGAAGTAAATCAATACTCTGAAAGTGTAACTATATTTATAACTAGTCTATGATTGTGACATATTTAAAGGGAAGTTAATTTGATATCATTTTGCTTAATTTCAATTTCCCGTATCACATTTTCATTGTGATCTAGGAAGTCAATTGATTAAATTTCATGAGCTGCTACAAATTGATTGAGGTTATACAGAAAGATATGTAGAACGTATTGAGTAGTATCAACTATTCAACACTGGTGGTGTTTTTTGTTACTTTACACATGCAGAGCACAGAAACAAAGGAACCATAAATTTTAATGTTTCAGGCCATAATTATGTGACAATAATAATAAAGTCAAATGTGTACATCGAATATATGTTTTTGTAAAATGAAAAAATAACATATGATTGCATAACTGTCAATATGAATCCAGTGACCACAGGTGCAAATCGAACACAAAAGTTGTCAAACATTACAGTCTGCAATACTACTGATGTATGTTCCGTTCATTTAGTAGTCACAGGAACAAAACCTGTATTTAAGGATATAATAACTTCTGATGAAGTTTATTGAATGAATAATCAAAGCCGATTGGTGAGACAGAGAAAATGTGAAATGAAAGCATATAACACCTTATAGTGCTGCCTTTACTGCAAGAGCATGTCAAGACAAGCAAACAGGTTCTACATAAAGCCACCTCATTAACAAGCAAACAGGTTCTACATGAAGTACCTCATTAACAAGCAAACAGGTTCTACATGAAGTACCTTATTAACAAGCAAATAGGTTTTACATGAAGCCACATCATTAACAAGTGAACAGGTTCTACATTTAGCCACCCTATTAACAAGCGAATTAGTTCTACATCAAGATATCTCATTAACAATAAAGTGGTTCTACATAAAGCCACCTCAATAACAAGCCACCCCATTAAGAAGCAATCTAGTTCTACATTAAGCCGACCCATTAACAAGAGAATTAGTTCTACATCAAGATATCTCATAAACAAGCAAACTGTTTCTACATTAGGCCACCTCATTAAGAAGCAAACTGGTTCTACATTAAGCGACCCCATTAAGAAGCAAACTGGTTCTACATTAAGCAACCCCATTAAGAAGCAAACTGGTTCTACATTAAGCGACCTCATTAAGAAGCAAACTGGTTCTACATTAAGCGACCCCATTAAGAAGCAAACTGGTTCTACATTAAGCAACCCAATTAAGAAACAAACTGGTTCTACATTAAGCAACCCCATTTAGAAGCAAACTGGTTCTACATTAAGCAACCCCATTAAAAAGCAATCTTGTTCTACATTAAGCCGACCCATTAACAAGAGAATTAGTTCTACATTAAGCGACCCCATTAAGAAGCAAACTGGTTCTACATTAAGCGACCCCATTAAGAAGCAAACTGGTTCTACATTAAGCGACCCCATTAAGAAGCAAACTGGTTCTACATTAAGCAACCCCATTAAGAAGCAAAGTGGTTCTACATTAAGCGACCCCATTAAGAAGCAAACTGGTTCTACATTAAGTGACCTCATTAAGAAGCAAACTTTTTCTACATTAAGAGACCCCATTAAGAAGCAAACTAGTTCTACATTAAGTGACCTCATTAAGAAGCAAACTGGTTCTACATTAAGTGACCACATTAAGAAGCAAACTGGTTCTACATTAAGCGACCCCATTAAGAAGCAAACTGGTTTTACATTAAGCGACCCCATTAAGAAGCAAAGTGGTTCTACATTAAGCGACCCCATTAAGAAGCAAACTGGTTCTACATTAAGCGACCCCATTAAGAAGCAAACTGGTTCTACATTAAGTGACCTCATTAAGAAGCAAACTTTTTCTACATTAAGAGACCCCATTAAGAAGCAAACTAGTTCTACATTAAGTGACCTCATTAAGAAGCAAACTGGATCTACATAAAGTGACCTCATTAAGAAGCAAACTGGTTCTACATTAAGCGACCCCATTAAGAAGCAAAGTGGTTCTACATTAAGCGACCCCATTAAGAAGCAAAGTGGTTCAACATTAAGCGACCCCATTAAGAAGCAAACTGGTTCTACATTAAGCGACCCCATTTATAAGCAAACTGGTTCTACATTACGCGACCCCATTTATAAGCAAACTGGTTCTACATTACGCGACCCCATTTATAAGCAAACTGGTTCTACATAAAGCCACCTCATTAACAAGTAAACTGGTCCTATATTAAGCCTCCTTATTTCAACATTGTGCCAACCAGTCCTGGCAAGCTTTTATTTATAGTTGTGCATTACAAACAAAACATTTTGAAAATACTTATATAATCAACTGTTTTTATTATTTTAATTTTTTTTTACATCGCGCTGACACAATTATGGTCATATTGGTAATGTCCAGTTAATTATTGGTGGTGGAATACCTGAGGCCAATATCTAGGTAGAACCACTGGCAAATCGCAGGTTTGCTTGACAATCGCCTCACATGAGAGTGCTTGCCTCCGGGACTCAAACCGTACTTGCTTTTGGGTAACACTGCCTACCCTGACTGCTATTGGGTAACACTGCCTACCCTGACTGCTATTGAGTAACACTGTTCACCCTGACTGCTATTGGGTAACACTGTCTACCCTGACTGCTACTGGGTTACACTGCCTACCCTGACTGCTCTTGGGTAACACTGCCTTCCCTGACTGCTTTTGGGTAACACTGCCTACCCCGACTGCTATTGGGTAACACTGTTCACCCTGACTGCTATTGGGTAACACTGTTCACCCTGACTGCTCTTGGGTAACCCTGCCTTCCCTGACTGCTATTGGGTAACACTGCCTACCCGACTGCTATTGGGTAACACTGTCCACCCTGACTGCTATTGGGTAACACTGCCTACCCTGACTGCTATTGGGTAACACTGTTCACCCTGACTGCTATTGGGTAACACTGCCTACCCTGACTGCTACTGGGTTACACTGCCTACCCTGACTGCTCTTGAGTAACACTGCCTTCACTGACTGCTATTGGGTAACACTGCCTACCCTGACTGCTATTGGGTAACACTGTCCACCCTGACTGCTATTGGGTAACACTGCCTACCCTGACTGCTATTGGGTAACACTGCCTACCCTGACTGCTATTGGGTAACACTGCCTACCCTGACTGCTATTGGGTTACACTGCCTACCCTGACTGCTCTTGGGTAACACTGCCTACCCTGACTGCTATTGGGTAATACTGTCCACCCTGACTATTGGGTAACACTGTCCACCCTGACTGCTATTGGGTAACATTGCCTTCCCTGACAGCTCTTGGGTAACACTGCCTACCCTGACTTCTATTGGTTAACACTGTCCACCCTGACTGCATTTGGGTAACACTGCCTACCCTGACTGCTATTGGGTAACACTGCCTACCCTGACTGCTATTGGGTAACACTAAAACCGTGGTTTTAACTTACATGTGCAGGTGTGTCCTTATTGAGGATGACCTGCAGCAGATGGGGAGGTAGTATAGGCGGGCCACTTTGTTTTTCACCAGGTTTCCTCACAGGCACTTCCTGGGAGTACTCACCTGGCGGCGAGCTGGACAACTCTGTACCTAAAAGCAAAAAAAGCAATATTTATTCAATTGTATAAATCTATACACATATAAAAGCTACAGATAATGACAGAAAACATGTCCAAGAAAACAATAATGCCACTACATTTATACATGCGTATAATGCATTCATTTGCTCTATGTTAAGGGTGCAAATGCTGTATGCATTTGTAAACAAAAAAATCCATTGGCAGACTATGATAAGCTACAGTGGCTGCACAGTCATCGCATGGTGCCTGTAAGATGTATCTCTATGTTTGACAAGATATATGGGTCAACATAGAAATTTAATGTGGCATTAACAATATTTTTGTACTGTCAAGTCTTTGTAGAAACACCAAAGCCATGCCCAAAAGATGGACATATGGTGACCATGCTTACTTAATGAATTCTGGATGACCTGTAGGGACACCATAACAAATGGAAGGTGGTACACATAAAAGTGTTTTAGACAAAAATGAACATGAAATGATGACTGTAACACCAAGGAATGACCATCCTATGGTTGCACAGGGATGCAGCCTCTTTGAAAGCCAGGAATTTCTATTATCACAAATTCAAAATATGCCACAATAATACGGATATAAATACTCTTCAATTGAACCATATAAAATTTCTGTTCTTGAAAAGAAAAATTATTATGAAAAAAAACTTCTGTACAATTGTTTTGGGGAAAATATATATATATATACAATAAATGGTTGGATAACTTAAATCACCTTTTCCTACAGTAAGTTTATTTTTAATTGCCAAAACAGGTTCAAAACGCATGTCCAAACAAAAAAGTATACAGTGAATAGCCATAATGGTTGGATGTTATGCAATCATTACACCTTTATGAATATTCCTGTATGAAAAGGGATGATAATGAATAAACAGTATGTGTCAACAGGGGATATATTTATGGCAACAAACGATTTTCACAAAAATAGAACCAACAATGTATGGACACAATACATATAAAAAATTTACCAGCATGACTTAGTTTATGCAGTACAGATTAACCTAATATATAGAGTACATATTTACCTAATATATGGAGTACCTATAAACCTAAACGAATATGGAGTACCTATTTACATAATATATGGAATACCTATTAACATAATATATGAAATACCTACTAACCTAATATATGGCATACCTTTTAACCAAATATATGAGTACCTATTAACCTAATGTAATATGGAGTACATATTAACAAAAAATATGGAATACCTATTAACCTAAAATATGGACGACCTATTGACATAATATATGGAGTACCTATTAACCTTATAGATGGAGTACCTATAAACATAATATATGGAATACTTATTAACTAAATACATGGAATACCTATTAACCTAATATATGAGTACCTATGAGCCTAATATGATATGGAGTACCTAATAACATAATATATGGAGTACGTATTAGTGATGCAGAATCGAACCGAAAACATAATCGATAATCGAATTGAATCGAACATAATTAATCGATTAAAATCTGTAAAAAATCGAAACTTTTTGATCAGGAAGTACTAATTTCTTTAAAAACTATTCTTATTTACTTTAATCAGGAAGTACTAATTTATTTTAAAACTACTCTTATTTACTTAGGCGAACAATAGACTTTATTTGCATATTAACAGTCTATAAAACATTTTCAACAAGTAAGTTATGTGAAACAATTTTTCACAATTAAACCTCTTGAACAATAACAAGTTAACTCAAATTTTATTCAAAGTTTAGAACCCTTTACATTTGAAAATTTACTACATGACATACTAGTAACGCTACTTTTAACTCAATGACTCACTGTAATGGATTGTTCAGTCTTTAAACAACACTTTAGACTAGATTTCAGTAAAGAACACTTAAACTCTATAACATTTTCATCGCCCGACATGACGCTATGTATGAATTACGTCCCTTTGAAATTTTTACTAACTAACGGAAAGAAATTTAACTACCGGAATTGATTTTGCAACAGGGAAATCGATTGTCGCAGACATTAGTAACCAGCGACAATTATTCGATTTAACTCGATCATCGTGACATCACTAGTACGTGTTAACCAAAATTATGGAGTACCTTTTAACATAATATATGGAATACCTTTTAACCTAATACATGGAATACTTATTAACCTAATATATGAGTACCTATGAATCTTAATATAATATGGGGTACCTTTTAACATAAAATATGGAATACCTACTAACCTAATACATGGAGTACCTATTAACCTTATTTATGGGTGCCTTTGAACCTAATATAATATGGAGTACCTATTAACATAAAATATGGAATACCTTTTAACCTAAAATAAGCAGTAACTATTAACATAATATATTGAGTACCTATTAACCAAATATATGGAGTGCCTATTAATACAAAATATGGAATACCTATTAACCTAAAATATGGAGTACCTATTAATCTAATATATGAGTACCTATTTATCTTATACATGGAGTACCTACTAACCTAATACATGGAGTACCTTTTAACCTAATATATAAGTACCTATTAACATAATATATGGATTAGCTATTAACCTAATATATGGATTACCTATTAACATAATATATGGATTACCTATTAACCTAAAATATGGATTACCTATTAACATAATATATGGATTACCTATTAACATAATATATGGATTACCTATTAACATAATATATGGATTACCTATTAACATAATATGGTTTACCTATTAACATAATATATGGATTACCTATTAACATAATATATGGATTACCTATTAACATAATATATGGATTACCTATTAACATAATATATGGATTACCTATTCACATAATATGGATTACCTATTAACATAATATGGATTACCTATTAACATAATATGGATTACCTATTAACATAATATGGATTACTTATTAACATAATATATGGAGTAAGAGTGCTAGACTCTCATACTTCAAGTTCTTGTTCAAACTGCACATGCTTCATTTTTTAATTTTAAATTTAAGTATTGACTTTGTTCATCAGATTTAGTTTATTTAAATTTACAAAAAAGACTATCCTTAATCGTGCATTTTGAGAGCTGTTATCAAAAGATGACACTGCTTTCTCAGAAGGCTCCTATAGTAGACAATGTCCCTTCACTATTAAGTCACTATTAAAATAATTTTTGACTTCTCCTATAATTTGTAACAGAAGTAAAAAAATAATATATTTAAATTATAACAAAAAATAATTCCATTATTAAGAAAATATTGACATTCTCACAGACAGAACTTTTAAACTGTTTTGGTGTGTTTGCACCAACACTTAATTTTTGCCATTTAGCTTTTTGTATGGGCAAACATTACTAGTAAACCACATAAGACTTGTAAGTGATCAATGTTAGTAACTACTATATCCTCTATGCTAGACTATGCACTGTGGTGCAATAATCAAAGCATATTCAGACATCCACTATTTTTAAATTAAATGTCTCTGGTACTCTAGACTGACTGGCAGACTTGTGTACTGAGATTGTCAAGGACAAACAGATCATCACTAGCATTCATGCCATACTCATTCTCACTGCATATAGTCCTAAGTTCAGTTTCAACACTGCCCTAGATCTAGGTCACACTCAGACATGACAAGGTGATCCTGATATAAGACACTTCTAAATCACACATTGATAAAATTTATTTAGAGTCCGCAAGATTGCAACAAGTCAAAAAAAGTTTAACAACTAACTATAAAGCTTTAACAACTGTCTGTAGCTTTAACAACTGACTATAAAGCTTTAACAACTATCTGCTGCTTTAACAACTGACTATAAAGCTTTAAAAAAACATCTGCAGCTTTTACAACTGACTATAAAGCTTTAACAACCGTCTGTAGCTTTAACAACTGACTATAAAGTTTTAACAACCATCTGCTGCTTTAACAACTGACTATAAAGCTTAAACAACCATCTACAGCTTTAACAACTGACTATAAAGCTTTAACAACCGTTTGTAGCTTTAACAACTGACTATAAAGCTTTAAGAACCATCTGCAGCTTTAACAACTGACTATAAAGTTTTAACAACCATCTGCTGCTTTAACAACTGACTATAAAGCTTTAACAACCATCTGCTGCTTAAACAACTGACTATAAAGCTTTAAGAACCATCTGCAGCTTTAACAACTGACTATAAAGTTTTAACAACCATCTGCTGCTTTAACAACTGAATATAAAGCTTTAACAACCATCTGCAGCTTTAACAACTGACTATAAAGCTTTAACAACCGCCTGTAGCTTTTACAACTGACTATAAAGCTTTAACAACAGTCTGTAGCTTTAACAACTGAATATAAAGCTTTAACAACCATCTGCAGCTTTAACAACTGACTATAAAGCTTTAACAACCGTCTGTAGCTTTAACAACTGACTATGAAGCTTTAACAACCATCTGTAGCTTTAACAACTGACTATAAAGCTTTAACAACCATCTGTAGCTTTAACAACTGACTATAAAGCTTTAACAACCGTTTGTAGCCTTAACAACTGACTATAAAGCTTTAACAACCATCTGTAGCTTTAACAACTGACTATAAAGCTTTAACAACCATCTGTAGCTTTTACAACTGACTATAAAGCTTTAACAACCATCTGCAGCTTTAACAACTGACTATAAAGCTTTAACAACCGTCTGTAGCTTTAACAACTATCTATAAAGCTTTAACAACCGTCTGCAGCTTTAACAACTGACTATAAAGCTTTAACAACCGTCTGTAGCTTTTACAACTGACTATAAAGCTTTAACAACAGTCTGTAGCTTTTACAACTGACTATAAAGCTTTAACAACCATCTGCAGCTTTTACAACTGACTATAAAGCTTTAACAACCGTCTGTAGCTTTAACAACTGACTATAAAGCTTTAACAACCGTCTGCAGCTTTAACAACTGACTATAAAGCTTTAACAACTGTCTGTAGCTTTTACAACTGACTATAAAGCTTTAACAACAGTCTGTAGCTTTAACAAATGACAATAGCTTTTACAACCAGGTATCTATAGAATTTACAGTTTAACATATCACATAACCAGGAAAATGCATAATGTTGATAATAAACAGGAGAAAGATTTTCTTCTTTGAAGGTATTTAGTCTTTTGTTCAATTCAGATGTAAAAAAGTTTACTTTAAAAGCTTAAAATTGTACCTAGTTGATTTCTTTCAGTTTTGTAAAAAGGTAGATTTACACCTTCTAACCAGTTGATTTAATGACAAATATTTCTTTAGACAAGTACCAATATTAACCTTCATCAGCATAGGTAATGTACTGACTGGCAACACAATTTCAACCTTAAGTTTTAAGTATAATTGGATTTTAATTGCTTGTCAATTGACATACAAATTACATGATCACCTTACACCACATGTGTGGCAATCCTAAATGAGATATTACCTAAAACTTATTGATCCACTTCAGTGCAAGTATGATCAAGATTTATGAGGGTGCATTATATTTTCTTTTAACAACCAGGCTTTATTATTGTCACTATACACAAAGGGAACTCATAAATAGAATTTCTACCCACAAAAAATATATTTTTGCAGCAGAAAAGCCATTTTTTATAGCTAGCAATATGTTTAACTTTGTCATTTTTGTATTGTAGCAAGCACGCTGAGATTATGTCTAAAGAAAATCAATAGTGTTGACTGAACATAACAGATGTGGTACAATGTGTAGATTTGCTTAAAACAGATGAAAACCTGCTGCTATTGTTGCTGCTGCGGCTTAGGCTGGCAATAGATCAGACAAAAGGTCACAGTATTTTTTTTCAGATGTATCAAAATAGAAACAGAATGCAGCTTAAATTATGAATAAAAACTAAATACAGCTTTATGAACAAAAGCTTTATCAATAAATGAAAGATCTGAAGAAGGGTTTGCAGTATAAACATAAGTCAAAAGCTCAGTTATGGGTTTCCAATTTATGATGAGCAGTGCAATTAGATGGCACAATTTAAACTGGAGGCAATGATATAACTACACACCTTTGTATTTCAGTGAGCATGTTATTCATGGTAAAATAAGTATGTTTAAAGTATGTAAAAGTAATGTCTGTTTTGTTTTTAAAATATATTGCAATGACACAAGTCCCAACAGCACCATCAAACTACATGTATTATTGGTGAAGGAAGATACAGACAGGTAGCTTGAGTTGTCATATGGTTACACTGTCACCTTAGTCTATTTCAGTTGACCAGTTCCATTTTTGATCAATGAAGTTTTGTATAACTTTTCAAGCTAGCATTATAACCATATCAGTAAATGACCTATAGAGAAGCCAGTTTGCTGACTTTAATGATGAAAGGGTTAATGACCTATATAAGGAATATGTTTATGTTTATTGGGTTTATCATCCCATCAACAGTAGGAATATCTAGGTGATACAAACAGTTTAGTTGTGATTACAGTGACTAATGGTAGCATATAAGCAAAGAGGTCAAGAGAGGCTAAAGTAAGTTTATTTTATTTTATTTTGTTTGTTTATTGAGATACAGCACCAGTCACATTATCCAGACACAGGCTCAACCAGCCTTGTTCAACTTTTACACTGTCTGATACATCTTTCTTTTTTTAAAGAAAAAAAAAGACCCACAGTATTTTTAACAAATATCCTTCTCAAAAATGTAAAGAGAGAAGTAAAATAAGAATTGATTAGGAAAATAAGGAGCCAGGTAAATTCTATACAGTCCAGACATATACAATGAACCCCTTTGTTTCTTCTGATTTATAGCTAGCAACAGCGCACCTTAGTATAATGGGGACATAACTGCTATGAATGCTGAAGGTGACCCCATAAACATGTTGATACACAGATGCCCCACTGGTTAGCAGGAAGACACTCTCACAGGAAAGTTCTCTCCTCAATTGAAACTCACAAAAGTCATAAGAGACGACACTACTGCCTGATCCTACCGCTCGACACTACTATTTGGCATTACTGCTTGGCACTTCTGCTCGACCCTACTGCTTGGCATTACTGCTCGACACTACTGCTGGGTGCTACTGCTCGACACTACTGCTTGGCGCTTCTGCTCGACACTACTGCTTGGTGCTACTGCTCGACACTACTGCTCAACACTACTGCTTGGCACTACTGCTTGGTGCTTCTGCTCGACACTACTGATTGGCGTTTCTGCTTGACACTACTGCTTGGTGCTACTGCTCGACACTACTGCTCGACCCTACTGCTCGACACTACTGCTTGGTGCTACTGCTCGACACTACTGCTCGACACTACTGCTTGGCGCTTCTGCTCGACACTACTGCTCGACACTACTGCTTGGTGCTACTGCTTGACACTACTGCTCGACACTACTGCTTGGCGCTTCTGCTCAACACTACTGCTCGACACAACTGCTTGGTGCTACTGCTCGACACTACTGCTTGGTGCTACTGCTCGACCCTACTGCTTGGCACTACTGCTTGGCACTTCTGCTCAACATTACTGCCTGGCACTACTGCTTGACACTACTGCTTGACACACAAGACTTTTCAGGGATTGTAATATTAGGTTTAAAACTTGGAGCAATGGATTAATGTGCTTAAAATTTATGAATGAACAGTTTTATGTCATATAAATCCACTATGTAGTGGTTTATTAAGGGAAGCAGTCTTAGTATTTTGTCCTCATGTTAACCAAGAAAAATGCTAAAGTTCTAAAAGGATACTCCTTAGATTAAAAGTGTTTATGAATAGGACTTTTATTGTAACAAGGAAATATTTTAAAAAAAATGAATGACTTAGTTGCAGTTAGAGATGTTAACTACTGGTAAGACTTTCAATACAACTTTAGATCCAAGAATATGAAGTCTCTGTGATCATCACCTGAGAACCAAGTATTTGAGTCAACTCCTGTTATAAAACTTGACAATGATCATCCATCATCATTCAGAGATACAAGCCAACTACAAAGTGAGTACTGTCTCCAGATGTTGACCAACCTAAACCATAACAGTCCATTGATTGTCACCTTAAGCAAGCTGGATGTTAAATTATCTCTTGGCCTGCTAAGTATGACACAATCAAAGACAAATGGTGTAGATCCAGATCAGCCAGATCTCACCTGGAGCATGCTGATCAGGATCTGCCCGCTTTGCTGTTAGTCTCAGGCAATGAAACAAGAAACCTTTGCATGTCATTGTTAGCACTAGGAATTTGGTATGGGCACAAAATAATTTAGCAGGCCCAATGTGAACAACCCACCACTAGACTGTTTATTTTGTTTTCGTTTTTGAGTTGCCTTGCTACAATCATTTATGATAATAATAGTGACATGCAGCTGTTTTGGTATAGAACCACCATGGACATTAAGTCCTTCGCCCCAAACAGGACTAGAACACATGTGGTGGAAGGCTATGCAAACAGAGGAGTTACAAATGGCGACTCTACCACTACGCCACAGGCACCCCACCACTAGACTGAAAACTAGAACAACAGTAATGACTCCACCAACGTTTAATTGGCACTAGCCAGAAGACCTGAGATAGTTATCCAATAATTAAATAGCCATAATTATAAACACTACAAATCTAAGCATATAAGTCGATATGACATTGAAAAGTATTAAATAGGTACAAAAAAGGGTTAAACTTTATAACCACTTATTATTAAGGCTAAGGCAAATAGTGAACATATTGATAAAACATCTCCCTGCTGGGAGCTGTCAGATCAGGATCTACACTTTCTGCTGCCCTTTTCTCAGTATATAAACCTTTACATTAAATAAAACAAATTAACAAATAAATAATTTAAAAGAAATTTGGCTTTTAACAATGTAGCATTATCTGATTATAGGCTTTTTGCATTAAGGATAAGATGTTTTTCTCTGAATTGTGTGTAACAGAAAGCAAAGCAGGTCATACTTACTGTGTTTATTTTTGTTGGTTGTATTGACACTATCTAATGCTAATGCCTCGAACACTTCAAAGTCTGACTTTTTCACAGTCACCACATTATTTAAAGTTCCTAAAGTGTTGGTTGTGGACGGCTGAAATAGAAAATAAATAGTGAGATAAGTAGTCATATATAACAGTATAATAACAGACCAAACATACACAAAATCTGAATCTTGGGCAATATGGGCTTATTTGCACTACTGATTATTGCGAAACACTCTACACATACCTATTTTAGGTTCATTCTGTATTGATATCTGATAAGCCACTATGTATACCTGTATATCTGAATCATAAGGTTGTTTGTAAGTGCCTTTCTTTAACTTCTAAATGAAATGAAAATTATGCAGTATGCTTACTTTGTAATGAAATGGAAATATGCAACAGATAAACACTAGGGTCGGCTGGCCGAAAACCAGTTTGATCTAGAGTTAACCACCCAACTGATAAGGTTTTAAGTGATAGGTAGGATAATAAAGACAAAACATGAGGTGGGAGGAGGGCTTTCTGAACCATGCATACAGTGTTAAAACATGCAAATCATTGTCTGATAATTAGGCATTACATTTCCAACATTGTCCAACAACATTCTGAAAATTGTCCAACAAAAATCGCAATGATCACTGCTCTCTAGTCTGTGTGATATAACCATGCCTTCACAACACTGTGTTTAGTTACTTTAAGGATTTCCGACTTTAATAGTGATGTCTCTGAATCAGGAAATGGTTATTATTTCTAGAAAGTATATGCTATAAATCATATATTGGCGAAGTTTAAGTCAAATTTACCGACTGATAAAATTTTTATACATAACTGAAGTTTACTACCCTTGATCGCCAGATTGACCCAAAAAGTCCGACCACCATGCCAGACAAAAGTTAATATGTTTTCCTTAACAAATAAAATGAATAAAAAAAACATGTATCTGTGTGTTGGTTTTTAATAGTACATCACAAATAAATCAACAAAAGATTTCCCAGACATAGAATATGTAGTTTAGAACAAGATAACAGTGTACGAAATTCGGATTTGAATCTACTAGCCCATTCGGGCTACCAGATAAGAAATTTTACTAGCCCGACACAAATTTCACTAGCCCAAACTAAGACATCATGAAATATCATATATTGCATGATTCTTTGCACATTTAAAAGAACCAAAAAAACACATGTTTGTCATGTTTTCAAACAATTTATTCGCGGCTTGACAGAATCATGTCTTATGTGTTCACACCCTTTTACAAAGGATGAATCGCTGTCGGGATTCATGTCTGTACACCATTTACAGACCATTTTACCATTTTGGTAAAATAGCCATGGCCTACTTTTCTGCCACGAAGACTGAAATTCCCGTTCACGCTTTGCCTCATACAGCTTTTTGCTGTCTTGCTTTGATCCTTGGCTGTCTACCTTACGCTTTGAACCCGGTTTCGCACCGTCAAAATATTTAAAAAAATTCGCCATTTTTGTTTGTTTGTTAGTTGTTGGGCATGCTCGATTGAAAGTCTTTAATGGAAAACCCGGTTTTCTTTCAATTCAAATCAGTGTTTCAGTTTAAATTCGTCTTCAACATGTAATTTTGCATGGATGAAAGTTTCCGTCTATTACACGAGTGTGTCCTGACAAGTACCTATTACTTTAAAAAAAAAAATGGTATTTAAAACAATACGATTCTTCCTCGACTCTGACTACACAATCGATCAGGTTCATACTATTTAATAAGCGTTCCTCAATCTAGACTCAATCTGGACGCTTATTGAATTATGCACGCACCGTTCATAATTTAATAAGCGTCCATGCATGATGCAATCTTGAACAATAAGCGTCTATTGATGAGAAATCGTATGCAAAACCCGATGTTTTATGCGGTTTTTGGCATGAATTTATGAATAACATCAGAAAAAAAACGGTAGCCCGGTCGGGCTAGTATCTGTGGAAAATCGGTAGCCCTTGCTGAAATTCGGTAGCCTCGGGCTATCGGGCTACCGCGAATTTCGAACACTGAGATAAACGTTGCAGATCGGCTGTGGATAAGAGGAAAAATGCACAAATGCTAAAAAACATATGTATGTTTTTTACTTATTTTACACTGAATAATACTGGTGCAACAAACTTTAAGTACATATTTATTAACTAGGACACCTAATGAACAAAATAGTATAAAAATTAAGAACTTTTACCGCTATGTTAGTGAAAAAAATAAATTTGACGTTCATCCCCCCTCAATTTATTTTCGACTCAATGCTACTGGAAAAGGCCAATGAATTACAATTTTGTCATTTACAAGAATAAAATTAAAAACTGTACATATTTCTTTCTCAATCTGGTAGAGGGATACAGAAATAAGTGTCAAAGTGAAAAAGTAGAAAGAAAAAAGTTGACCATTCGTTTCCATACCGGGATTCTAACCCACAACCCCCTGTTTTGAAGTATTTTAACTCTAACTTTGATGCTCTTCAATTGGAGGTGCAGCATAAGAATCGGAAATCCTTAAGTTCGAATTCATAACAATCCCTTATTTATACAAAACAATTCCTTATTTTTTCAGACAATCATCTCTCTAACAATAATAAATATATTTCATCAACACAAATGTGTCAGTTTTGTTAAAATAGCAATACAATTTCTTCATCAGAATTTCAGGGCATTTTATTATTTTTTAACACTGTACAGTACGTTTTCAGTATGGCCAATCTGTGACTGGAAATTTCACCCCATGCCCCTCAGAAAAAGTATATAAATGCCTAAATCCCCTACAAAGTCTTACAAAAATCTTGAATTGTTTTATGTGTTTAATTTTTAGAAATGATACAATTAAAACAAATGGAAAATTAAATTTCATTCAGGAAAATGATTGGGCATGTAACATGCATGTAATACACTCTTGATAACAAAAGAACCATCTACAGACAGTAGATTGCTTTTGCACTCAGTCCTCCTCCTGCTCATCAATTTCTATTGAACCTCCAAGTATGAAGTCAGTATGTCAGAATTCTAGTGTTTTTTTTTGTTTTTTTTTGGGGGGGGTTGTGTTTTTTTTTGTTAAATTGTGTCGCCACAATAAACATGGTCATTATTATAAGTGAAGGAAGACCCCAAACTTATGTCTGGTTAGAACCACCAGCTCACTGCAGGTTAGCTGGAAAACCTCCCCACGCTGACTGGGACTGAAACCCATGAAGTGAGGGGCAGAGAGGTTGCAAGTCAGCGACTCTAACCGCATGGCCATGGGCACCTCCTCAAGGTGTTCTAGCGATATGCTCTGGACAAAAAAATTTAAATGAAAAAAGAACAAAAAATGCCCCAAATTAACAAAGGGCAATAACTTCAGCTACAAAAGGAGGAAAAGTTATTGCCCTGGCAGTCCTACTCATTAATATCCATCCATCAAGTTTGAAGTCAATCTATCAAATGGTTTTAGAGATATTTTCCAGACAAAACTATGATGGCTGGAAATGACATAAGACGAAGCAACAGTGACAGAAAGATGAAGGGACAGACAACACGGGGACTAAAACTTTTCCCCCTTTCCAGGGAGCATAATAAAATGATCAAGCATGTGCCAAGATTAATTACACCATTAAATCGTTCATCTTCCTATTCCCATAAAGAATTTGCATGATCAGGTCGTTAAGTTTGCTCAATTCGTGATTCATTTTACAACTGCTTGGTTACCATCACCATTAAAACTACACATGCTTCTAAAAGGACCCACAATGCTTAATACTGATGTAATGACACCAGACCTGTAACATGAAAATCATTAGCTTTATCTGTTCAGAAATCACTACTTTGTCAGCATATGCTTACAGAGTTCAGAACATACAGATTTTGCTTTGCGAGCAGATATTAAGCCTGAGCCTGGGGATGGGTGCTTATTGGCTGTCAGTTATACGCAGTAACTGGATTAATGTTCAGACACCTGCTGAATGATCAAGAGACATTTTCAAGTAGTCAGGCCAGGTTTTATATATTGACTGGTCTTTCGGGAAGTTAAGCGACAACAGTGATTGTGTGGCTTGCAAAAGAGAACAATACTGGTTTTCAGACAATGGTTGATAAAGCTAACTAACAGAAATACAAAAATTGTACAGTTTATATTCTGACTTAGTAAATGCAACATGTTTTTACAATTAGACAGGACCTCTATACTAAAACAAGTATCTTAAAAAAGTATATAAAAATATGTGTCTAAAACAAATTTGCTTTGTTAGTTTGTTTTATTTTCAGAAAAATAATAACAAGAAGCAATTATAAAAACATATATAAAAAAATCCTGCTATTCTGGTGGAGGAAATCCCTAACAAACGTTTGAGTAGAACCACCCAAACACATCATTATTAGCTACAACACTGTCCTACATTAAGTCCGCCATCACGACTGGGACTCATACCCATGCAGTGAGAGGCGAGCAGTCAAAAGTCCACAACTTCGCCATTCCGCCCAGACGTCCCCAAAAATAAATATAACCACATAATGCAAACAATATCCCAAGAAAGCATATGATGGCATGTGTTGCCAGTTTCAAGGTCCTTATGCCTCTGATGATCTATAGAAATGAGGACAACTCATAAGCTGTGATCATGACACACAAACATCACCAACACATGCTGCCATGGAAACAATTTGTAACACAGCATTAACTGTCACAACTGTGTTGTTAACACTTACGCATAACTTAATCTGGAAAAACTAATTGTTTTCTCAAAAAGGGTACACATATAAATACTGTTATTGTATCAATAAATGTGGTATCCAACAGTTTGAACCATTTTGTTTTCTCTTGTGCAACCAAATTAATTGTTATTACCATAAAAAGATCCAGCCAAATGCTGTTTATTGGAGCCCTACACCTATATAAAAAGTACACAGTAACACCCCATTTGTCATTACAAAAATGTATTGTCTATCTAAATCAAGCTGCACAGTAAGCTATTTTTAAACTAAGAAAACCATGTGACCACTTACTTTTGCAAGTAATCAGCTCTGGCATCGATATCTATTTTTAGCTGAAATCACCATCATGGTTATTTATAGATTTGGAAAGAATGAAAATATAAAGTGATATATTTCACAATCTGTACTGTAATAATTGCTGTTTTATGCAGTAATCCTAACTCCCCACAACAAGGGAAAGACCTTTACATGAACATGAAGTGTATTTGATACAGGGAAACTGTCAGATACCACCTTTAAATGACTTTGGCCTGACCACAAAATCTCTGTAAACTAAGTAATAAATATGACTGCATGTATATGCAGGATAATTCTTTAATTCTGTCTTGATCGTATGGAAACGTCACCCTACAATCGAGGTCACAATCAAGGTCACTACACATTTTAGTGGTGGAAGGACAAATATGTGGTAGATCCACTGATGGTCCCCAAATATAGCCAGAAGATCTCAAATTACAGCTGTCTGTGTTTTAACATGCTTTATATTTAGCATCCCATAGCACTTCTTAGTAATTTGCCAACAACTATGTACATAGGCATGAGATTGCCCTGTTAGAAACTATGCAGCATATTGTGCAGATCTAGATCAGGCAGGTCCATTGAAAAGCTTTAGACATGTAAATATGTCAAAACAGAGAGGCACTGAACTTTGAAAGCCAACAAATACAATACAGTTTTGAAGAAAAAAAATATCTATGAATATTGTACATTCAAGTGATAATGGACAAGTAAATCTGAAAAAGGAATCAAAACTGGTACTACTTTGTCATTAAAACAGCTTGAATTAGCCTGCATGAATTTTATCTGGAAAGCCGTGATAAAATAAATACTTTTTTTACAACACACAACCCTCTACATGCCTCTATCCACATGCACATATTCAACATGAGTGTATTCAGGTGTGTATTACGAAATCTCCAGTCTTGATGACCTTAATACACTGAGTATTGCATCATCGCCTCACATGTTGAGAACATAAACCCTTATTAAACCATACTGCACATTATCTAAATTGTTAGGTTTTACTGACTTCATGCTTAGGTAATTACAAGTACTTATAGAAATTGAGGAGCAGTGGAAACTGGCTGATCTGGATCTACACTATCTGCCTAAGCTTGATTCATTTGTGCTAAGAGTTATCCAGTGTTACCAGTGGCAGTTGTGTCATATTGTATTGATTCTTCACTGACACTAAATACAAAAAAATCATGAATTTCATGAAACACCAACAAAACAGTTGAATGCTAGCTTTTAGCCACTCTCTTACAATGACAGTTCATAAATTTAACTCTGTCACAGGCAAAATGGGGTAAAGATAAATTATTTGAATATTGATCAAATAAATGATGTCAGTAATTTGTTTAGTTTTTGTATCAATGTGTATGTTTTAGACAAATAATGTTATAGTTTACAATCACATATCATCTGACTTAAGTTACCTGACTCAGTAAAAAGTACAGAAAATAATTCCATAGTTATTGCTAAGTTACTCAAGTTTTCAGACCAAACCAAAATATTTTATTTAAACACTTAATGCGAAATAAGAGAACCTCCAAAACGAACTACTTTATCTTAATTACGTCAAGGATCTTGACATTCATGATCATAAGCCTGTTATCTACGTGAGAAAACTCAGCGTAGGAAGATTGCTGTTAGCCTGTTAAACACATATTGATAAGCATAGGCAAGTAGTGTAGAACCAGATCACTTAGATCCCTGCTGGAAGCATATTTGCATATTGATGTAAAAAGTTGTCTATGAAACAGTGACCGGACCTGGTAGCTCAATTGGTAGAGCATAGGCTATAGGTACTGGAGGCCTCAGATTCAATCCCATGCAATGACATACCAAAGTTGTTAAAAATGGTAGTGGTATAGCTTCCTCGCAAATGCTCAAGCAAATATAAGAGTAGTTCCATGACTGGTTGGCTTGGTGTTAGAATAATGTAACTTGGTGTGGTTTCATGCCAGGTGTTCACGGCATGCTATACAAAGTGAAGGCAGCACTATATCTGCTTCAAGAGGACACCATCTCCAGATAACTGAAATACTGTTGGTGAGACGATAAATGAATATAAACATGAACATATGAAATAGTATGAGTTGTTAGAAAACACTGCAAGCTATGAGCTTTCTATAGTGCAATCACAAACATACACTGAGAGAAGAAAAAATGAATTCACTTGTTATGGAAGCCACACTTTATTGTCTCATCAAATAATGTTTGTGACTTTTCCATAAACGTATTGACAAAATGCAAATCATAGGCATTTACATATGGATAATAAAAGGAGCCTCCAATTCAAACAAAAATCATGTTAAAGTAGCAACCAAATAACTTATGATGTGAAGAACTATTTTCACAGGGATCAAGAAAAATTTGGTTTGAAAGTATTTGAAAACTTAAAATATATAAAAGAAAACAATGTTGTTATTATCTGGAAATGCTGAAATGGCATCCTATGAATTGTCAGTGGAGTTCAGTGACTTCAAGAGAACTATCAATGACCAGCCAATAAAGTAACTTATCTATCAATAAAGAGATTATTTACACATTAAATACAAATGTAGAAAGTAGCTTCCATAGCACAGTGGGTTAGCATGCCTATTTTCCAATTTTCTTTAATAGGTTGCAGGTTTAAATTATTCTAAATATTTTTTATATGATATATTTCCAATATGTTCAACATAAAAACCATGCTGCACATTTTATGTATTATACTTGTGTGTATTAACCCCATAACATAGAGTGCAAGCAGCTGAAACTTTTCTAGTACAAGGCAAATTGTGCCAGGGAGTCAAAAACCCATCACGGAAACATTTACATTTCATAGACAGTTTATGTTGTTAGCATTTCTGATGTATTTTCAAAATTGTATAGAAAATAAGATGTACTCCAATATAGACAAGATCTTACTCTTGTATTTACCTAATATTTTAATAAGAATTATTTATAAAAAAAAATAAAAGTTAAAAACTAGAAATACACAAATAAATAGACTTGGAGGTTTTTAACTTTAAAGGTGATCTTAAATCAAAGGTGAATGGATAAAACTTTAAATTAAAACAAAGATGTTTGTACAATATATATGCCCACCCATGCTAAAAGTTTTCATCATCTGTAAGTATGTTTTTAAACAAGTAATTTTGATAAAGCTTTTCACTTATTTAAATACATGAAGTAGCTTTATTGTACTAGAAACCTAGCCATCCATAACAAAACAACATATGTAAGATGTTAACATAGAGTGTATTTATTAAAGCAATGTTACCTCAGGCAGCCATACCGTATATCTTTATCCAAACTATTTATAATGGTCTGTGGTTTAAAAATAATACAACAAATTATTTGTTTGTAAAATTTGTAAACTGTAAATATCAAACAATGACATATTAGAAAATATGATAAAACAGCAAAAGCCTAGAATGTTTAATCATAGTTCAAGAAATCATTAAAATGTATTAACATTTATCTGAAGTCACAACCTGCTTCAAATAGTGTTAACCCAGATCTGGTAGATAGACTTTATCAGATCAGGAGATACATTGTTTGCTGCTAAACTCTACCGTATGTCGTGTTATCATGGCATTAAAGGTGGAATCTGACAGTTTGGACAAACATTTATTTTCCCTCAAATAAGCAAAAAAGTCATGGTTACCAGAAAAGGTCCTGCAAACTGCTGCTCATGGATGCCCTACATCTGTATAAACAGTGAAGCATAACTCCCCCACTTGTCATTGCAAACAGGTATTTCCTGTCTGAACCATACTGTATTGACAGCTATTGTTAAACTAAGAAAACGACATGACAACATAATTTTGAGATCACATTATATTGTCATACTGGTAACATGCTCTCACATCAATATCTATTTTCAGCAGAGATTACTATCATGCTCCTTTAAAGATTTGGAATGAATAAACGTTAAGTGTGTTTTAATCTAGCAATTTTTACTTTCTGACAATACAGGTAGTGTTCACTTAGACTAAAGAATGAGTTTATGTTGGAATCATGCTCAAATTCCCATAGCTGTGGTAAGATATTTTTAAATGCTTTTGGTATATTCAAATTGTCAGACACCACCTTCAGGTTGTTTTTCAACAAGTAATTCTTAGTACATAGTTTACTCCAGCAGGCCAGGATTTTGCATCTAAAATTCTGCCAAAATGTGATTTTTCCCATGAGTTTCAAAAACAAATAAACAATATTCTTAATATTAATACAATTAATTAAGATGAAGTTTTACATTCCAGGAGATTCTATCAACTACAATTAAATACAAAGTGGATAGAACGATAACAATTAAAAGTTAAAACAACTGCAACTTAAGTTGCAACCACTTTCTAATAACTCAATCACAGCCTTGGTAAACTGTCTTTTATACATTACATGTCAAACTGAAAAAAGAGAAATGGAGAGCAAACATGTCTTATCACCCTCTCAACAGGGTCATGGAAGGTAAACACTTGAGGACCCCAAGAAATGTGATCAGCAGCTGGTATCTGATTAACAACAATCTCCACTTTTCTCTCTTTCATTTTATTTCCCAACTTTTACTGTGTAGCAAACATCTCCCATTCTTACTCTGATCATATATCTAAACACACATAATATGAAGCTACCACATTAACCACGTTTTGCATTGACAACAATACAGAAGGCAGGTTTTAATTTAATTTTATTCTTGAATAAGTACTTCGGGATGGTACCTTTAATGTTCCTTTATACATAATATGGTTTCTAACTGAAGAAAGTCACTCAACTAAGCAATATCAGTAAATCAAAACATGCAGTTTGCTGTAGATGTAGAATATTTTTATTATTCAAAATAAGAGAAGGAAGAAAACAAAATTAAAGAAAACTTGGAACTATAAATTTATTTTTTAGAAATTACCAAAGACTTTGAAGTACCATTAAGTTAAAAAGAACAGCTGTCTTTACTGTTTCAGCTAAATGTACATATATATGGTCTATCGTTAACACAAGTAGTCATCTGGTCTATCTGTCCAGATGACTACACCAGATGACTACACCAATATAGGATTTCATCAGTTAAAATTTTAACTGAAAAAATAGTATTTGACAAATAGCATGATCACGGATGTTGTCAAAGAACTACTTAACATTATATGTTATTAATAAAATACTCCTGACAGTAAAATTTCAATAATCTCTATCAATAATAGGGTTCTCAGCAAAATACTTAATTATCTTGTTATTGTATTCATTGTAATGAGTAAAAGTTACAGAATAACCCTTGACTATATTCACATGTGTATTAAAAATCCAACATAACATTATACAACATACAAATGTTACAGTTAATAAAAACTTGTTTGTGTACAATATCAAGTATTATAAAACACTTATGACAATTAATGTTCTAGTTAGTTCAGTTATATGAAGTGTTATGTTATGCATCTGATTATTTCCCATACTTAATGATTAATCTCTTTTATTAAATTCTTTTGTTAAATGTCTTATAAACAAAAATACATAAATTCTCTACTATGTACCTGATTTCAAACTTAAAAAGTGACATATTAAAAAAGAAATCCTGTAAGTGGCAGGTCATTACTGTGTACAACAAGAGAAATGATGACATCATGTTATCTCATATTATTTACTGTGCCCCACCTTTCTTTTTCAGAAGGTGCAGCCCTTGTTACACAGCCAAGAGACTTGAATTTCTGAGTTCTTTGTGATCTATTTATGTAAGATTCTGACAAAGTTCAAATTTGATTAAAATTTGGATTTGCCATGTCTTCTTAATGTTTGTACATGTATTGATTTAGCAAACCTAAGGCCTACATAGATGGAGGTTTGTACAAATATGGTAGCTTCTCAAATAACTAAATCATCTGTAAAGGTAGATCTAATTTAAACAGAAACAGGGGTCTACTTCACCAACAGTTGCTAAAATGTGGCTTCTGACAGATTGCCTATACAGCTCTTAGTCTGTTAAGGGTATTATTATTTCTATTTACTGCCATGCACAAGTGGGCTTGGGGTGTAGAAAGTGTTTCCAGTATACTATTTACTGTGTAAGTGTTTTCTGCTATAAGAAATGTTAACTCTTGCAATCTTGATCAGGGCACTGTGCTGTGGAAATGTCTTGCTCCCACTTTTACATTTAAGTCATCTGAAAACCAATCCCTTGGTTTATTTAGTATGCACACGATCTCTTCTTCACTGCAATAAATGCAATCCATAAAAATGCATCCCCATCTTCAGTGAAAGATTTGTGCAGTAAAAAGAAATCGGGATAATTTGCTTAGCGTAAGAAGATAGGAAAACTTGGTATATCTTCTATAATCTGAACAGGAAAAACATGAAAATGGTAGAATAAGGCTTTGCTTGTTAAAATGATGCTGGACATAGGAATATAAGCCAGTTAAAAACTGAGTTCTGGTTCTTAAGAGAAATGACTCGAAAATTTAATTCAGTAGTGTTATAGTTTTTATACACTGCACTTCTATTCACCACAAAGTACCTATATACCAAGTTTTAAGTAAAAACTAGTTTTAAAACTAGTTTTTATACTATTTTTTGGACTATAAAATAAAAGTAAGGGAGATAAAAAAAAATCCTGATAGAAACGGTTCTTAAAACTGCACTCTTAAGTATCAAGACCTATCCAACATCCATGTTTGAAGTTAAGATGTGCAATGTCTGTCGTAATGTGCTCTGAAACAAACATTATGAGAGACAGACTAAAGGTTGACCACACTGACTGACAGATGGATGGACAAGGTGTCGGTAGGCCCCCTATGTCCTCCCACCACTTCAGGGAACATAAAAATATAAATTTGTTATTATGATACCAAAGCTGTAAGCTTACAGCTTACATTTCCTGGCTTACAGGAAGCACATACAAATGACAGTGAATGGGTTACTAAATATCACATGAAAAAGGTTAAAGTCACCAGTTGAAATCTTTCATCTAGAGCAATTTTTTTCTTGTTACTTTTTTTTTCTTCAATTTCTGGTAGGCGCCAAATAACCTTAGTTGTTTGTTTGACTTCACCTTCACCCCAGGTGAGTTTTATCACGGATCAATCAGACCAACTTGTTTCTAACATATATTTGAATTGTGTATTAAAACTGGTCATGGTTGGTGACACAATAGCAGAACTTATCCTGTTTACATATAGTGTATTTTTACATGGGTAGCAGCTGGACTGTAGATCCAATGGTGTTATCAAGCTTGAGTAACACAAAAGGGTAAAAAGTTTGCTGTCTGACCTATTGTCCATTGTGCAGAAAAAAATAAACACTGAAGAGGAGAATGTACTCTTGAATGAAGTACAACAACATAACCCAAGTTAACAACAGCTAATCTATGAACAGCATGGATTTCCATACTGCAGTAGCAAAAGAAATAGTATTTATTCTATCATTTTTTGCAGTACTGAGGCATTCGATTAAAAAAGTTTTATTTTTTGGTATCAGAACTTTGTGGCTGGTGTCATTTTGCCAATAAAACCAAGCACAAAAGTTTGAACAATCAACCAGTTTACCTTCCAATATAGCTATTACATCACAGCCTATTATTTATTAATTAGATGGCATTTTTTTAATTTTTTTGTCTATCAAAAACAACAAAAACAGTTGTCTATATTTCAATTAAGGATAAAAGAATTGAAAATAATTTTGAACACAGTCAACTTTTAGATTTTACAGTTGTTGTAGTTACACTACTGTGACTGATAACTCAATAAAGTTGTGTATTTGACCCAGTGTGACTTACAAGTGTTTGTGTTCAATAAAACCCAAAATACTAAAAAAAGAAAAAAGATACATTTAAATAAAATAGTGTATTACTTTTGATGCTTTGTACAATTTCTCTTGTTTCCAACACTGACAATAAAAAAGTGCTAGAGTTTGCAAAACACAGCAGATGACCGCACCAACCAAAATGTATGATAAATGACAGGGTCCATGGGGTGGAGGCTGGAGTCTGGGACATCTTAACCTAATTTACAGGCTGATCAGAAGCTACACTGTAATGGTATTCTATTAAATTCCATGCAGGCATTTACTTATATTTGGATTTAGCTATTTTGCTTTGAAGATAAACCAGAAATAAATGTAATTTTTTATTTAAAAAAAAAAAAAGAAGATAAAACATACACAGAAAAAAAAAGAAACTTCAAGATTGTAATCAGGCTGAATTGTCCAGTGTGAACTAAAAAGCCGCATAATTAGCCAAACCCAGTTCAATTAAGATACCATCATTATTTGTTCTAAGCCTCCTAACGCAGAGGCAATCAGCATATAAAATTTCTGTGTGAGACATTCAATAGATATATTTTATTGGTATTAATACTTGCCAACATTATGTTCTACCGTATAAAAAAAATAGTTTAAACATTGATACTTTGCCAATTCAAGTTACAAAACTATCAAGGATCATTATCAACTTTCATCATTGATACTCAAATTGGCTATGATTTGTTGCAGTCCTCTGAGAACTGTAGGGCAGAAATTTGCTTATCACCCTTATCTGTTAGTACAACTGGTAGCTAACAAACTTAAGTAAGACAAGGATTAGACATTCATCATGAAAATAATAGCAATATTTTTTAATTATGTCATATACTTGCCATACTTTATGCCTTTTTACCATTAATTTTTAATCATAGTTTAAATGATAAAAAAAAATCATAAATATCTTCACTTTCTCGCCATAATTATTTTCAGATAAGTCTGGTCACATACTGAAATAACAGCAGTTACAAAAGCATTCATTTTTATCTAGGGAGCAGCAATCTTGTGCAATTTCTCAAAATGATGACATGTTGTGTATATGTCACTCCCTAATAATGATGCAATATGCACACCTTATTGCCAAGATGCTCCTCCAGATCATATAGGTCATCACACAATACTAGGCAATGGAGGTGATGGTATTCCTCATATAAGACTTTAAAGCCCCCAAAATATTAACTAGACATAATCCTTGAGGGTGCCAGACACAAATTCTATGACCAAATGCAGACAGTGTAGCTCAAGATGAACTGGGAGCAAGGACGTACAATAGGGTGTGTACAAGACATGACACGTGACTACTGAAGCTGCGTATGATTTTATGAAGAGGATGGTTACATGACAGATGGGTAAGTTAGAGACACGCTTACCTCTCCCGACCTTACCTCTGTAGCGTTGTGTTGCCATTGGCCGTCGACGTAGAATTTGTACTGATGCTCTCCTTCAGGGAGATCCACTATTGTGTAGAAGTCACCATGGCTGGAATAGAAGAGGTGTACTGATATAAGTAAATGGACAACAGCACCAAAGTCATAAAACTAATATTATGCAGACCAAAATCCTCATTATATATCCTATTTACATAAACAGCATAGCACTGACAATAAAAACAGATAGAGGGATAGCAAGTTCTCAACCGTAAAAATGATAATGAGCTTAGCATTAACTTAAACCTGATCAGTTATTAAAGGTGGTATCTCACTGTTTATCTATATCAAATACATGTAATAATATCTTGGCATAATTATATCATAAACTCACATTTTCATCTCTGTATGATTTTCACGTTACCTCAGTAGTTAGACAGATTTTTTAAAGTAGTCTAATCTATAAATATAGGATGGGGAGTTCTGCTAAATATAGATATTGATGTCAAAGTGAAATGCACGAATGATATAATGTTATTTTAAAAGCATGTGGTTCAGTGGGGATTTAAGTTAAAACGAGGAACAACAATTAATTTGGCTGTGTGAGAAACAAACTTTTGGTCCATACTGTCAGATACTATATTTAATACAACACTTACATCCATATAGAGAAATTATGTGTATAATTGGCACAGCAATGATTAAGTAAATATAAACTTATCATGGCAAATATTCTTTGCTTCTTTAAGTATAGATACTACATGTATATGAATTTGGTAGTTGGTAAAACAGTAACTTAAAGCTTTAAAAATCCATTAGGCATTTTAAACGATCACATGATATTTACATCACCAAGTTAAAAATAAATTAAAAATACATGCAAAGACTTTATCTTTACTTTTTTAAGGTTTGACAAGTCAATAACAATTCAAGGTGGAGACTGTATAGATACATCATAAGCCTATCTAAGATCCCGGCAGTTTTTGTTTCATAATTTGGAGAGCAGTTACAGACATACATGCAAAACTGTAGGAGGAGAAATGTATAAGTAATCAACAAAAGGTTGGCACAGCCTTAAACAACTACCATAATATCAAGCAATGTCTACTGGGCTGACCAGGTAGCTTAACAAAACAAGGAAATGGGGTTCAGCAACAAAATAAATAACATATTCTGAAACTATATTTTTTAAGTATGTCAATATTTGTACTTAAGTAGCATGTGTTTCTTGCTTTTATAAGCAAGTTTTGTAATAATAGTCACCATAAGGCTTACTTTATTTGTATTGGTTTGCTTATAACTTCATGTAAAGGTTAATACATGTAGACCAAATTATAGAGGCTAGGCAGCAAATGGTGTTTATCTTGATCAGACAACCCCCAGGAGTAAACAAGCTGCTCTGGGTATACTATATGCCATCAGCCTCTCATTAGATTGGCCAAGATCTAAGTCAAGGCAAGGGGACTTGTTTTCCAGCTGACCTGTGCTGACTTAGAGGTTCTACCCAGACATTAGTGTGAGGTTTTCCACAACTAAAATAGCTCTAATGACTATAATTGTGCCACTGCAATGTATTTCTAAAAGGACACACACAAAAACTTAATGTGCAATACATGATTAGCAAGCTACCGAATGCTACTGACACAAGTGGTCAGAGCTATTGACTTGTTACTCCTCAGCCTCTGATCGCATGGGTTTGAGTCCTGGTCGGGTTGAGAATTTTCACTTGGGAAGGTTTTCCAGCTAACTTGCAGTGTGCCAGTAGTTCTACTCAGACATGGTCTGGGGTCTTTCTCCTCCAATAATTAGGGGGATGTTGCCAATATGACCATAACTGTGTCAGTGTGAAGTAACAAAAAACAAAAACAAACAAAACTACTGGCACAAGCAAAGTAAAGTACTGAGATATTCTAAGTCAACTTCCTAAACCTCTTAATAGTATATATATATAATAACACCTTTAACATTCTTTAAAAATAGCAATGATTCATCACTTACACAAGCGTTTGTGTTTAAACTTTTTTTACCAGCCTGTTTAGATAGGGGTAAAATACTACTTGTCTCAATCGACTTGTCCAATATGTTGGAATATGTGTCAAGTGTTCTACAGTAGTACAAATTTTTTATGCAAATTTCATGCTAATTACTTGTATAGTAAAGCAATAAAATCACAGAATTTGCAATAAACACCCATCTAAGAAAATGTGCTGTAACACCAATAGAGTGCTCAACCCTAAAGAGTAGGTATACAAGCCTTTCAACCATAACATCCATTACATGAGCACAATTCATATAATTACATGTACAATGTCATCTGCTTGTTAACTCTTAGCCTGCTTATCACAAATGATAAGGACTAAGCAGATAGTGTACATCCAGATCAGTCAATTTTTACTGGAAACTGTCAGCATGATCTGCTGCTAAATCACTAGCTAAACATCTAGTAACTTTTGCATGTTTTTGATTTAAAAAAAAATACTTATTATTATCCTAATTTTTCAATAGAGCAAATAAAGGCTAACGTCCCAGGCTACATAATCTAGTCTGTAGCTGAGTAGTCCATTACTGCATGGGTAAACTACAAGTGTCTCACTACATATAATGACAGAAGTTGGTATGACCTAAAGAAATATGTTCAAAGGGTCATATTTCTGCACTCAAGCCAATGATGATTTCAACAGATGAGATAAGATGCATGATCTAGTAAAGTGCACAATAAACAACTATGTTTTAAGTCTATATTTAGGATTGTATTGATTGTAGATGTGAGGAAAGAATAAAAAGACCACAATCAATCATGTTTTCATGTTGACATTGTTAATATAAATAAACTTGTACTTTATCTGTACTTGTATTTGTATTTTAGGTAACTAAGTTTACTTGCCATTTTTACGCCTCCACATAATTATTATCACCATATTATGAATAGACTTGCCGAATAAACAAACATGGGATGGCAATTATTGAATATGATGAATAAATTGAAGGTCATTTGATTATCACCTTCCACAAAGTTGGCAACTTCAGAATATGAGTATATTACTATTTGTTCTGGCAGGTGTGGGTACAATTGGCCAGAGTGATGGAAGAATGGGAAATGTGAAATGAGCAATTAGAATCATTGCAGATTATCTGACTGACTCTATCAGCTTCTATGGAGTGGAGCCAGGTATGCGTCAGGCATTAAAACTAGCGTATTCTGGTGTGACAGAGGCTGGGCAAGACAGATAGCGAAAATAAATTTCCAAGAGGCCTAGGTTCTTAGGTTGACTTAGTTAAAATCTATTTATTTTCGCTAAGAGGGAACTGGGGCCTCGCTGAGAGTACAGATATGCTTATTCATCTGTCTAAATGGCATATCTGTCGTGTTGGAAATGTATCCAGGCCCTCACTCGGCCAGGTACCTTTACACAAAGGTCAATCAAAAAGGAGTGTCACTGGCAAGAACCAGATTGTATTTTAAAGATCATGGTCATATAGTTTTTGCTGTGCAATTTTTACTACACAACACTTAATAAATACTTAATGCAAAACTAGTACTTCTAAATATAGCACAAGGAAACAAAATAATTGTAACACAACCATCTGGTCATAACAGAATGCAGACAATTATCTTATATCCTACAGTTTCACCCAGTCTACTTGACGAGCTCATCATGCCTCATTTATTAATAGTATTTTGAATACATTGTATTATAGCAACGTCCAGCTATTTTTGTGGAAGAACTGAAGACCCCAGACAAATGTCTGGATAGAACCATTGGCCTGCCACAGATCAGCTGAAAGAACTTCATACATTCAATCATTTCGCCACAAACCAGACTTGAACCCAAGTGGAAAGTGTCTAAGCAGTATGAGGAGTTGCAAGTCATCCACTAAGGTTGACTCTACTGCTAGGCAAAGTATGCCCCCTATTTGTTAATAAGAAGAATTCTAAGTAACTGGCTTTCTTTATGCAAAAGTAAAGTATGTATTAATTATGACCTAGCAACAAATAACATGACTGATATGGAACTACCCAGTATATTGTTTGAAAAAGCCAGATCAATCTGTAATTTGCATGCTTTAAGTTGAATGGTTATGGATAGTCCCTAAACACATACAACGGGGTAAAAATTCTTCAGAAACATATCAAAACAGATGTAAATTTAATTCCAGCATACATTTTATAGCCTTTTACCCACAGAACCAAGTTAACAAGGGCCTGCCTGAGAAATAGGTTTGTATCATTTGCAACATGTGCCTGATGGTGTCATCATTAGGACTATTTGATTATGGTGTCCTTGTTGACAATAGACAACCTTTATCAATATGACTAATATAAAAATTTATTTCACAAATAGTAAATGCTGCTTATTGATGTGCCACCAGAAAAGTAACATAAAACATACAACAGTAGGTATGTCAAGACTGGGTCTTAGCTCCAACTGTTAGGCTCAAGTTTACAATTTATGTTGACAGCACAGTGAACTCAATTAACATAACCTTAAACTTATCATATTTCAAAGCAATTAACAGGTGAAAAAATATTTATAGAAAGTTCCAACTTCTAAACAAAGGGTATAAATCAAGTGATGTAACGAAACAAAACAAACAAGTCAAAATACTGAGTGTATTTAATTTGAACTTACAATGTGTACTGGGTACTATACATTTTTAAACTTTGATGATGCATAGTTCTTTCACAATATTTGAAATTAAGTTTTTAAGAGGAAACTTTTATGTGCATGTATAAAGATTCTAACTTTACAGTTGCATAGTTAAAGGTATAAGTAGTATTTATTATGAAGTCTGGCTTAAGAATAGAAGTCATGGGACATTACAAGCTTTCAAAAGCTTTTAGATGCATTTAACAAGCGCTGAATTCGGTTGAAAAGAACATTAAAAGTCTTTTGCTTACACCCAGTCTCGTAAACCACCATACGTATATGAAACATGTGTAACAAATAAAGCATATGCCATCCATGGGTTCATTCAACTACAAATAAAGTCTTCGACAAAACCAGGTGGACCGTGGTCCTATTCCACCAAAATCTCTCTCGGTCCATTACATTTTACAAGTTAAATAGACCCATGGTTCTCCAGACATTTCAGACACAGCATTTTCAAAATTCTTAATAAGTAAGAAAACATATATAATAAACTAAACTAAACAACCCTTTACATCTTTTCACTGAACCCAACCACTTGTAACAGTTTGGTTTGCTTTCCAAGCTTTTACAGAGTTAGCCGACATGTTGAACTGTCACTTTTACCAACAATTACGTATACAGCATGCACACATTTGTTCTAATTTACAGCTCAGTGTATATTGCGGGTCAGAAAGCAATTGTATAAACATTTAATATTCAGCAATATGAAATAAAATAATTGGTAAAACAGACAATGAAAAATTCAATGCATTGACAGTATTTTTTATAAAAGTTTTCTATGTTTTAGACATGTTGTTCGTTTGGCATTTTGACAGTGCAAAACCGAGAGTTAAAAAAAAAAAAAAAAAGAATGAAAAATACCCCTGACACTTATGTGCAATTGCAAAATCCTGAATATCAAAACAAGAGGGCCATGATAGCCCTCACCTGAAAACATGGGCTTACAGAAGGCTCATATCTGGCGTCAAGTAATTAAAAGTCTTTTTACTTTAGAATTCTTTGGTGAAGATTGGACCATTAGTGTGGTGAAGATTGGACCATTAGTATGCCCACTCGGTTATGATACATTCATATCACTGATATGATACTGATGGCACTGATATATTCTAGAATTTTACCTAGTGACCTACTGAATCCACGACGCCCACTTCAAAACATATCTTAGATTTCATATTGGCAAATATTCTGGTCAAGTTTGGTGAAGACTGGGCCATCAACGTGTCCTCTAAGCATTTCCACAAGATTTTCCTAAATGTTGACCTAGTGACCTAGTTTTTGACCCCACATGACCTTGTTACAAACTCACCCAAGATTTCTTGCATGCAAACATTCTGAGCATAGTTTAGTGAAGACTGGGCAATCAGGGTGGTCTCTGGTGTGATCACAAGGGTTTTATGAGATCTGACCTAGATCTGACCTAGTGACCAACTTTTTGAGCCTATATGACTCAATGATGAAGGTTATCTAACTACTTGGATTTATTTACCCGCGCCATAACTATTGTTATTGGGCAAGCATTAATGTACAGACGATTAAAATATAAGGATCACAGAGCTTTTTTATATTAATGGCATGAGGGTTAATGTGTGCTGTCAATTATAAATTGTATAATATAAAATATCTTGAAGTTTTAAAAATATCCTGGTGATCAGCAACATTATGGATTATAAATTAGTCTAGTTATGTGTAATTGTAATGTATATAGTGGTGTCAGTGTGTTATTAAGAATATTGTATAAAATCTCATTTTAAATCAGAACAGTTAATTGCAAAATCCACTGTATAGGTACTGTAGTTAGTCACACTGAGATATAAGTCTATTGTAGCATTATTTACATACATAACGTTCGATATACATTCCAAGCACAAAGTGCTTTCTTTTTACAATACAATGTCCACTTCTTCAAAAAATCATAATTTAATTCGCCTTATTTCTTTAAATGAACCGTAGCCTCCTCTGGACATGTTTTGGTGTTGGGGACACCACTGGTTATTATGATGAAGGTTGGTGAAGTTTGGACTTAAATGTGGCCTCTAGTTTATTCACAAGGTTTTTCTATAATTTGACCTAGTGACCTTATTTTTGATCCCTTGTGATCCAGTTATGAACTCATCCAAGATTTCATGCAGGCAAACATTCTGATCAAGGTTGGTGAAGATTGGGCTATAAATGTGGCATCTAGTATGTTCACAAGATTTTTCTAATATTTGACCTAGAGACCTACTTTTTGACCACAGGATACCCAATAATGAACTCATCCAAGATTTAATGCAAACATTCTGGTCAAGTTTAGTGAAGATCTGATCATAAATGTGGCCTCTCATGTGTTCACTAATGTGTTTCTAAGATTTGACCTAGTGTCTTTCTTTTTAACCCCACGTGACCCAGTTACAAACTCATCTAAGATTTTATGCAGGCAAACATTCTGGCCAAGTTTGGAGAAGAATGGGCCATAAATGTGGCCTCCAGTATGTTCACAAGGTTTTTTTTTTAAGATTTGGCATAATGACCATCTTTTTAAGCCTACGTGACCCAGTCATGAACATTCTAGACAAGTTTGGGGAAGATTGGCCATAAATGTGGCCTCTATGATTCGATTTGGTTTTGTTTACCCTCTCCTTTAACAAGAAAAAGTCTCAGTCAGTAAGGAAAGACATTGGGAGCCTGCCTTCCAGGCAACTGAAGTTCCCAGCACTTCCCAGTCATTAACAAAAGTTGATAAACCATGGCCCTAGTCACCATAAAATATGTCATTTGAGTAAATTTAACAAGCCAAATTGACATGTCCAGAAGATTTTCCTAGCTTTGAAGATCAAAGTTAAATTGTTTAAAATTACATTTGTAAAGAATCAGGACTTGATGGTAACGCAAGTAGCGATGTGTTACTTATTAACAACAAATAGTTGACACTTTAAGTGTATATATGTATACATACATATTGTGGCTGTGAGAGAAGAGACTTTAACCAGCCTCTTAATGAAGATATTTACAAACATTAATACATTAGTTGTACATGCAATCTACATTTGACATGCATGGTATCAGTGGTATACAAATGGGTTGTCTACAGCCATCATGCCTGGTCACAGTGGAATCGGGTTGGAGAGGGTAAGTTGCAAAATGTAAATGATCAAGGTTCACACAATAAAAAAAATGGCAAACTCTGTTGATTTTTGTTAATATTGTGTTGTTGTTTTTTACATTGGTACAGTTTTGTGGTCATAATGGCAATATCCAGCTACTACAGGCAGACATACCAAAAATCTGGTTGGAGAGTCCACACCCCACCCAAAAATGTTATTTTGCCTCTTTCTGTAATTTTCTGTATTGAAAATTTGACCTGATTAAACAATACAAAAATGAACAAAAAATATTTGGTCATGATCTGTGGTGCATTGCATGTCAGTTTAAAGACTCGTGCCCATATAAGTTTTCACACTGACCTGGACTCTGTTTTTTAAATAATAAAATTCATGGATACAAAACATCACTTTTGCAAGAAAAGAAATATGTTATAATGCTTTCTCATTTTCATTTTAACAACTGGCATCAAAAATGATTTTACAACTTTCTGTGAGACAAGGAACATAAACTCACAACAGAGGAGATAAATGGCTTAGATGAATATTTAATTTTGCTAGGAGAAAATCCGGTTATTCTTGATAGCTTAGTTGTAGAAGATGATTTTATCATAGCAGGTGGTTGTCTAAAACAAGTCTTCTTTTCACATTGAAATGTCTAAGTTACAGCAACATATGCAAGATTGCTGTGATGCTGGGATTGTCATTTAAATGTTTTAGCTGCTTGTTCTTGTCTTTTGCCAAAAAAATAGTTATAAGTAACAAATGTAAACTTTTTACAAATTATGTATATTCAACCTTAACATCCTAACAATTAATAAATTCTTACTAGTGAAAACAAATCTAAAACATTTTTTCCCCCTGAAATACATCAAAGACACAAGTAGAGCCATAATAACAAAGTCTAGGTATTATTAGTGGAGAATGACATACAAATTTTTGGATTGGAAGAGGTCTCTGCATAGAACTTCTGGCCATGACCAGTGCTCAAACCTATGCTGTAAGGTGTTGTTGACTTACAAGACATTGACCCTCGAAGCTCGTCTACAGGACCCAAACCAACAAAGTTGGTTGTTATAAGTCTGGGACTGAGATGTTGTGTTAGGTGATTCAAATGTCAAAAATATTACCATGGCGGGAGGTTGAAGGTTTTCCAGTCTGGGGAGCAACTCGTGGGTTAGGTGATTCAAATGTCAAAAATATTACCATGGCGGGAGGTTGAAGGTTTTCCAGTCTGGGGAGCAACTCGTGGGTTAGGTGATTCAAACCCACATGGACTGCTTAAGTACAATATGACAAAGATCTTAGCATTAAGTGTGCCCAAGTTAAGAAAGCAAAACGGAAATATTACCGATGAGTGTAAGTACACAAAGTAATAATAATTACCTTTTGACCAGTGGGATTTTGCCTTTCCACTGGTTGAAAGTTCCTGACACATATACATCTTTACCTCCCCCCTCCCATTTGAAAACTGTGGGTAATAACTTTTCCTCCTTCTCCCGATTGTCTGTCTGACTTAATGTTGTTGCTGCCCGTGCCCTCTGAAATAGATGAACAAGAATATTTATTTAGATATATTTGTTTTCATTATACTCCTAAGCTCTAACTGAGGCATAACGATCACTTCCACCTACTTATGATGACCAAAGCTCAGAGCCTCGAAACTAATGTCTTGTTTCGATAACCAAAAAATATATATCGCCTACAAAACTGCCTAACGGTCAGAATTTATATGTGCTGCACCAGAACGTCCCTAAAACATGTGGCAGTAATGCAGTACCGCAATCATGTAAATCAATATATATGCAATAAAGTGCCACAATCATCATTCATGCACATCAATATATGTTTCATGGTAAACAGAAAATCTGCCTTTGATAGTTTCAATGATACAATATTTAAGTATGTTCCAATCTTAATGTACATTTTTTAAAGATAAGTCATTTTTAGAGATTATCTTCTCATATAATATAGCAAATTTTACAAAAATAAAAAAAGTACTGACTTAAGATTGATTCAAGGTGCACAAACATTCAGTATACATGTTGATCTTTTGATTTTAAATTACTTTTTTTTTAGCAACATACTTTTTTGTGATACCTCTATGTTTGTCACATTAAATAAGTATATATGAAAAGTCATGTTTAAGTGTCATTTTTACGTGTAGTACAGGTACCTATCCAGTTTTCTTCCACTACCTATCAGGCAGATTCTCACCTTTACAGATAAGTTTTAATCCAACTTTGCCACAACCCACAAGGTGAAGGAGTTAAGTAACAGAAGGGCAAATCTAATTTAAAATTAGCATAAAGATAGTAAAAAGGTCATAAACATTTAAGGACATTCGTTTTATGAAAATCAAAAAAGAAATCTAACATTTTATGAATTTTCATTAACATTTACAAATCTTAATGTTGTTGTTGTTTTTTTGGTTCTTGTTGTTTTTTTAAGTTGTTCAGTCATAAGGAATTAATGAAATGTCAAAAACATGCAACATAATCATACCCTAAGTACACAATTGTGTTGTCCTGACTACAGTCCCAAACAATCATGTAACGACCTTTATAAGCTGATCAAAAGTAAAATGTCTACAACTACTTTTTTAAGATTTTGGTATGTTTCTGTATGGGTGTAATTCTTGTCCTTAGTATCTTAACTACAAGTTAAATAAATGGTTTTATTGGTATTTAAAAGAGACTACAGAAGCTAAGGTCAAACCAAAGTGCTAAATACACAGGCACATATAGGAAACTTTGATAAGCTGAAAGAAATCAGGCCAATTTCTCGAAACCAATACTAACTCACTAGGAGGACCTACTCTAAGAACAGTCAAACTATCAGAGTATCTAACATATACATAAAATAATCAAACAAGCACACATCATTGCTGCAAATTGGCAGCACATATGCAACTTCCAATACCAACTGTTACATTATATTGGGGAGAACAGATGCTGTGTCTTGATATGCGATAGTCAACACTAGTTAAACGACCACATTCTTATAAACTGAAGTACTCAGTGGTGTTATTAGACCGTCTAATCAGAATTTCCATCATGTTGAGGTTCAATTTTTAACCTTTGCCTCAGACCATTTTTAGGAACACCTTTTTAGTGTAGATATCTTACAAATCTACTGTTATATGTGTCACTAGGTCTTAGAGCAAACCATATCATCATTTAGGTATAACTTAATTTTGGCTGTCATTATGTTATAAAGGGAGTTTTACCTCGAATACTGTCTTGATTAGGCTCTCTTGTGACTGTTTTGTCAAATCTTGTCAGATTTCTCTTGAAAATTAGCAAAAGATCTTGCCTTTATACATAGATAAATTAAGATTAATTAAGCTGAGGTACACAACCAATCTTTCAACATACTTCTGGTTTGTTAAAACAGTATACAATAGTGTTTAGTGGTCTTAACAGTTGTATCAACAAGATAACATACAACTAGGCTGATAACAATCAATAACTCCTACTATGTAGGCTGGCATGTGTATTCAAATTATCAAGGTCACCAGATAGGCAACTACAAGGCAGCCATGCATAATTCTGCCAGGAGTGGCAAGCATTCAACATATATAACTATGACAAGCATTATCTATGTCTCTAGAAAGCCAAAAGAAAGCAAATGAAATGATTTTAAGCTGAACGGAAACATAACTTCCTGAAATAAAATATTCAGTCCCTGTTACCTTAAATCCTTGTTCAAATTTTCTCCGTGATTCTATAACTTTGAGGAAATCTGCCAAGTTTTTATTGGATTTCTTTTTTTGGTTCATGATACGGTAACAAAATACCATTATAGAAATAGCCACATGAACAACAACACATCATGAAAAATGCAATTGAAACACAAACATTTCTGCCTGACATTCAAAATGTAAACAACTGCAACCTTGACCTTGCTGCAGCAACATTGATAATAATGAATGCAGAACCAATCAGAAAAGCTGTAACAAAATAAACTACTTCCACAGTAGAAAATGAGGCAATGGTGCTGTACTAATATTTCAAAATGCCCTTTAGCACTTATAAGAATTCTTATCAACATTGTTGATAGATTTTAATACAAAACTCACAAGGTAGAAATAAAAATGTCAAAAAAATGCTGACAAAATGCATATAAATGCATGCCAATGTTTCAACATAACCATGTGTCTAAATTGAATTTTCCATACACAAATTGGATACTATAAACATACCCTTTGATATCCTGTGTGTTGATTGTATGACGAATAGCCATAACTTGTTTGCCCCTGTGGATCTATGTCGAAGGGCGTGGGGTCGAACCGTCCTGCCGTTAGCGATGGCCCTGAATCCTCACCCGATATATTTCGTCCTTTTTGGGTATTTCCCATGTTGATTATAATGGGGTCACCGCGAGGAGGGGAAAACGCAAATCTTTTAAAGAAATCCGTGGTGTCGAATTTTGTGTCCGAGTCCAGAAAGTACCACTATACAATAAACAACGATGTAGAAATCCGCGTGTCAAAGTTGTTGGAAAGGACAACGCTGCAAGTTTTAACCTAGTTTTTCAACCATGCAATACATGGTCAAAAGGTAACGCTGTAAGTTAATTATGTCACATACATGCAGAACATCTTTAAAACGATATGAAAAGCCAATTTTTGCGGTAGTTTCTGACAGTGATCGCAAAAATAAAATATGTAAACACTCCGTACGTCAGTGAGATAAACAACAAATATGGCCGATAGAATCGTGCTCTCGGTGTTGACATATTTTTTATCTCTTCAAATTTGTCCGAGTAAGTGGGCTATGCATAATTCATAGCCGTTCAATTGCGCTACGTTTCTTACATCACGAAGAGGTTTATTAAACGGACTAGAGCGTTTTAATTAATTGTAATGACAAAGTTTCTGTCTCTTTATCATTTGTGGAATGTAAATAATTAATTTGGAGTCAAAGTTTCGCGTGAACAACCATTTCAAACGTTCGTCAGTCGTTGTCGAAGTAAAAAAAAAGGCTTTAGGTCTGCTGGTAGACTGGCTTAAGGATACACTTAGATCATTTTCGTCTTTGCTGCTTGAAATCAGTAGCACGTGACACTTGCAGGTAGTTCTTAAACAGCTTCATGCAATATGCTCGTGTTTTGGGTGTTTACACGTTTCCGTGTTAAAGGTTTAAAGTTCCATAGTGCTTTGCTTTATATTAATCTGAGAACGTGTCTACTGCAACTGCTATTATGAATAATTGCAAGTATTTAATAGTGCCATTATCAGCTGAATATAGATATTTTCGAAATAAGGGTTATTGTTTTGTAGGGGTTCCCCTACTTAAAGAGCTGTATGTTTTTTTCCCTTAGTGTTTAGAATAAATTTACAATTTCCAGATGATTCTTAGATGGGTGCTTTCAAGCCAATTTTGTTCATATTACAAAAGGTGAACTTCCCACTTTCAAAATGCCAATAATTTTGTTAAACATGGTAAGACAACTTATATATTGCTATATGTATAAATTTATTTTATGTTAAGGAAAATACCATAATGGAAATATGAAAAAAGTTTTACTACTATATCTACTATTAGAACAAAGACATATAGCAACTATAATTATATGTTTATGGCGTAGTTCAAATTGATTAAATGAGGTTTACATCATCCTGGCTCACATTGTTTGTGGCTCATATCATCAATGCAATATTCTTGGTGCAGAGAAAGAAAGTCAATCATTGTTTGTTTGTATACTGTTTAACCAGTTCGAATTGTTTGCTTAAAGGAATAAATTGTTGGTTAGTTTGCAACGGATGCTTCTTAAATGAATGGATATACAATTTAAAGGTAATAACATAAGCTATACAAATGCTACTTATAATACAAGGGTACAGTGTTTGTTACGAACATTGTTCGAGGGATTTTGATTTTGAAGGCATTATTTAAAATCGTCAATCAAAAGACTTAAATGCAAGTGCCGACATAAATAATACCCCAAATGCATCTAACAAAGGTAAGATATTATTACATGTATTTTACATAAACAAACTGTCCGTACATGTAGCCTTTAAACCTGTAAGTTACCGCGCAACTTCAGTTAGATTTTTATCTACTCTGTTGTTGTTTTCTTTACAATGCATAAACTGTCATGTATCCCAAACAACTTATGCGTATTCGAGTACTGGTCTTGAAATGACACCAACAAATTCTCTTTCTCACACACAATATATATATATATTGTTTTATCTAAGCGTTATTCCGAATAGGCGTGATGCTAAAACAATACTTTTATAAATATGAGTGTGCATTTACAGTTGTTATTAACAGGGAAAAAAAAACAACGCTTCTCACTCTCCGTCACACTTAAAATTGTATTTTCAAACGCGAATCTAGGATATTTATTGTTTCCAAAATACTTAACATCAGTTTGAAGTGGATCCAATGTAACAGGCCATTGTTAAAACCATTTTTCATTGCCGCTAATATCATGATTTAAAATATTTTCTGTATAACCAATATGTTATTACAAGTACTTTCTATTGAAGTCTGACTACACGCCATACATGTTTAGTGAGTTTATTAAAGAGGTATCCGACAGTGTTCCTATATCAAATACATGTAACAATATCTTACCCTTGTTTGGGGGCAATGGTGAATAATTTCTACAAAAAACAACACTAATACTTAAGTCATAGTGTCGACGATTTTGAACACCAAATTGAAACACACAAATCGTGAAATAACTCGCTCAAATTGTTTATTGTTTCTAAATCTATAAATAAGCACGATGGACATTTCTGCTAAAATACAAAGAGTCGTCATAACGAATAAGCCGGATGATGAAATAGCATAGTGGTCACGTGGTTTTCTAAGAGTAATAATTGCTCACTGTACAACGTGGCTCAGATAGGAAATACATGTTTGTAAGGCCGAGTGAGGTGTTATGCTTCACTTTTCACACATACAAACACACATAGGTCAATCAATACACAGCATTTCGCCGGAGCACTTCAGGTAACAACACTGAATTTGGTTGTTGAGTACTGAAACTGTCCGACACCACCTTTATAAAAACAGTTTAGATCTGACGCCTTGGCGACCCCAGCAGTTTTATTTCTGAATTTATAATAACAATTACCAGTATGCCTAGGTCCCACTAAGATAATTTCGTCAGCGATGTTGACATAGACACATTTTCTCCCGGTGCTTTTCGATAATCTCGACGTTTTTGCCCCCCCCCCCCCCCACACACACACACACAAAGTTATGGTCCTATTAAAATGTACTTTTTAGGCATCTGCGATGATGCGGGAAATGTTCTCGGTGACTTCGGGGATATCAGCGAGGCTTTGGGGATTCTTCGAGGAATTTTGTTCAATGATGTCTTGCGATGGTCGGGGAAGCATCTACATATATGCTTTGGCCCGCATCCTCATTCCTCATCTATCTACTGCACTGTGCACATTTTCTCCAGCTACTTCAAATGGCAGGCTTACCACATAATGCAAGATTGTAGTTGATTATTGCAGGCTAAGAAGAGCAGCAGGATATAGAGGGATTGTTTTTGATGATGTTGGCGTTACTTAGAAGAGAATTTCGCCCCCCCCCCCCCCCCCCTGCTACTCTGGCGACCCGTCTGTCTCCCGAACTACTTGTATGGTGGTATTGCTACCTTCACTTGGGCCTGATGGTGGCCTGGTCTCTTCTTCAGCACTTTCTTCCGTGTCTGCGGGAGATGCGGCTATAATCTAGGCCTATATCATTCTCTGCCCTTTGCCTCTTGGAATCTTGCTAGTTTGACTCATTCTCGGCAAATGGACGCCGATATGCACACAAATATATGTGTGTGTATGTGTGCGTGGTGCGTGCGTGTACATGCCCAGTAAAACCAATCACACGAAAAGAATTTTAATGCTCGGGGTATATTCGGCGATGCCGAAACCTCGCAGAGCATCACCGAAGATTTAAGATATTTTGTGGGGAAGCTTCTGCGATAAAAAAACAAACAACAAACAACGTCGGCGGACTTTAGCCGAGGCTTCGCAGATTATTCTGGGATACTTGGCGATGTCTCAAGTATTGTTCGCCGATAATTTATTTCTTTTCCTTTTGCATTGAATTTTATTTTCGAAGTTACCCGCTGCTGTCATGACGCTTTACGATGCCCCAACTTCGCAGAAGCTTCCCCGAAAATATTCCTCCAGATGCCTGTCAGTTTCCATCGGGAGTACATCGCCGACGTTAAAATTCACCACTGGGACCGAGGCCTAACCTATTCCAAAGTATCTTGTTTTAAAATGAAACCTATACGCCAATCCCTATCAAGAACTTTACAAATGTCAGAGAAAAACACACACACAAACGAGTTGTGTCTATTGTTATGAAAAGAATTAACAATTTTATGATATAGATACAATATGATTTACCGTAGAGTGACTTTACTAAAGACTGAATTGTTATACATTTATTTGTAAACAATCTCTCGGTGGCGCCTGTGGCGTAGTGGTAGAGTCTCCTCTGACTCTTAGCTTCTTACCGTGTGGGTTCGCGTCCCGTTCGGGGCAATAGACTTAATGTAGAAAGGTTTTCCAGCTGACCTCCCGTGTGCAGGTGGGGTTTTCTCCACCAAAACAGCTGGACATCGCTATTAAGATCAAAATTGGTCGCTGCGATGTATCTCATTAACAAACAATCTCTCAATTTATTTACCCAAATTGTGTCTGTTGAGGAAGCACTAACGTCCATTTTTAAAAGTATACCTTTACACACAGACTTAAAAAGTGATGTACATGAGTTATTGTAATGTTTAGTACTTTGTGTGAAATCAGATCGAAAATTACAGCATTTTTATTATATTATTTAGCAATTAAATTTTATGTCACAGACTGTTTAATATGAATTCGTTCAGGTCCCATGTATCTCCGGTCAGACAACATTAAAAAAGTAAGACTAAAAAGTATGTCTCCTTTTTTAAACCACATAGTCGTTGTTGGTCAAATTCGCACTTTAATTTCATTTTGCTAAAATAAGCAAAATTTCGTAAGATAACAATACATAATGGATAGAACCTTTCCCCTTACTACAATTATTATATGTGTTAGCATGCCGTCTTCCAAAAGTATCAGTCTTATGACTGTGGGAATGAAAGCGTCGCGACAGGTTTAAGTTTCTTTCTTATTATAGTCAATACCTCATCTGTATACCGCCAGTTTTACTCAGCATGCCCGGATTAACTGGCTGGGTGGGGTGAGGGGTGGGTGGCAGTAGGCCCGGTCATACCCTTATTTTGACTGTATCTACTGAGAAATGGCCTAATCACACACATTGTGTAAGCTGTTTAGAGATAATCACGGGTATCTCAGGCCCTCAGGCTGTCATATACTTAGCCGACCGAGCAGTAATTAAGGCCACTCAGCCCCCTGTTACTAGCCAGACCCATGAGGCCATCTGGCACGTGTACAACATCCGCTGATTGTTCGCTGCCCCACTAACGAGCTTTATCGGCACTCCTCTGCGGTGATGGAGACGTTATTAGCCGAGGTGTTCCGATTGTTTTTCACCTTGCATCCCAATCAAGCTACACAGTAGATTTGCAGTGCACTTAAAGTTAACTTTTTTCAAGTCATGAGAATATATTAAAAGGTGAATACAAGAATTTTGTTGTGTTAAAATAAGGAGAATTTGGGTGAAAATATTGAGGTCACAGCTTTTTGTGTCTGCCTTTGCTGAAATAAACAGGAAGAATTGTGTTATTACCGAAGTATTTTGTCCCTTCTCCATTTTAGCAATAACCCAACGTTAGAATAACGTAACAAGTTGCAAAAAGGAAAAAAAGGAAGATATATGGCTAAGTTTGGAGTAATTATATACTTAAGTTATCTACAATATTTTTTTTTAATTTCATAATAAACCATTGTTACCTGAACAAATCTTGCTAAATGCCATTTATTGATGTCCTACACCTGTCTGACAAGTGAACCATAACGCCACATTCGTCATTTCAAACATGTATTTTCTATCTGAGCTACGCTGCACACTTAGCTATTTTTAAACCAACAAAACGACGAGACCACTTATGTTTTAGCTCAGCCACGTCTTCCGCTGTGACGTCGATGTCTATTGTTAGCAGGAATCCCAATCGTTCATATTAATAGGTTTGAATATATAAGAGTTTTACAGCCCTGAAATTCAGATACTCTTGAAGATCATCGAAGCTTCGACTGAAAAATGATTTTTTTCTGTAGAAATCATGTACAAATACCCCATAACAGAAATAAGATATTGTTACATATAAGATATAGGCAAACTATCGGATACCAACATGTTGTTGTTTCAAACATTTAAAAACAGCTACAATAGGCTCTGACAGTTGTAATAATGAGTTTTTTTTTTCTAAAATCCTAAACGAACAGTGTACTGGAACACGTCGGAAGTTTGACGATGTGTGCACAATCTGTTATATTTTGGTCCAAGTTTTAATAAACGCTTTGCTTGTTTGATGTGCCGAAACTCCAAACTTCTTTGTTATTTTGTGTGTTTTACGATAATTACTGACAGTTGTATTTTGTCGGGCCCAACATCTAATGAAAACTTCGCGGAAAATCAGTACTGTGCTGTTTGTTCCACCGCTTATTGGAGGCTGCACTCGAAATTTTAGATTTTTAAAGTTAACAGGTTAAAGTTGTAACTTCCATAAACTCTACTTTCGAAATTACGCACAACACGTTCTCGAATACGCAATAGAAATCTAAATCCAGGCAATATTAATGTATATCTGTTATGCATACTATCCGCCGACAATGTAATGGATGTTCGCCTAAAGATTGCGCTAGCAAAATTGTTGCTTTTTTAAAATTAAAAACATTTCCCATTCCCCCCGTTAAGAATGTATGTCATATTCGGTCTTCGCACCCCCACAGTACACTGACTTGCTCTGTAGCAGCGCTGTAATTTAAATACCGGTAATTAATAAGTGCACGCTGGTTGTTATATGCGTCAGATAACTTCGCAAAACTGTCACCAGACCGCTTTAATATAAAATGGTTGAAAGTTAAAAGTTTACTACACAATGTACATGTGCCACCAGATATTTGCCCCTGAAGAAGACACAGGAGACAGGCTTTCTTGATGAGAACATTCTAGGCATTTAGGATGGCAATGGCGTACACCGAAAGAGGTAATAAAGAAAATAAATTAATAAATAAATAACGTAACATTTTTTTCACCGATCTTGTTTCCAATGTAGCGTGCTTATGAACATCGTCGAGAGGATTCATAAAGCAAGTATAATGTCTTCTCAAAAATTAAAGATAACAACAAACACATTTGATGAACATTACAAGATCATATTATGTAATGTGGTGATTGACCGCTAAGTATGATGTTACCTAGATAAAGGACGCTTTCTAATGAGTGATATATAGTGTGTTTTCAGCTAACATGCTTTTTTGTTGTTGTTGTTTACCCACGATCCTAAATAGAATACCGACCGACCGAGATAACATAACGTCTTTGCAATGTCACCTACGTTGACGTCAATACGCGCTGCACTTGTAAGCACGCCGATTGTCAGCACTGTTTATGAAATACTTAAAACAAACGTCAAGCCAGTGACTCACTTGATTCATAATGTCGTTTTCTTACGAGAAATTCCCTCTGTTATGTTACTTACTCGCAATGCAGCACAAAACACGGAAAGCTTATTTCCGACGTGTTCTCCGAATGATCATCCCAAACTTAAAAATAATATATTAAATAATCAATGTTTAGGCATTTGGCATGTTTATCGTCAAGCTAAGATCTGACATTTATTTAATTGTATACTAAAGAAACAGACATCCGTTTTACGTCTTGGACGTGGTAACTTCATGTCAAAAAGATGATTTATGCAACAATCTTCACCATAAAAACAATGTTAAATACTTACTTGATAAACCATGAAACGTCATAGCAGATAATAATTATTTGTTTAACATGAATTAATTAACAAGGTCTGAATTAAATCATTGTTTTAGCCACTAGTATGATTTATATTTGCATCAATGTAATTGGGGTTATATTTTTTTACCGAATTTCACATTAGCTACCAATACACATCAATGATTTACATGATATTGACTGGGTTTTTTCTATTGATATATCATTATACCTTAAAAGCGTAAAATAAAAAGAAACTACAAAAGCTAGTATCTGTAAGTACAGTGGATTTCTTTATAGATTTAGATTTTTGTCCTAATGTAATTATCAATGAATTACTCAAAAATCAAAATATTTTTTGTTAATAACTAAAAATATAAAAAAAAAATAATGGGCCTAAACAGAAAAGATTCAATCAACAAAAATGTGTTCTTTCTTTTCTTTATCTTAACATTATTAATTAAATTACAAAACGTCACAAATTAAAAATAACCTTCAAAGACTTTAAATAAATCAATAATTATGTTTCAAAGTAATTCTTTCTGTAGAGTTCATATTCAAATATATCTTCTGAGTTTGCATCTTTGACCAGGGCGATGTAGTCTATCTCAAGTTGGTAGGGACCAGGGATGTTGTCTATGAGTGAGATACTGAAAAACAGGATCTTATTCAATGGCATCATCGTCTGGTAGTCCTGGATACGCCCAGAGTTGGCCAGGTAAAACTTGGTGAATGGCACCTGAAACAGGGTACAGGGTACATGTAGCAACAAAGTTAAGAATTAGCAATGTTTTGGTTTTTTTGAATGATGAATTGCATTTACTCAGTTATGGTCATTGAAGCAGCCTCTGGCTGTAATTGGTAGAAAAATGAATGCATTCAAGGCAACGACTGATAAATACACAGTTCTTTGGTCAACATCCAAGAAGAACCACTGATGACAAGGGTGCCCATGGTAAAGTGGTAGAGTCACTGACTTGTAACCTTCTTGACTGCTGAGTCTCTCTTTACATGGTTCAAGGTCCATTTGAGGAGACACACTTCATGTGTGAAGGTCTTCCAGCACCATTGGTTCTATCTAGATATTTGTCCGGGGCCTTCCTTCACCAAAAGAGCTGGATGTAAGTTTAATGACCATAATTTGTCAGAGATATATTTTGAAAGCAAAACCAAACCAAATGAGTACAAACCATATCAGATTTTTTGAAATTTAAAAATTGTTAACCATTATCTTGTAGAAGTAATTATAAGGCTGCATAGAGTTATCTCCCATATTAAATAAAGTCTGATGAATAATTTTGATGTTATAAATAAAACATTTAATATACATATAATATGTATGTTATTGAAACTAATTTATACTAGAAGTTTAAGGATAACTTTTTTGAGAAAAGAAAAAAATATATAGCTTAATGATATATTAATTACCTTTATTTTGAGATTGTTAATAAATGATTGGTCAAGATTTGTTAATAAATGAAATGTAACCCAATGAACATTTAAAAACAGTCGCTAACTTCTGATTACAGTACACCAAGATGCCATAACACTATACTTATATAACAAGTGGTTGGATATCGAAATTAAGTCTGATTAATCAGGGGTCAAATGTAGTTGGATATGTCATCTTAGTCTGGCTAATCAGAATTCAATTTGGATGGATATGGTATTAAAGTCTGAACAATCAGGGTCAAAGTTGGTGCTTAATGCTGTACAGTGGTGAAGTAATAATTTTTCATGGACTACAATTAAAATGTTTGAACATTTTTAGTACTTACCTTCACAATTTGCCAGTAGGGTCCTCCTCTAGTATAAAGAGGGTAGTTATACACATCATACCATGTCACATCAAAGTAATTGTTCATGTGGATATTCAACATGTAGTTTCTACCATCCCCTCTGATTCGCAAGAACATGTGAGTGTAACGGCCCCAGTCATAGGATGTCACACGCTCAAAGGACTTCTGTAAATAACAAGAGAAAAGCAATTAAAATCATAAATTTAAATCTGGTACATCTTTTTACAGTATTAAAACACTTTTAATTGGCTCACAAAACATTTAAAAAACCTTTGCCATTAGGAACGGTACCAATGATTTAAGATAATGTCAAAATGAACTGATACCTTCAGTATAGCATTAATTTATAACTTTAACTTTTAATTAATATAACTTTCATACATGCGTTAGGCTTTCTAATAAGCTGTAAAGCTAATCAGACTGTGGTCTGCTGGTAATGGACTATCCTTATTCAAGTCAATTATGAATATAAATATGTGACATATGCTATTATTTTAGGTTTACTGTTGATACAACACGCTAACCAGTATAAAAAAGATTTGTTCAACAAATCTTCAAACTTGCCTTGTTATGAGGTGATCTCAGGTTACAATACCCTGTCATTTTAGCTCGGCCTTCTTTTGGCTTGTCTGTATTAAGGTAGCCATGGAACAGGGCCTTGTTGGTGTTGCTGACAGTAAGTGATGCTGTGCTCTTCCCCTCCCTTGAGTCTTTATCACAAGACACTATCCAATCTTTTAAACTATCTTTGCCTCGGAACTCTGCAAGGTACTCATAGTCACCATGTTCTCCCAAGAACATCTGATCACATTTAAACTTATTCTTGATTTCTTCTTTGAACAAAGGAACACCTTCTCTGATGACTCTAAGACCTTCGTCAATAAGTTCAGCTGTTGTTAAGTCTTCCTCTTCCATATCGACCAGATCAGACTTGTTGGGTTCATAAAATGATATGGAGGTTCTGGAGTATCGAATATGACACACTGGGATACACTGAACATGGTGTTTACACTCCAACAAATCAGGCACCTTTTGTGATTGCGTTGGTAAAGCCCAAGCAAGCCGGATATTTCTGAGGACAAATCTACCATGGCAACAGAGAAGCTTCTGAAGGGCCATATTTTACACTGGTCAATTAAAAGAAGTTGAGTAAACTTGTATACATCTTTTAACCTTGTTTCTGGAATTAAATACATAGGAAATATTAACATGGAAACAAAAGACAATAGCATCGAAGTTTGTTTGTCAAAACGAAAATTTTCTTATATTTCAAAGTATTAAGAGAATAAGCAACAAGCACAAGTCAATGTTTATGAATAAATAAAACTGAGACAAATTTATGCTCACATATTGTTATAAGTACATAATGCACACAAATTCTGTTGGTATTTTAGGGAATTATACTGAACAGGATGGACTCAGTGCAAGTAGCCTCCCCCACTAAACATTCTTACACCATGCATAAAATATAAAAAATATGTACGATTTTAATTAAATAATATGGTGAAGTATTGTTGCTTTTAGAAAAGATGGACATTAAAACAAATGATCTTGACATTACAGAAATCAAAATGTTGCTAAATATACTAATTCTGCATTAAGTAACATTTGAAAACAAATCAAGTTCCCTTTGAGTATGGTGTATCTTCATTCCAGACCATCTGCACTCCGGACCATCATTTCGGACCATCATTCCAGACCATGTAATAATCATCCCGGACCACTTTGGTCTTCATCCCAGACAATATAATAATCATTCCGGACTATATTTATTTGATTTATGAAATAATAATTAGAACTTAGGAAAGAAGTCTAGATGATGTAAGATCAAACTTGATAGGTTGTTGCAAAACCCTCTTTTATTGGCGTAAAAATTCTTTAAAACTTGATGTTTAAAATACCTGTCCTTAATAAAACATATTGTTTGTTTTAGCAATTAGGTAAGTTTATAATTTTGTATATTAATTTAGACATAATATATAGGCTAAGAAAATATTTTGTTTATTATGACATGGAAATGGCATCCAATAATTGTGTCCGTAAATCAAAGAAGACATTATGCAAAATGCTTTATGTAAACACAGGTGTATTGGCGGCACACTTTTATCAGTAACACTTGGCGGTTGTTCACACCTCTTTTTATTACTGTCGGTTGCTGATTAGTGTATTGTGTCAATATTTTATGTGTCAAGTATTATTATATGGTCCGGGATGACGACCAAAGTGGTCCGGGATGATTGTAACATGGTCCGGAATGATGGTCCGAAATGATGGTCCGGAATGCAGATGGTCCGGAATGAGGGTAATCCTTGAGTATAACCCTAGATCTGTCTCTGTATCTCAGACTTTATCACATGTTAAATATTTGCATTTTAATTGATTTGCCCTCCCAACATTTCTTGCTAGAACGAATAATATAATTATTAAATATATGTGCATCCAGAACTATGTCCTCCCAGAAAAAGCGCCATTGGCTGTTTAAGAATGTATGGATATTTGCAAGCTAAATCTTTTATTTCCTGTCCAAAAAAAAATATAAATAAAGAAAAGAAAAGAAAAAAAAAAAGAAAGAAATAAAACAAAAAGAAAGGTAACAAATTATCTAACGAGATAAAGTTTAAGCGTTAGTGTTATTGTGAGTTAAGTGTGCTTTTATAACATAAAAATGAAAAAGATGGCTAAACGTTACTTGTAACAGGTACGAAATGAAGGTGGGCCGAATATATAATCGATATATCTAATGCGTATAAGTTAAAGCATTATTTTAGTGTGCAAGTTATTAAATAAACAAAATCAATATCACCCAGACGATTCTAGCATAATTCGTTCTAAATAATTAAGATAAACTTCGTTGATGATGAAGTTAAATACAAGTTACCTTGTCGGCAAACTTGATTTGTTTTAGAAGCACAACAGGAATACGAGTTTTCTAAAAGAGTTAATTCCCTTGATAAATGCAGACGAAGCACGGCGTGCTGGAAGAGGTGGTTGCTGAAGTAGAGCCTACAACAATCAGGCCAACACACAATTAGATGATTCTACCTTAAAAGCGTACCTGGGTTAAACTACCAGTGAATATTGTCAGAATATTCACTGGTCGTTTAACCCAGGTACGCTTTTAAGGTAGAATTTGAAAGTTCGGACCAGATTGTTTTCTCTCAAATAACCAGATAAGCTAGATCTATTGATGTCCTACATCTATGTGAAAAGTGAAGCATAAAACAACACTCGTCATTACAAATAGGTATTTCCTATAGATCTAAGACACACTGCAGTTACCGTACCATTATCGAATCATTCTGGCAATGACGTCGATATTTATTTTTTAGTAGAAACCACAATAATGGGCATGCAGACTAAGTTCACGATTTCTGCTGTACAGTCTTACAATTTTTCTAAAAGTCGTCTTTTGTTAGACTTATGTTTGATTTTTTAGGAAAGTGCATCAATTCCCCCCAAACCACGTTTACGCGTATTTGATGAAGACAAACTGTGGGATACCACCTTGAATAGTAAACGAATAACAAGAGACCACAATTTTCTGCAGTTTCAACCAACTTTCTTCCGTTTATTGACTTCTGAGTACTCGGTCTCATTTTTAAACTTTATGCATACAAGTAAGATACAGTATATACATGCCGCAACACAATTAAAATGCTACCTATTTACTGTCACTTAGGTAATGACCATTTCGAGAAAATGGACTTTATTCATGGATTGGACACCTCGGTGAATTGATATATTAATACTCAAGCATTTTTTAAACCTAATGATTAAATTGGTAGATAGATAGATAGATAGATAGATAGATAGATAGATAGAATAGAATAGAATAGAATAGAATAGAATAGAATAGAATAGAATAGAATGATAGATAGATGCTTTCGAGAATTTGGGCATAATTTCAGCATAAACTCATACTTTAGTCAAGTAAAGACGATTTTCACCACTTATTTTGTTGAACTGTAATAATCGCGAGAAATTCACTACAAATGGACATTCTTTCCACATCTATAGTGATCTGTGCTAAAATGAGGATATCGACGACAGAGCGGATTAGCCAGATGGCGATATTAAGTTAACACCTTTAGCACAAAGTGAACGAATATTCACGATGTTCACAATTTTCAATGATTGGTCCGAATTAATTTCAATGTACACAATATGCGTACATTGTTAAAGTTTATATAACATGTATAAAAAACACACGATTATGTTATAAAGTTTGCGACTGCTTTAAGACATTCTGGAGAAAGGTGAAAATAAGTCTCTGTGAAACCCTCAAAAAGAATATTCAGCACAACTTAACCACTCACCGACTTGATTCAAAACAAACAAGCCTTCAGTTGACCTTCACCCTACTTGACTTCCGGTTGTCACTTTCCTGTACCTTGTTGATGAGTATTTTGTGATTTTCTTTCTGAGATTTATTATTAATATTCAAAATGGGCAACAGAGCTTCAATGCAACTTCAGGACGAAGAGATTCGTGATATTCAAAATGAAACTGGATGTAAGTATATTTTTCTCATCTGATAATATTTGACAAGTGAACATTGATGATGTCAAGTAGAAAAGTTGATGCTCAAGCCTCACCTAAGCTGGTCAAAACTGGACACTAGCAAATAACTACACTGAATGGTAATAGTCTCTACCTCTGCATAAAATATTGTTTCATTTACAGTAGTTGCTCACACAATTTTGAGGTAAATGATAGTAATTAAATCAATTTATTGAAAATAACACTAAGCTACTATTTTACAAATCATGTATGAAATTAAAAAAAATGCCTGAGGGTTTTTAAAAAATGGGAAGGGAATGACATGTATCAATTTTTAACATGTCTCATGTAATGACTAACTCTTTAACTGCTGGAGAAAATATAGTATTTAAATGTTGAGGTCTTATATGTAATATCTTCATATTTAAATGGGTACATTAGGACTCATTTTGACAAGTTTTTAAACTGAAATTGATATACATGTACTGATGTAGGATTTTTCCACAAAATGTAAGGCATATTGTGATATAGGGACAGGTCAGCAGGGGTGTCCACTTTTGACTTTTTCTTAAATTTAACTTCCAGTCCTGCTTTTTATAGTGTATCTCATTTCTTAATTTATTGCATATTGAAACATGTTTGAAGTCAATGTTCAAACAAAGAAACATTATTTTTTGGAACTACTCTTACCATTTTTAATAAAATTAAACCAGCAAATGGCAAGAAAATAAGTACTAAGTTAAGGAAGGTTGTTTAAACAAACCACTTAGATGTATGTTACTGTTGTTCTGCTTTCTTCAAATCTTACTTTTACTGTCATTTTCTTTATGCCGTAGCTATTTTTATAGTACCATTAATCATTTTACGCAGGCTATTGTTACTGCATTTAATGTTGCTCATGGGCAGAACACAGATTTTAAGTAAGTAAATGCCAATCAGCAAGTCAGCAAGTATTTTCCGTATCAATATCAATTATCACAGCTGTTGCTTATCATTTTACAACTGCAGCAAATCGTTATGCATCTGTGGCAAATCATATAGCCCAAAACAAACAAAAGTGTGGGTTTAAAGGCTTAGTATTATTTAAGCTTACATGTATGCGCTTTCACAACTCTACTCTTTTACCCTGGATCCAACCCTGACCACACAGTAAATTACACTACAATAACTGTATACAGATATAGTAAACATCTATTAAATTACAAGACAAGATGTGCAGTTTGAACTTAATTTGTACATTTGTAAAATAAATCAAATCAAATCATTAAGTTTAATAAAAATGCATAATACACTATTCTAATACCAACCTTCATATAAATGCTACCCATTCAAGAAGTACCGGGATATGTATCGGTCAATACCATTATTTAGTGTGTTCCTCAAATGTCTGATCTACGCATGTGCAACAGGAACATTGTAAAAAATAGCCTGAGGAAAAAGCATTATGGTACCATAAAAATAGCCACAGCATTTTCTTTATCAGCCATGGTGGTACTGTGACAGTATAAAAAATCCATAAATTGTGTTATGTCAAGTTGTTAGTACAATACAAAATCTATTCATAAAGCCTAAGAAGAGCAGAAAAAAAGTTTCCTACTTAAAACTGTTATTACTTTGTACAATTCTACACATTTATGCTAATTTCTAGGTGGGTTCATTGGGCAATTCACAAACTTCCGACCTCTCTCTACTACCAGCACATTAAGATTTTATTGGTATCATTGATAACTAAACTAAAGGTACTAAGATAACAGAACAGTATTTGTTTAGGCTTGTCAGTATTCCTATACTGTTTACAAAGCTAATTGAATTTTCAACCAGATTAGTGAGTTTACATGCATTTCCAGATGCATGTAAACTCACTAATCTGGTTGAAAATTCAATTAGCTTTGTAAACAGTATAGGAATACTGACAAGCCTAAACAAATACAGTGTATATCCCAGTAAACTTTTAACAAGACCTACTTTCTCTTCCATAATTTATAAACACCAGATTTTATAACTGATAAGTATATATAAGTATGATATAAGGGGTTAAACTGGTAAAAATGTGATGTTTGTTTGGAAATTGTTTAAGACTTGAATAGTCTCAAACGCCAAAAACCCCAAGCCCCACTCACCACCCACAGAGATCCTAACATCTTGTAGCAATAGCCACAAAATCCCCTTGCTTTAAACCAGTTTCATCTAGTGCAAAAACTATTTTACATTACCAGCATGTTGAAATATTATCCAGAAGCTGTATTTGTTTTCTCCTGTATAATGTTTTAAAAAGAAAATTATTTGTGAACCTGATGTCAACTGAAAGCAGGCTTGTGACCATGTTAGTAAATATATTATTTGTAGGGTACAGAGGGAAGGAAATATTTTTTTTATCTTTTGTTTGATTTGTAAGATATGAAAGACTGATTTAAAACCACCTGACAAGATTTATTTTCATACATTTAGACATTTTAATGTACTATTTTTGCCTTACACAACTAACATTCAAAATGTGAGAAGGAAAATAGCACTTTCATGTACAAATTATTGTACGGGTATATCTTATTCTTCAGATAATTTTATCATATATTGAATTTTTTTTTTAATAGTTTACACTGTCATGACTGTGATTTGTAAGATTTTATTATGTTTATACTGATATTTTCTTTTTCAATAAAATTGATAATGTTTTGTTGTTTAACTTGATTACATATCAACATTGATACTTTTTTATCAGTCAGCAAAGTGACACACCAAACAGTAAACTGTTAATTTTTAGTATCCCATTTTCTCCAAATGTATCATATTATAAAATGTCAAATTGAGACATCAACTAACTATAATTATATATTGCACTGTATTCTTTTAAGGTTTACTTTGCAAAATTGATATCAGAACAAGCTCACTCTGATTTTTGGCGTAGTTAAAGTATGCATGTTTGCAATGTGAACAGTAACAATGCCTCAGTTTCACAACCTGCTGAACATGTATTGAAAGCTTCTTCAAGATAACTAACTGTGGCAGAGACCTGTTTAAATGTGACTGTATTTAATGCCCAACTCTGTTTGACCTGTGTGTCATTAGAAGAGATGGGCAGATATCATCAATGCATCAGTGTATCGTAATAATCGCCTTAGATACAGCACCAGATACAGTGCTGAGGTATCGATACAGGACGATACTATTATTATTCACGAAACACTACAATTTATGTCCGTATTGTTTACTTACATACCACCTACCTTACTGAAAAAAATGAATCTATTATACCGCTTACATAGCTGAATATGTCAAAGCATTTAATTTCACCAAATATTTCGTACATGAACAGGCTTACTTTGAGTTAGAGAAAACAAACCTGTCTTTCCTCAAAATATTTTTTTCTAACCGGTAACCAGCTGTAAGGGTGTTTTTTTTTATTATCTATAATCTAAGCGACATATGCGCTTGAAACAACAACAATGCTTTTATTAATTTACAATGGATTTATTCATGTTCCAGTTTAATAGCTTACTGAAATTAAAAGCATTCTAGTCACAGTGATGTTTTCACTTAATAAACCTATTAAACAATAAACAGAAATGAGGATATTAATTAAGTAAGGCGTAAATTCACTAAATTGCATTTATTTTGTATCAATGAAAATATCGTGATACTATATTGTGACACAATTCAAATATGGTGGTATTAACGTGATACATTTTAAGCAGCGTTACCCAACTCTAACCACTAGAGGGTTGGTCTAAATACATGTGCGACAGGTATCTATTGTCATTTCGTACTGTATGTGTTTGAAATTTCTCTGAGCTAATCTGTAACAAAATCAACTAGAGTTTGACCAGATATCAGAGATGTAGAAGATATTGCAGGTCAAAAACTGATCTCCTGGAGTAAAAGCATGGCACATGTGACTGGACTTAGTGGGGTGAAGGCATGTCACAAGCAATGGACATTAATGGCGATGGGAAAACACTTAGTTTTTATTGAATATAATTGTAAACTTAACAGAGAATCACATATTCCATTAATGAGCCTATACCCAGCAATGTCTGTTACATCTGAATTAAATGTAGAGTGAGTAATTTGCTTCCAAATGTCAAGTATATATGCTTATTTATGTCCAGACAAATATAATAAAAGAACAAATGCCATAATATGCTTACAGTACCAGTATAATATTGATCATTTTCCAGTTTCCCACAACCAGATAGTACGTCTATACCATCGTTTTACAAGCCTTGACAAGAACAACAATGGTTTTCTAAGGTGAGTTTAATCTATGCATTTATTAATTGGGATTACAATAAATGAGTAAATCATCAGTGTTATGCCATTTTCACCGTGTTTAAATTATTTGAATACTTTTCTGTGTTCAACGCTTCAAAAAGAAAAAAATCCTTTTAAAGATAAAATAGAATGGTTATGTTCCTGGTCAATTATGTTCTAGATCTTGACAAAGTCTTTAATTATGAAAAAGAAATCAGCCATGATTGTTTGTAAGTAATTTTGAGTTATTATTCTGAATTTAACTTGTTGTTCCAAGTACTGGTTTGTAGATTTAAAATAAGTTCACCACTATTGCCTATCTCGTGTGTGTTTATTTGAGTGATTGAAATTACTTTTTGAAAGAAAAAAATAAGAGAGAAAAAAAGATTGCAAATTAATAAGATATTATGGTTTCTATGGATCACATGACTGATCATGAAAGCAGACATCATTAACACAATGTATGATGTTGGTTAGTACTAAATGAAACATTGAATATTACTAAATTAAGATAGAGTACATTATTGCGTGTTGGCCTATGCTTGCCTTTGTCTTTGTTAATTAAAATGTTGCTATGATAATATAGTGGAGGAATTCAAGTACAATTTGTTTTTAGAGAGATGGCCTTGTAATAAACATACAAGATGTATGATAGCAAATAAGGAAGTTAAACATGCACATTTTTCACCCTTGCAAAATGTTCCCTTTCTCAAAGGCCCCAGGCCATATCCCCATTTTCAGAAAAAACAACAACATGGAGCATAACTTTTTTTTTCTCTTTTTTCTTTTTCAGTCGTGAAGATTTCCTTAGAATTCCAGAACTGGCCATAAACCCCCTTGGTGACCGGATTGTTCACTCATTTTTCCTAGAGAGGTGAGTATATCAGCCCATAGTAGGCTCTACACAGATCTAGATAAGAATAAATTTTATTTGGTATAGCTGTCTATTTCAAAAATTTTAACCAAACCTATCTTGTTGGTTCTCACTAAAACTGTCATCTTGAAACAATTCTCTTGATTGCCAGCAATGTATAGTTGGGAAGATAAACAGGATTGATCATGAAAAATGTGAAGCTACTGTCTGGGATGGTCATTATAATGAAATGTCAATGTAGGATTGGGAAGATAAACAGGAATAATCATGGAAAATCTGACGCTACTGTCTGGGATGGTCATTATAATAACTTGTCTAATTATGGAGACACAAAACAAGAGATTGTTACTTCGTACAAATAATAAATTGTAATTGTTTCTAATTGTTTCTTCTGCAGACTTAATTTGGTTTATAAATCTTTAAAAAATATCTTTAAAAGGTATTATGCAATATAAATTATAAGATTTGTTTTTATTTCAGTGAAATTTAATTCTTCTAAATAATATTACTTCAATGTTACTGAAGTAACATGTAAAAGAATGTTGAAGATGCTAGCATGCATCTTGCTGCATCAAACAAGAACTGACTTAACTTCAATAATAATAGTTTAAAAAACCTATGTTACTAAACTTCTATACTTAATTGAATCCCACTGTTGACATTTTGAACTGTATAAATTAGCTGGGTCTTTTTGATATGTCTAGTGCCAATTTAAAGCAGGTGCAAGTATTGATAATAATATAGACATACACTCAACACATGCATTTGTTATAACTGCAAACAAAACTACAACTACTACCAAGTTGGGTTGTGCTTGAATGCTTGGTAAGTTTTTATATTTTAAACAGGTTGTATATTTAAGTATATTTCCATGTTAACTAAACAACACAAGTGTATGTTACTAGTCAATCACAGCACCTTTGGGGGTTGGCTGGTGTAGAAATAACTTGTCTTTTTATATCATCATATCTTCTTATGTTCTTCCTATAGATCAGATAGACTAAGTAATTACTAATTTTGTATATTATTTTTTTAAATATTAAACTTCCCATATTTAAACAGATTTTATATTATGTTCACTATGTGTAGACTTCTATGAAAACAAAAAAGCACCATCATTGACCAAGGCAGGTCATGTGACAGATCTATCAGGGTCTTTAAGTAAGCTAAACTTGTAATTGATAGTCTGAAATGAAAAAGTAGATTGCAATCAATGTGTTTGTCAGTCAATGTTTTGGGTAGGGATAGCTAAGGTTATGAAAGTCATTAGTGGGCTTACCTTTTAAACATTCAACCAATTAAATTACCTAGACAAAGTCACATTTCCATTGCAGTACATACAATAACGTCCAATCTGCTAATGTGATTGTTATTTGCACATCCAATTTAGAGCCTAAACTGGTAGAAGCATAGTCTTGTGCAGTAAATTAAAAATGTAATAGTAAAGGTAATAAAGCGGTAGTTGGTCTTTATGATCTTTTTGATCCATTAAATAAATGGACTCCTTAAATATATGAATGAAGACCACAATTACTGAATGCAGTAGACTGACTTAGTTAAGTTAAGTTTTATCTTTTGTAAACAAGGGAGTTAAGAAGATGTACACTTATTATTGGAATGGTTGAACAGTACTTTGAGGCTGTACACTTTGGTGTACTTTATCTGTTTTTTTTGTTTGATTTCCCCACAAGATCATTCTGTTTCACGATTTTTTCGCTAGCAAACCCAAAAAGAAAGAAAGTATTTTAAGTGGGAGAAAAAGTAAAGATTTGACATGTGTGTCAAGACAAACTGTTTCTGATTGCCATCCCTATTTTTTTTAATTATGACGCATGCTTAGAGCATATTTATGTCTTGGCTTGTTACTGCTTAACAGCTTCATGTAGATGAAGGATTTTTATGTTCTGTTTTGTTATAACACAATCTCATATACATGTGATACAATACAATATAAACTTTATTAATCAAGAGGTTCTGACCAATTTAACAAAATGTCACGCTGGTCATGTAATATGAAAAATATAAACATGCACAAAAACAATATAACAAAGCTGAAATGGGATAGGAGCATAAAATTCCTTCTAGTTTCATAACATTCTAAAGAACAGTTGTGATAGGATAAAGTCTACATGTTTGTTAAATGTTTTCATCGTTTGTTCTAGGTCAAACATTTGAGAAGGTTATTTCAAGGGTATAACTCTGCTTCATGTACCCCTAGTCTTTACAATTCAGTCATCTTTAACATAATACCTATGTAAATGCCTGTCATTAGCCCATGTAGACCTACTGAAGAGAATGGGGAAGGGGATTGGGACAAAAAAAGTGACTGGACCTGGTAGCACAATAGTTAGAGTGTTGGCACCAGGTACAGGAGGCCTCTGGTTTGAACCCATACGCGACATATGAAGGTCATTAAAATGGTAGTGGTATAGCTCCCTTGCTAACACTCAAGCAAATATAAGGGCAGTTCCATGACTGGTTGGTCCGGTGTCAGGTTAATGTAACTGGGTGTGATATCACGCCATGTGTTCAGGGCATGCTATACACAGTAAAGGCAGCACTATACTTGCTTCAAGTGGACACTGTCTCCAGATAATTGAAATACTGTTGGTGGGACAATAAACCCAACAAACAAACATAAAATGTGAACAAAGATCTGTTCTGTCCTTTTTGCCAAAATTCCAGTCATGAGAAAATAAAATGTCTCATAGAAATTTAAGCTGATTGATTGAAGGACAATATGTCAAAATCAAACAACAACTCCTTTTTGGATACTTATTAAAATGTCTGAAAGTATAAATATTGAGAAGGGTTACATGTTGTGTAGCAACATGAGTAAAAGGGTTTGATTATTCTTGTAAGATTGTAAATTTAATATATTTTTTTCATATTTTGATACTGTTGATACAAAAAACAGAAAGTTAATAAAGTTGGATGACAATATAAGTTGTTACCCTTTATGTGGTGAAGCATATTTTAAACACTTTTGAAACACATCTTTGGTGATAAAATGATAAATTATTATTTTTGTAGTGTAAGATAATGTCATATTATATTAACCCACCTGCATCATACAATATTTTGTAAATAATGTTTATCTTAACATAGTTTTGTTTCATCTACATGAATAAGTGCCAAAAGAAAATGAGATTGTGCAGAGTCTGATCAAACAACTCACTGTGGAAGCTGGCCAATCTGGAGTTACACTTTTTGCACCAGCTTTGTCTTTCTTTGCAAGAGTTAAAACATTCACAGGCATAGATATTAAAATGGGTTCAGTTTGTGAACATTGAGATGTAAAGAACATATATTATGATATTTTATGAACATTTATAATCTTGCAGAATTTATACAGCTGAATAAACCCTGATTTCATAAGTTCTTGCACATACATAAACTAATTTTGGTTTATTGATATGTGGAGTAAAATAAAACAAAAACATTGGTGCTCAGGGTTTACTGTTTCTGTTTTGACCTAGATTGAGTGTGTGTTGACTAGTAACATTAAACATTACTGCCATGGAACTTGGGTTATTGAACTTTTAGGTAAATCTAGATCAAAGGTCTTTTGTGTCCATCTTAGTTGTTTTCAAACTGTAGTTCACCTCTGTACAAATCCATGGTATGCCTCTATTATGTACCTCTTGCACTTCAGTTCAAGGTTACAGGGTATCAAATTGCTGATATTACAATAGAGATGTCCTTTATTGAAAGACATGTTTTTTTTTAGTGTGTATGTTTTGAAGGTAAAAGTAAATGTTTATGCAAGTTAAGAAACATTTGTTGTTATCATCTGCAGCAGCCAGGAATTATTTTTGGTCAATTTTATACTTATAGCTGTTTTCAGGCAATTTTCCCAATAGCAAATATTAATACTTTATTACCAACTATAACAGTAAAAGTTTCCAATTGGGACAAATTACCATTTTCTTATCTAAATCCCCAAATTTTTTTTAACAAACTTTGAATAAAATATTACAATGTTATTTATGCATAGACATAATTATTAAGAAAGTAATAACTTTTTTATACTCTTTAATACAGAAATCTTTTGAAAAAAAAAAAAAAAACAATCCCAAATTTCTGGCTGTTTTTCATAAAAATCCCATTTTACAGATACAGGCCATTTACTCATTTTAGTGAGAAAAGAATGCTGATAGCAGCAAATAGCAAGCACACATATTGTAAAAGTTTTATTTTTAAACCACCCTTCACAGTCAGATGGCATCACTGTAAAGTTCCTATTGCATGTATATTATTCATCACTATTATTTACATTTAATTGCTGACTCAAATTTTAAAACTTTAATAATCATTCTTTTTATCTGATTTTTTTTTTACTTTTTTATTAATTGAATTGTTTTAAAAATAAAGTTAGTTCATTAACAGCTAGTATATGTGGTCACATTGATACTGGCGACAAAATATATTTCACAAAATGCAGCCATGCTCAAATAGCACCAAAAAAACGATTTTTTCTTTTCCATAAGATCAATCTATGCAGGGGATGAAATTTATTTAAATTTAAACTTGTAAATTTTAACATCTGAAAACAAAATGTCTAAATATAATTTTAAAATTTTGACATTTACATCTGACTTTGATTAATTGCCAAGGTCATTGTGTATGCATAATACAACATACTACTATACTTGTATGAACTATCACGCTTCAAGTGAAACTTGATGACTAATTGTTTATAATCATATTGAAATCAAATAAGTATTTCTTTGACATGATACAAACTTTGCACAATCACTACTGACACAAACCTGAGACATAGCTTTTAGAACTGTGGCATACATGGTCATATTTTACCTTAATACTGCTGTATTTACATCATATCTTTTTAACATGTTTGCTGCACTATTTCCTTTTACCCTAAATGTTATAAGTCAATAAGATATAACAACCAGATGGATATGGGTCCAATCAAAAATGAGGAAAACACCCTCTGTTTAATGGATAATATTGTGAAATAATAATATTTAATCATGCCATTCTTCAGAGAGCCTTGTAGTTTGGGATGGCAACTGTTTTGCTGTGAGCATTGTGTTTTTGCTGTTACGATTTAAACACTGACTGTCCTGTGAGCATTGTGATTTCCCATTTAGGATCTAACCACTGCCTTCTCTCTTAATTTGTAGCAGCCGAAGATCAACTGCCAACCATACAGAAAGGACGTATGTGCATCTTTATTTTCCTTTCACTCTTAGCTCTTTTATTCATCAACGTGTTGTGTTCCAGGCCTTGCTTTGAAGACTGGATTTTGTTAATTGGCATGCTTTTTTTTGTTTCATTTTTTCCCCATAATTTTTTATATCAAATATTTTGTAAATTGTTTCTAGTACAGTCACTATGAGTTTATACGCTTGTATGATATGATACTTTTTCTTTAATTATCATAACACCCTTTTTTTCTGGCTGATTGACTGCAAAATGACAACTATTTTTTCCACTTAAATATTTTGTTATGTTACTAAAGGCCAGGTTTTAAGAAACATTTGTTTGTAAGTACAAATTGAACATAATTATACATTTGTACTTATGACAACCATAATAAAATGTAGAATTTATTAAAAAAACACAATTAGTATCTAGCGTTTAAACAGTAATCAAACAATTATCAAACATAGAATAAACCCTGACAAAAAATGTTCAAAAATTGTGTATTTATTGTTTTATAAATGATTTGGATACCTTTAAAATCATCTAATAATCATACTGGTATTACTTTAAACGTATGTAAACTCTTGCATTTTTATCACAAGGTTTATAATTGCCATTTTTACTGCAAAGTACCATGGTAATTGTACAATTTGCCTAGTTAATTGTGTTTCACAATTTAGTTGGCACCTCTAGATTGAAAGGCAGAATTGGAATTCTTTTGATCAAGCTTAAGGGTGTGTCTCAGAGGATGTTTGTTTACAGTTTATATATCTGTGATTCTTATGTTGTGAAGAGTAAGTAAATCTTGTGTGTACCATACTTTTTACTGTATTTGTGCACACAAAGTTATAAGTGTATGCTTGTAAGATAGTGAAGTTTGTCAATATTTGACAGTGCTTGCTTACAGTTTTGTAGACTGTCCATGCTAATAGTACACCATACACTTTAAAGTACCTTTTGGTTTTATTAGTTTTAATTAAAGTACACATTTATATTGTTTAAAAACACATTATTAATACAGATTATAGAAAAAGTCTAAATATTGATACATGTTTCTTATGGCAAGGTTAACATTATAATATATTGTTACTAAAATGGTTGCATAGGAACATGAACTTTGTGAAAAGAAGAACACAATTTTCAATATATGATAATAATTATGTTAGCCATAATTTACGCATTAGACTTCATGTTAGGCTTTTGTTCGGCATGACTTTATTTTGTCTTGATTTATGTCAGAAAGCTGTTTTTGTTTGTAATTAATAAGCACTGTTTGCAAAGAAGTCATAACTTAATACTTTTTGTTACCTTTTGATTTCACTTTCTGTCAGAAGTTTTGTTTTGCATTTTGTGTCTGTAGATATATGCTTGCTGAGTATAGGTTTATTGGTACTTTGAATATGTTTGAGATCACAGAACTGTTTAATTCATGTATACAACTCAGCTAACCCAAACTATTGATTGTTGCAGCAATGATGAGACTGTGAACTTCAAACAGTTTATGAGAGTGCTGGCCCGCTTCCGACCGATCAAGTCCAACATGAACAAAAACAAGATGAACACAAGGGAGGAAAAACTAAGATGTAAATCACTGTTTAACATCCGTTTTTACCTTTAAAGGTCACTTTAAGAACCTTTAAAAAATCCATTTGTAAACTTTTAAAATGCACTTTTTAATAAATTAGTTGTTTAATTGTGTAAAATTCAGCATAAATATTTATTGCAACATCTATACTGTCATGAAAGGGAAACACAAGATAACAAAACTATGACCTGACTTTATGATGTTAGGCATGCTATTAAATTTTAATAGCTTGGTTATTAAGTATGAAATTACATTGAACATTTTCTGAAATAATTGATAAAAAATAGTATTTAATGTTTTTAAAACATGGATGAATAACCTTAAACCTTTGCTTACTTACTTTACTTTAATCCTAAGTTTGGTGACCATGACTGAATGGTGATTCACCATCTACATGTGTAGTTATAATCAAGAATCTTCCATTATTAATAAATCAATAGTAACAATAAAGTTATAACCAATGTCCACAAAACTGTGTAAAGAGCACTGAGCATTAGGTGACAGTGTTTGTGTCTGCTTTCAGTCGCTTTCCAGATGTACGACTTAGACGGAGACGACAAGATCTCTCGGGATGAGCTGCTGGCTGTCCTACACATGATGGTGGGAGACAACATCTCTGAGGAACAGGTAAAGGGTCCAATTGGGAACAGAATTAATTATGTTCTTGTGGCACCTGAACCCTTATGGGTAAAAATGATGATTTGTAACTTCTTAGCCCCTCAATGCATAGATTTTAGTTGCATTTATTGTTAAAGAAACTTTTATGTGAGGAGGTCTTCCCGGCTGACCAGCCATGCACTGGTGGTTTTTAACCTACACATCACTATGTGTTTTTCTCTACCTGCTGTAGCAAAAAGAATTAAAAAAAAACAATAAAAAAATGTTCGTTTGCAAACAAATAATTTTTGCACATAGTATTTTTTAATCCGGGGAACAGGTTGAATGTTACCTTGGAAATAAAGTTTAAAGGGGTAACTTATGTCTAGAAATTATGTTATCTCTCAAGGCATAATTGATTCAATTTTAAAAAAAAAAGTCACTGAACCTTCAGCTGATCTGTGGTTTTTTAGTGATTTAACAGATACATGTATACATGGGCCTCATAACCACTTAAAGAGTTATTCCATAATAAACAGACTTGTGATTTGTATAAATGTTTCATTGTTTTATATTAGATGGTCCGTTTGACAATACAACACAATTCATTAAGAAATAAATGAAGAGGAGTGCTGATAAATATTTCATCATATATAACCTTTAATTTACATCTATCTTTTCTTTAATTAAATGCCATTCTTATTAACTAAAAAAAATATCATATGGTGACCTATTGAGTAAAATGGATTGAGCAATGATTAGTTTTAATCAAAAAGTCTTATAACTTATTCTTTTATACAGAGACAATGCTTTGTTTTATAAAAGTGGTATTTAGCCAAAATCTGTCAAAGTTAAACTGTACTTGCATTGCCTTAATTTAGCACTGTGTTTGTATACATTATTCCCATCAAAATTCACATTTTCATCCCAACTTTGTTTATGTTCATGTGAATGTAGAGTGTTGAAACAGTAAGTATAACAAAGTGAATAACAGATTCATGTCCAGTCTATTATATTAATTAAATCCATTAACCTAATTGTCTTTACCATGTCACCATAATTTGCTAACTTACACTATGTAGTCAGAAAAATCTGTCAATTTTTTAACACTTGTTGCTTATAACAAACCCCTGTATTTATTATAAATGTGATTTATGAAATTATTTTAGAACTGCTTAGATGGGGAGGTGGGGGTTGGGAGGTATATTGATTTATCTTTTCAGATTACCCAATGCTTTTAGTACAGACAGCCATTCTTTTGCCTAGCTATGAAGTTGTCCCATGGTGAAACAAAATTATATTCTTGTGTATCATGTGTTGTGATCCATATAGGTTAAAATGTGTGCAGTTGATGGCAGAGAGTTATTTTACTGACTTCTGTATGCAGCTAAATCTCCTTTTATGAAGACAGACATAAAAAAAAAAAAACTTGCAGTGTCTATTTTGGTTTTGGGAGATTGTTTTCATCAAATGCATAGGCAAACTACATTTGAACATGTTTGGACAATATCAGTGAAATATTGAAGATCATGTGAGGTTTTATCAATTTAAACTAATAGTTCAAAGTTGAGGAGCCATTGTACAAGAAGTACAAATGCCCAATATATATAACATGACATGCTGTATTATCTAGCAGTTTACCACAAATGCTCAGTTGCATCATCATAGAAGTGGATAGACAGCTTTAACAACCTAGGAAAATATTAACAGAAATATTGAACCTGTTCTGTTAGTCCATAAACAGGCAATTATCCTCTCTATCACAACACTGGATAGAATAAACACATATACAAAGAACAGAGTCTGTTTATATATGTTTGATGTGACCACTTCACATACAGCCAAGCTGTCCTTTGTACAGGGATGTCTTTTAAATCTGGTAGAAGGTTCTGAGTATGTAAATGCAGAATTCCTTACATTTTATTTGTATGCATGGAGATGTGTGTCGTATATATATACCAAGAAAAACAAGATATTGTATATACCAAGAAAAAATTAAAGATATCATTTCATATTGTTGTCTCCATTACATTGTCACCAGTTCTTGAAAAAGCATCATGCCTTCAACATTTATTAATTGTGGTAAAAATCAGTGACACAGACTGGTCTCTTTTGGGCATTTACTTATTTGTAAGTGTAAGGTTTTTATCTAATACAAAATTTGTTTTCCTGTGTTCATTCTTTGATTTATGCATTTCTTGCCTGATTGTGAGAGCTTCAGGTAGCCAAACAGATATTTTTTTTAATTTAAAACCTTTAGTCTATATTTGTTCTATTTGTGTCATGTCTGTCTATGGTATCCTTTATGGTGTGACAGTACCTTCACTTTTAGAATTAATTTGATTTGTAATGTACAAATATATTCATTGTACAGTTTATGACACATCATGTGACATGTTTTAACATTAGCTCACTTTGATCTCTCAAAGTTGATTAGGCAAATGACAGAAAAGTTAGAAATGTTGCAATGTGTAGATTCTCCCACCTAAATTAAACTAATTCTTTTGAAGAACAGCATGTAAACGTATGAACAGGTCATCAGAGGTGATATTTAAATCCATTGTATTTTTGAGGGAATGTGGGGGAGGGTGTAACAAAATTGTTAGTGCATTAATGTACCTAATAACAAGTACTTAAGACTGTTTCTTCTACATGAAGATGTATTATTTATTAAACATGATTAAAGTACAAATTTTACTTATATTTGCCCATATTTCATTCTAACAATTTAGATAATTTTTTACAACATTTTAGCAATAATAATATAGGACATCATAACATTTCCTTTGACATTGTTGTGCACTATTTCAGTTGAATAGCATTGCCGACCGGACCATTACGGAGGCAGACTTAGATGGTGACTTCATGATCTCCTTTAGTGAATTCCAAAAGGTTGGTTCCACTTTACTTTGTATCAATAATTTTTCAATCATTGCGACACATACATCTAGATGTATAATTAACTGTCACAAGGAATGCATGGCATGAAGATGTGACATAATACAATACAGATTAACACTATCTAACACTTATTTAACCATATATATTCATCATCTAAAAGAAAGTAATGTTTTTCTAAAAAAGTGGATGAGTTTTAGCATTTAGATAATAAAAAATGAGTAACTAAAAGTTTCAACACAACTTCTGTATCAACAGTACTACTTGACTGTCCAACAAGCACATAATTACGATCATTTGGTGATAAGATGCTTCTTAAAGTGTTTAAAAAGTCCCTAAATCTATTTATTATCAAATAATAAGCTAAAAAAGCAGTTTTTATATGTTTGTCGAAGATGGGACGTATTATGGGATCAGCCATTGCGGGCGGGTGGCCGGCGTCCATATGTTTGTCCAGAGCATAACCTCCAAACTATCAAAACTATTGACTTAAAACTTCACAGGTGGATAGATCTCATTGAGGCGGAGTGCATTTCACAAGACCCATCACTGTACACTCCATGATTTTGGAGTTATTCACCGTAGTTCAGTTTTTCTACTTGATGTTTGTCTGGACAATACTCCTACAATATCACAGCTATTGACTTTAAGCTTCATAGGTGGATATATGTTATTAAAACAGTGTGCAGTGCACAAGAACTGTCACAATGCTCTTCTTAACTGTGAGGAACTACACAATTGCCATTACTCTCATGTAAATTTTTGTATATTTGATATTATTCCCCTTTCTATTCAATTACATAGATTGCAGACAACAATCATGCCAGAGTGTTTTGCACAACATTGCCCAGCAGATTGGTAGATTAAAGATGAATTTTTTATGTTATTCTACTTTAATTTGCAATAACCCACAGTGCAGTCTAAAACTTGCCATACTCCATTGCACAAGACTGCACAGCAGTTTGTTTCAAATTAACGAGTGTATTTTGCTCTGCCTTGCGATGCTTTTGTTCACATATATATTTTTTAATTTATATACACAACTTCCATTCTACATACAGTAATTGAGTGCTGATCATCTAAAACCATAAACTTATTTGTGTTTTCTCCCAGGTAATGGAGCGAGTGGACGTTGAACAGAAGATGAGCATCCGGTTCCTCCACTAATGTCAGAGAACAAAAACCATTATGTACTTCCTGTGTTGTCTCATGGGATAGATCATGGATGCCATAGCAACACTTTTTAAATAAACAGGGCCCAAGGTTAAGAAACTTTGTGATTGAGTTGAAGATGATTGGCCAATTTGGAGTAAAAGATTTTTTAGACCAGTCAGATACTAGGAATCTATTTCTGCAACAAGTTACAACAGTTGGTTCTTTTTGAGATGGATTCAGTAACTGATCAAGCAGCTGCTAGATACAGACAATTTAAATATCAAGGCCTTGTTTTAAAACAGTTAAGATTGAGAACATTTTAACAACCCAATTGATTGATTTAAATAACATTTTATATGCATGGGAATGATCTTTGACTTGAGCTCAAACCACAGGCAAAAGAGCATGTTAAAATATATTATTCACATGACAAATATCCAAGTTTCCATCTGTAAAGTTCTTAAAGTTTTTTTAGAACTGTGATAAGTGGAGAGACACTAGAAATAGAAATTTTATGGCCTATGTTTTATAATGAAGGAAGATTTTTTGCTTTATTTTCTTTAGAACAAATGGCCCTTAACTCGATACATTTAGGGTAAACAAAATTTATTTTCTTTTGTTTTTGTTTGAAATTAACTTAAAAGAACGTATGACAGAAATTCCCATAACACTATAATTGACTGATAAAATAATTAATTTGAATGTAGAAGACATTGTTGATGTCAATATACATTTATACACTGTATTGCCTTTTGTAGAAATCCATAAAAATTGTGTTTAAATGGTGCTTTTATATGATTGAAAAATAAAGTATTACCATACTCAATTATTGACTAAGTTAAATTTCTTAGGTCATATTCATTTTAGTTAATAATTTAAGCTTTGTGTAGTTTAAACTACTGATATGGTAGTACAAAGATGACACAAATATTGCCTGTAATAAGAAAAAAATGTTGAAACATTAGTTTTCCTATTGAAGTTAAAGTGAGGAGTGTAATTTTGTATATGAGACTATAGTTAGAATGTTGTGTGATTGTTGAATTAATGTAGCCAAGACAACATAATCCTCCATGAGTGAGTTTAATTAAGGAAAGGTTTATTGATATGAAGAGTTGTGCTAGTTTGTTTCTACAGACTTAAAGGTGGTATCTGGCAGTTTGAACCCTATTTATCTCTTTCATATATCCATCTAAATTCTGGCAGTTTGAACCCTATTTATCTCTTTCATATATCCATCTAAATTCTGGCAGTTTGAACCCTATTTATCTCATATATCCATCTAAATTCTGGCAGTTTGAACCCTATTTATCTCATATATCCATCTAAATTCTGGCAGTTTGAACCCTATTTATCTCATATATCCATCTAAATTCTGGCAGTTTGAACCCTATTTATCTCATATATCCATCTAAATTCTGGCAGTTTGAACCCTATTTATCTCTTTCATATATCCATCTAAATTCTGGCAGTTTGAACCCTATTTATCTCTTTCATATATCCATCTAAATTCTGACAGTTTGAACCCTATTTATCTCATATATCCATCTAAATTCTGGCAGTTTGAACCCTATTTATCTCTTTCATATATCCATCTAAATTCTGGCAGTTTGAACCCTATTTATCTCTTTCATATATCCATCTAAATTCTGGCAGTTTGAACCCTGTTTATCTCTTTCATATATCCATCTAAATTCTGACAGTTTGAACCCTATTTATCTCATATATCCGTATAAATTCTTACAGTTTGAACCCTATTTATCTCATATATCCATCTAAATTCTGACAGTTTGAACCCTGTTTATCTCTTTCATATATCCATCTAAATTCTGACAGTTTGAACCCTATTTATCTCTTTCATATATCCATCTAAATTCTGACAGTTTGAACCCTGTTTATCTCTTTCATATATCCATCTAAATTCTGACAGTTTGAACCCGATTTATCTCATATATCCATCTTAATTCTGACAGTTTGAACCCTATTTATCTCTTTCATATATCCATCTAAATTCTGACAGTTTGAACCCTGTTTATCTCTTTCATATATCCATCTAAATTCTGACAGTTTGAACCCTGTTTATCTCTTTCATATATCCATCTAAATTCTGACAGTTTGAACCCTATTTATCTCTTTCATATATCTATCAAAAATTCTTACAGTTTGAACCCTATTTATCTCTTTCATATATCTATATAAATTAATGTTATCATAAAAAGATCCCGCGAAATGCTGCTTAATAATGCCCTTCATCTTAGTGAAATATGAAACTTAACACTCCACTCGTCATTACAAACATGTATTTTCTATTACTTACTTTTCCCCAATTACTTTTACTTAATCGTCTGGATAATTAGCTTGGGCCTATCTATTTTTAGCTAAAATCCCCATCATTCTTATTTATAGATTTGGAAAAATGAACATTTAGAGCAAATTATTTCACATGTTGTACTGTCTAACAACTGATGAGGTGTCAGAATGGTCTTTAGTTAGATGAACATTTGATTTGATGAGTTTATGCCCAGATTCCTGTGAACTGGCTTAATATATAGTTACATGTATTTGATGTTGTCTGTCAGATTCCACCTTTAAGACTAAGTAAAGATGCAAGGTTTAATCAGTTTGATAGTCAGCATTACTTGATCACTGCATCTGATTATTCAAGAATCATTCATAATTTCTTATTAGAACTTTTTTAGAAGAAAAATCAAATTTAAATCCATTTCCGAATGTGTAAAAAAATGTTTTCAGTTATTTGTGTGAAATTATCACAAAACAACAACAGTTGATAAATGTTGCTTTCACTGTGAAAAAAATGCAAATGGTTCAGAATCATTTTCCCACCATCTTAGAAATTAGGCCACCTGTGTCCTGTTGTGTTATCAACCATTGTTTTGCAAAATATTCAGGCTTTTAAACATTCCTTTAATAAGTAAAATTATTGTTATAAAGTTGAGTTTTTCTTTACTGTGCATTTACTGTGGTATGTACATATATAAATGAATCTTTTCATGAAATCCTTGTAGAAATGTTAAAGAAGTCTGCATTTTTGGTAAATTATTATATATTATATTTACATGTTTAACCATATACATAGATAATTTGCAATCTTTTTAACATTTGATTATTTTATAATGGTGTTGGAATTGTATGTTGGATTGTTTTATCAAATTCATGCCTGTACTTAATTGGATGTGTTTTTTTCTTCAATTTTAATTATGAAATAATACACAATCACAACATTTATTTTTAAAACACCAAGTGTCACTTTTGTGTAAAAGTAAACCTTTTTTATACATAAGACTATATATATATACATGTATAAAAAAGGTTTAATTTATATATATATATGTAAGACAAATTAACTAAATTAATACCAATTTTTTCACTTCCTATTTAGCAATGAGTAAGAAAAAAATCTGAAAAAAAAAAAAAATGTTTATTAAATGATTTCAGATTTCCATTGTCTTTTATTAACAAACTTTTTATAGTTTGTTTCTTCAGCTACTTTATTTAGTGTTTGTGGAGCATTTTCGTCATATAGGACCCTCCGTGTAAGGAAAACAACTTGAACTGAGCATAACAGTTCTATTAGTTAACATTGATATTTTTTGTTTTAAAACAAAAGACATTTTTTATGATGTTATAAATGTTGATAATCTTACACGGATTGGTTTTCTGACTCATACCTCATTTGTGTCAACTGTTTTTATCATTGTTTTGAAAAATAAACAATTTTATGTAATGATGTATTGTATTTTTTTCAGTTTGCCACTTTTGATAACTGTTTTTAAAGAAACTATTGTTTTGATTTGTTGAATGGATTCTTTCTTTAAAAAATCAAACTCCTTTTAAGCTTTTAATATCAATTGCTAACTTCATAACATAACCATATATTGGGAGAGAAAAAAAACTGTCCAAAAATGACATGAAAGTGAAGCAAAACAAGCCTAAAGTTTTTACACAAGAACTTCTCAAAAACACATATAAAACACTAATTTTTAATAGGGGCGGTAATTGTGACACCGTAACCTGTTAGCATAGTAATTAAAAAAATAAGAAAGTATTTAGAAGAGTCGTACTTTCTGTGATAAAAGCATTTATTCAGAAATCAAGCATTTCACAAAACACAGCCACAATATAAATAATGTTTTTCAACGAAATTGAAACAAATCCAATGGCAGCATGTCACAGTAATGAATTTTCATGCCATACCTGTCAAAAAAGTTACATCATAAACTCTAATGTAATAAAGATTGTGAAATTTATATTAATACATCATATGCAGATTATGACAAGTTTCTTGCTAGCATTGGAGAGCTAAACAAAAAAAATTATATGTGATTTACATTTGTTACCATTCTTTGCATCTGTCATAGAAGGCACAAAGAATTGACATCAATCACTAAAATGTAATAAAAAAGCAAACTAACTGAGAAATATCAAGGCAATTAACTGAGTATGGACCTACTGGCAAGGAAAAAAAGGAGGATGGTAAGATTTAACTTAATAAAATGCATAATTGACAAAATATGATAGCAAGATACTAGAGGTCACAGATTCGACAAAACATTACAGCAAAATGTTAAAGGTCACAGATTCGACAAAATATGAGTGCAAGATGCTAAAGGTCACAGATTCGACAAAATATGACTGCAAGATGCTAAAAGTCACAGATTCGATAAAATATGACTGCATGATGCTAAAGGTCACAGATATGACAAAACATGACAGCAAGATGCTAGAAGTCACAGATTTGACTAAAGATTCACAGATTAAGAACCAATATGGATAAAGCATTGTGTTCTACATTGATTGTTGGAAAAAATGGAACCTTGAAAAAGCTGATTTCTCTTGTAATAAAAATAACAGAAAAGAACAAATTCACTATTTAAACTTGTGAGCAGTTTTAGCTAGTTGTAACTAAACAATCAGTCTGTTGATTTAAGTCCAATGTAGTTGAAATAATAATATTAGGCAGATTAGTTTCCATCAGAAAAAAAGAAACATGACTACAAACTTTTTAGCTGGCCTTATCTTATAACTCAAAAAATAGAAATAAACAGTAAATTAGATAACTGAAGGTTGAGTTGCAAAGTCAGACTTATGTTTTGTTTCCCTTAACATGGGGCCTGGTCTTAGCAAAAGCCACTTCTTCATAAAGTTTAAAGGTTCCTTTTAAAGTAAACAAATATTTAGGAAATTGCAGTCTCAGTACACTTACCTTCAGGATGAAAAAATACACAAATTAGAAAATATACATATTGGTTATAGCTTTTGTTTATATTAACATATATCTGTTCAGAACAGTGATGAAGTTGCTAAAATAATATCAATGAAAGAAGTTTTGTTAACAACATCAACAACTTTATTAAGTAAAGATGAAGCACATACTTAAAGGTTCATTATTTAAAAAAAGTTGCAAAGGCAATCATACAAAGATTTCAGACAAATTATTGGCAATTTTTGTAAACAAATATTCACAAAATTAAAATGGTACATGACATAACATCCTGAGAGTACATAAGGCAAATGACTGAGACTGCCAATAAATAAGTTATACATAAAGATGGTTAGTTGACATTTATTGCATCATGGGACCTGAATGTCAGACATTACACTTCTCTGATCAAAATTATCATCACTACATAATATTTAGCAATTTTAAATTTCAACTTAAACTCAGTCAGAAAACAAAATGCTACAGCTAAAGTTTTGCACTAATTAAAAATGCTGAAAATCAGTACTATTAAGTGTAGCATTCAACACATAACATGTACATCTGTTTGCTACCAAAAAAATAAAAACGAAACAAAAACAATTTTATCATTATCTGCCCTTTTGTTACTATGAAATAATAAACTAAGTTATCTACTGTTACATTTTGTCCATTTTAAGGGGTTTCAAAATCTGCAGCAACATACACACTTTACTTTAAACATGACAACATTGTACAATTGTTGACAGTCACTCTTAAAATTAAATATTTGTGCATTAGTCTTAAAAAAAAATCAGTTTTGCATTTATTTAAATGACTTACAAATTTGTTTATTTTTATGCATTTCTTTTAACCAAATAAAAGCATAATATTGTTGAATATCTGAAAACATTCAATAATTAAATAACACATCACTGACGGTTTAATTTTTTCTATTAGATTAAAAGCCATATTCTATGGAAGATAACTATGCGCAGTAAACTGATGAATCACATAAGAGTTATTGTTTCCTGATCGTCCAGCTCTGTGTTATGTGTATGAATGACATCCGAGGTCACATGATGTTGCGACCATCATGACGAGCTTGACACGGCAAGTTTTTTAAGATGTTCCATGAAAACCTGTAGACTGACATCATCCGTAAGCACCGCAGCACTCGCCTCCTTGAAAGATAAGAAAATAAAGAACATGAATGACTGTAACAGTACAAGTTTCAACTTCACGTGGCATATAATAAAAACTTTGCAGGAATATGGGTATTTAAATGACAGTCCTGGCCTGCTACATTAAAAAACAATGCAACAAACAACATCAAAATAAAACAGAAGTTTTTTTTTAATACTAAGTTTAGTCATAAAATAGAATTAAAATGCATGAGTAATAACGCTGCAAAATGAGATATGTTTTATTTGGTAAACAAAGGACAGTCAAAATCAAGATAAAAGAAACAAATTCAAGATAACAAAATGATAAAATAAAGATATATCTTGTAAGAAAAAACTTCAACCATATGGACAGACAACATCTGAACAGGAATTCCCAATAGAAATATAGACAAAAAGATGGCAGTCATTAGATGGACCAGACATTCCCCAGTTCGCATGCAACAATAACCTTTACCAACAGTCTATCTACATCTTCCAGTTTTGCTGCAACTGTCCTTTTGTTTTGAATAGGCTCGCTGAATACATAAGTTGGACTCATCAAAAACAGACCTTATGACGACTTCCAGCCATTTTTAGTTGTGAATCAAGATTTTAAAGAACTGCCATACAAAAAAAACAGCAGAAACATGAAGACATCTCTAAATAAAAGTTCTGCTTTCATTTGGAATCAGACCTTCAATTAGATGATCAGGAAGCTTTGCATCTAATTGGTAAAACAGTGATAAGGTAACAAAGATGTACAAGTTAGGCTCAAGTCTTCTGTGCATTTTGCATAATGTTTATGTCACCATATCTATTTCATTTTAACATTCCTATTGCTTTTCATTTAATCTTATTAATGAACTTAAATTTAATATTTAAAAAAAAAGTGATCTGGTAGATCAAAACATCCTTACGATGTTATTGTACATCATATTAATAGACAACATGGAGTTCTTATACCTTACATTATGAGTTACTGTTTGTCTGGTAACTTTGCGAGCATTTCTTTTTATTGAAAAGTGTTATTATTATTGTAAGCTAGGTGATCAAGCTCTCCATTTATCCTGTCTCCCAGTGCTGCAGCTTGCACAAAGGTGGGTGGGAAAAAAATAAAACTATACTTAAATACCTCTGAAGGGGTTCCACCCCCTGTGATTGTAATTATCTAGACACACCAGAAAAAAATGTTAACAAAAATGGGCCGAATATATGACATACAATATTAAACATAATTTCATAAAATTAGAAGAAGGCATCATGCATCATGCTTTAAAACATGAAGTGTGTATTAAATATTTGACAAATAAAATTTATCTAGAACCAAGATGTTTTTTATAATTGTTAACTGTATATAATTCTAAGATAATTTTATATTTGATGTGTACATCAAAGTTACCTACAGAGATAAAGTGAATTTACGCCATTGTCATTTTAACCTGTTATTAATCCACTACAGTATACAATATGTAAATAATTGCACCAGTGACATGATGGATATGTTGTAGCTGTTACTGTATTAACAGGTAGACGACAGGTTTGTGGTGTGAGACCCAGCTCTTTAATTGTTGATTTCAGTGAATAAAATAATTATTTTCCTGGCCAAGATAATGCAGAAGTAAAATCTTAGCTTTAAAGAGTCCTTAAATATGTCTTAATTTATACAACTGTGGCTAAGCATTTACAACTGCTATGTCTGAACTTGTAATTAACAAAGTAGTTGATGAAGAAATCTGATGACCCCAAACATTGAGGGTCTTTTGCTAAGTTTTGCCTAATTAATCTATTAACAATTCTACCTGGCCTAATTTATGTACATATCACCATGCTCTTGTTATCTGTTATCATCTATGGGGGTTTATTAGGAAAAACTCTTAATAATCACATGCACCTTACACTGTACAGATCAATATGAGATGTAAAAAAATGTGTTGTTTATAGGTGTCTGCAGGTAGCAACTGGTATTGCTAGTAGGCACTCCTGAACATTATAATGTGTCTTGTTTGTTTTGGGCTGACCATTATAATGATCAGCATGTGCAAAGCATGTATGGCCTTGTTTAAAAACTGTCTGTCGTATATGCTAAGGAAATATTTGAAATATTCTCTGTTTATGGAGATGTTTCAGTATAAGGCATATTGTGTATAAGCAAATGGGATATCAGCAAGTTAAAGATATTTAAGACAAAACAAAAAATAAAATACATTTTTAAATGTGGACTCTCATAAGGAGGCTATCCTAGGAATGAGGTCATTCTGTATGAACAATACATTTATATTTTGTAAGGACTTAACTTTTTCCAATAACCTTATTGCTGACTATTTAATATGTATTATCAAACAAAGTTTACATATTGTATATATATATATATATATATATATATATATATATATATATATATATATATATATATATGATTTTTGTTAAATAGCAAGTTTAACAAATATTCAAACTGAACACATGTTAACATGTTAATTGGTTAAAAGTGTTGCTTAATAAAGTAAATGAAGTGATAAAATTAAATACAAGTGATACAAAGTATAAGCAACAAAGAGAATATATAGTTAAATGATATCTACAGAGAAGTTACTACATCAAATAATCAAGTGAGGTCAGTGAATGTATGAAGATAAGGATGACTGTACAAATGGCTAATATTGTAACTGAATAAGGAGTCTTAACATTGTTCTTATATTACACTATTTTTACACCATTCACTGTATTTTAATTCTGTCAAGTAATTGTAGATACCCAATAAAAAAAGCTTAATTAAATTTTGAGATTGAAACTATATAGCAGATTTAAAATTTAATTTTTAAGTGAGAAGACAGAAAATGAACACATCTAATGTTTAAATGACACAGATTAACATTTTACAACATTCACTAACTTCAATGACCAGACAATTAGACCCATCTACCATAACTAATATAATACTAACCCCTCCTGATCCCTGATTCATGGAAAAAACAAAAACAGAAGCAATTAGTTCAATCATTAACAAAAAGCATACACTAAAACGATACAGCAGGCCTTCATAAAAGCTTCCAGTCAAGTATCATAACATTGATAGTATAGAGATTAGTAAGATTTTGGTTATAATATATAGACATACACTGACACACCTGATTGGGGTATACAGAATGGCTGATGACCGATTTGACAGGGTGAAAGTACCGCATTACACATTTAAATATTCACAACAATGTTTACACTTGCAATTTTTTTACTTTTATATCTTATAAACCAAAAACAGTTTATTTTATAATATTAAGTACAATGCAGCAGACTTATTTTTAAAGAATTACCTAAATTTTAATGACTATAAGGGTAATGACTATACTAACAAATGATTGGATGCTTTATTTGTTTTTACATGTAGTAAGTACCATTACATCATGTAGTATTCAATGTACTATGAATAGAACTGATGTAAATATGAGACTCATGGAGTAAAGCTATGAAGACCTTTGTTTTCTAGATAAGCAGAACCTTCCTGGATGTGTTGGAAAAAATATGCAGCGAACTGTTTACAAAGGCCTTTATTCAAACAAAATCAACTCCCGTGTAAGCTTGGGAAAGGTAATGCATATGCAAAAATGTTTTATGTTAAAGGTGGTATCCATTTGTTTGGACCATTTTACCCCCACTTATTATTAAAAACATATATTTTCTAGATGAGCCACATAAGCCATTTCAAAACTAAAATACCAAGAACACACGACCTCTTACTTTTGAGTTCATTTTATATCATTATCTGGGTAATCTGCTATAACAATGATCTCTATTTTCAGCAGAGATCCCCTTTTTGCAAATTTATAGATTAGGAAAGAATGAAAATTAATAGTGATTGTTTTTGATATTCTTGACTGTCTAACAATTGAGGTAGTGCTCAAAATCGTTTTTACTCAGACCAAGGCCCATATCCACCAACGATTCTTAAGTCATGACTTAAGCCCAGGTCACTATTTTCATACCAACAAAAAAAGTTTATCTATGAAGTTTCAATGGTATTTTAAATTTTGAAAGCAGCAAAGTTCAAGTGTCATGCCAAAATTCAGACATGCAGCTAATGAAGATATTGTGGATTGAAATCCATGACTTGGGTAATTCTTACTTAAGAATGGTTGGTGAATACGGGGCTAAAAATGTGTTAATGCAAAAAAGTGTGCCTGAATTTCCCAAAACAGGGTTAAGATATTGTTACATGTATTTGATATGGACAAACTGTGGACACCACCTTTAAAGTTTGCAGAATAACCAACTGTGTTAAGTATGACATTTGGAATCTCCAATATTTCAGGAAAATTAAAGCTGTAATTTATAGACTTACCCCGCCATACAAGTTGTTGTGGGTTGATGTTGGATTCACTCTTGACAGAAGGAAACGTGCCTGAAAAAAAACCCCAACATACAATAAAATGTATTTTGTTACATTTTGATTCCTCTTTTTTTAAATACATCACATAAATACAATAATGGTAATTAAAACACTGTACAGCAAATTTTGGTGGAGGAAAACCAACAAGAAACCTTTGGATAGAACTACCAGCACACTACAGGTACCGGCTGTAAGACTTCACCTTGAGTTCTTCCCCCTGACCAGAATCTGAACACATATCGTGAGAGTGGAATAGTTAGAGAAGTTACAGGCAAGCCTAAAGATTCCTGTATTCCTGTCACAACAAATCTTGTTAGTAACTAACCCTATAACATAAGCTGTTGAGAAGATTCCATTAGATATTGCAAAATAATGCACTTAAAATACATAGAGGGTCAAAAAAGTGTCATATTTTGTACAGCATTTAAAAAAGGCAAAAAATATTTCTTCTGACACATTTTTAAAAAAAAAAACTTAACATATTTTATAATAATTTATGTTGCCCAGTATCCCCTTTGTGAATAGCAGAGAAGTTAAGAAGAGATCATAATTATTACCTGAGACCCCCAGGCCTCTGTGTCGATGTATCGTGGCATTGGGAAGCGTGTCTGTAGGATATCTTGGGCATCATCTACTGGGGCCTGTAGCAGCTGTTTAAAGTTTTCATACTCCGGAAGATCCTGGTACTTCTGGGCACGCCACTGGGCTATAGTCTGGAATGGGAGAAAATTGGATTTAAATTACTTAAAATTTCTATAATGGCTTATAAAAATGAGTCAAAAGACAGGTTTAGCCATTTCAAGTTATCACTACGTTTTAACCAAAATGTATATGTTTTAAACCCTTATCCACATGCTGTACACTTTATAACATAAAAAGAAACACTTAGATATTTTTTAAGTAAGTCACTTACCTCTCCATGATAGATGACAATCTGGAAAAAAGTGTCCATTAGCAAGATCTTGTCTGGCTGTATACTGCTGGTATCAAGTAGCACAGGCTGTAAATAACAACAATCATAAAGATAGAAAATACTTCATACATTGCATGTCTACTTCATTTCTGCCTCAAACAAACTGGATTTAAGTCTTAATAGGATTGTCCATGAATTGTATTTAGATAAACCTATTAAAAATGATTAAAAGTATAATCATTTCAAGTGAAGTTAAAAATCCAACTCAACATTTAAAAAACTTAAACTGTTTTCTATTACTACAAAGTTGTTGGATATTAAACCAATCAGACAGAACTCAACCTAATTCTCAATGGTAGATGAAAGTCAAAACAAATGTTTTGTCACCTTTCTTAAAGTGTATTATCATTAAAAATGAAAACCAGACATAACTTAAGACTAAATGATATATAGGATCCATTTAAACACAAATATTCAGCAGGGCCTGAGGTTATAAAACTTCATGCTTGAGTCTGAGATCAAGCATCTGATTGGTCAGATTTTGATTCTAAATTAAAATTTGACCAGTGAAATTCAGGAGAGTGGTCTAAGATTAAATTTTAAAATTTGATAATCTTAGGTCATTATTGGTTAGATTTTCGTTCAATATTAACATTTGACCAATGAGATGTCTGGGGGTTGTCTCAGTTATCTCAAAGTTTTGAAACCTCAACCTCTGCAATTATTATAGCCTGGCAAGTCAATATTATCACAGTGATAGACAATTTCTATATTACCTCTGGGGTGCCACTGAAGGAGTAGGAGTAGAGGATGGGCTGTATCATGATCAGACTCTGGGTTAGATCTTCCACATTTAACATGTGTCTGAAACATACAAACACACATAGCATAGAGTAAGTAGTTTGGGATTATGAATACACACATCCAACCGGACCTGGCAGCACATTTAGTTTGAGCAAGTGCTCCAGGTATGGAAGGCCCTAGTTTGATTCCAGACTGTAACATACTAAAGTCATTAAAAAGTCAAGTTGTACAACTCATTTGCTAATGCTCAAGCAAATACAAGGTTGGATGATGACAGGATAGGGTGACTGGGTGAGATATCATGCCAGGTGTTCATGACATGTTATTCATAGTAAAGGCAAGACTATGACAGTTTTCCAGTAACTGAAATACTGCTGGTGGTACAATAAACCCATCAAAAAAGCATACATCCATACTTTCTTAAAAAAATCAAAATAGCATACAACAGTGCTCCAAAACAAAATACATGAAATCATAAGAATTATAATATCATTTATCCAATATAAGTTCATAGAAGATATGATTGTATAATAATGATATATTTAAAAAACATTTTGTGACATTTAAAGATATTTTTGTTGATCAACATTTAATGGAAAGGTATCAGGCAATATGAAAGGTCACCAAGAGAGACATAATTCACACAGTATTTACTCACCTATAGTATGATGTTTCATCTGGGCTGTTGTTAAAAACTTGCAGGAAATGTGATCGTCTTAAATGAAACATAAATTGAGGATACAGAGAAAAGTTCTCTGAAAATCTAAATGAGTTGGGGTCATCCCTGTGGAAATCTCCAAACTTCTGACACTAAAAGAGAAAGAATGGATTCACACAATTATTGTATGAAGGCTTAATGAACAATGAATTACATGTTTTTATAATGTCACTTTTTTATTTCTTATTTTAGAAAAATATTACAATCCCTCATGTCGACAGATCCTTGTAACATACTTTACATTTATTGATTTAACTCATTGAGCCCTACAGCCAATTAACCAGTCATACCCTAGAGGCATTTCTCCAGTCATCCCCTACACCTGGTGGTGGTCTTATCTGCCCCTCATGCCTAAACACATCTGGTGTGGATTACTGGTCAGTGGAAGATATTGGGGGTGGATGTATACACAACACAATAAACATGTCATTTTGGATATACTCTAAAAGGATGTTTTCACATACTTGTAGCACAGAAAGTGCTTTACACAACCATGTAATTTTTGACACGGTATGAGAAGAAATACTTCAGAAAAGAGTGAAAATGACTGAAATCTGAAGAACACGTAAGATTAATAATATCAAAAATTAACACATTTCAAATTATTAAAATGAAATATTATTGACCTCATCAAGTTTTTTGATTATATTTTTTGTTCATGTTTATAACGTAAAAATCACTGCTTTGTATAATATTTTATGTAATAGGTAACTTTAAAACAGTAGGCCGTCTTTGATTTAAAGTTGCAATTTACTGGTAGTTTGAGAAAATAACGCTCTTAAACTTCATATTTGATTGAAAACTTCGTCGCTTTCCAAGAGTTAGATTTTGACTAGTAATCTATTGATTACTGCAATTATCATATAATTATTGGATCTGACACAGGTGATTCCACATATCCGCATACATATGCGTATAAGTAGGAATCTTAAAGCTAACAGTAAGGCATGTCGCCGTTTTTCTTTGTCTCGACATAATTAATTCATTGTGTTTACTTCCGGGTTACATGAAATTCCAATACATGATGTAACGATGTTTCTAATTGGCTGTGATCAAAGTATTAATTAATCGTTTGAAAACTGCTTATACGACCGTATTTCACCTGAGAAATGTTTCAAATTAGATGTGAATCAGAGAAAATGTCGCCTATTTTTCTGTTGTCTTGCTACAATAAATGAAATAACAAAAAAGGATTTAAGCCGGTGGATTTAGATTAAGATGACATTTGCATTTATGATACTGTGATGTACTTGATTGGCCGAGACTTGAAAGTGTTTAAAAACACAAGTTTTAACCAGCATATATGATGTGCGCATTAACGCGGCATTCGTCAGTAGCTAACACATTTTCAGGGCCGCCTTAATGCGGCGCTCGGAGCCAGACACAGGTAAAATGCGACGCGATAAGGCATCTCCCGGCATGAGGAGGCTGTTTTTCATGCCGCTTTAATGTGTCATTTGGGTCCAATGAGTTAAAGACAAAACTACTACCCTTTATAAGCTGTTTAAAGATGCATCAAACTCATGAATCGCTCAAAAACAGTTGTAACTAAGGGGTTTAGCTAGCCTACCCTTTGCTCTTTAATGCAAGACTTGTAGTCCCTCCCAGTCAAGGGAAATTTACCTGTACATATAAGAAGTATTTCTATAAAATAACCAAAAAGGTGTTGAAAAAAGATATATAAATCAAAGCAAAAACTTCACATACCAATCTGATGAGCATCCTGTCAAGCCATCGAAGCACATCTGGACCATCGTCTGTCTCTGCCCGGAACACAGCAGTACGTGCCATCAAAACAGCTGCAGCTTCCTGGTCAAACCCGGCCGCAATGTGCTGGATATTGGTACTAGCATCAGCCCAGCTACAATTGTACAGAATCATACAGTGTACAAAACAATGTGTTATATTGCTACATGGCGTCTTTGTAAATGTTATAGTACATGTTATGCATAAATGCTGATCTAATATGATTTCAAACATAGGAGGGTTTTCAGGTGAAAGTGGTTTTGTGATTCTGAAATCAAATTAATATTTTGAGTAAAATGCCTGTGGGATGTGTCTTAAAACTGCAGTAAGAAGCAGATGAGAAAGTAATAATACGAAAATAATAATTACAAGGAAGTCAAGCATTTATGTTACTTTTACACTATGTGCTAGCTGTACCCTTCATAAATCAATATCACCGGTGGAGAGGTAGTAAAAATTTAAGAAAATTATTCACTGATCCAGAAGAACAAAAGAATACTGTGAACTTACTTCCTAGCAACAGTGGTGACTCGAACCCTCCTCTGTCCACTGGAGTGCTGGTACTGACTGATGAACTGGATGTACCCTCGGCCTCCCTGGGGAATCGGAGCATTATGCTGAAAAAGATTTGTAGATATGGTAACAGGGAATATGACATTATGCCCAACATAATTTTAAGCACATTTAAAGCATAATTAAACAAAGTGCTAAAAAGACCAAATATGATTCTTTGGAAATACTTATCATATCTATTATTTCCATTTTTTTTCAACAGGAATTGATAAAACAGCTGAATCTCTATAGTTTGGACTGCAACTTAATGAATATCAAGGCTATGATGTATTTACTGCCAAGTCCCATCAATCATCCTATATATTCTAATGTGAACAATCATTTAGTTAAAATGTGTCAGATAATTGCGCTCAATGGGAATAATCTGAAGCAACAACATATTTAATAAGGTTGTGGTTTTACAAATATGGATGCATGTTAGCATGTTTTAATACCTCTGCAAGTATCACTATGCTTGACTGTTGAATGACAAATTGATAAAAAATGGGTGTTGTAAATAAAGTTAAGGCGTCAGTTGAGTAGATTCATATTGCAGAATAAAATGTGTATCAGAAACATTACCATTATACAAGAGCATTTAAAAATAAGTATTTAATCACTTATGTTTCCTGCATTTAATTACATAGTAACTGAAAAAAAAAATAGCAACATTACACCATTTTAAGAAACAAGTAATTAATGCTACAACAATGGCAGATATGTGTAAGATGCAATGCCTGTCATCCTACTTATTATTTATGCTCAGTCAATGTAGAATTGCAGTAGCATGACTGATGTGTACTTCATGTTTTTGCTTTGGGCCAACAACAAGTTCCATTATATCTACCTTGTTATGTATAGTAAATTGCATCATTAAACAACAAATATTTTGTACACGAGGACCCATTTACCACTGAGGTTTCTTTTCTTCTCAACATCGGTTTAAACCTCAAATTCCATGTTGAATTTTATAATGCCTGTCAATAACAGATCCTTACCTGGTTGACCACTTCAAACATGATGGCAAGGGTGGTGTTGGAGTACAGTCCACAGAGCTTCCACTGGCAGGTGCCTCCAAGACCCATCTCTGTGTCCGACACACTAGGTCCCTTCACCCCCAGGGATACACATGGACCTATAGCTCCTGACACCTTCAGCTCCCTAGATGTCTGTATGGGGAAGGAAACAAAACATTGAACTAATTTATAAAATAGAAGAAAGTGAAGTTAGGACAATGTTGATTTTACTGGCACAACAGCTTATAATAATTCTGAGATTTTAAATTTCATGTTCTGATTAGATTTAACCAATACTTGTTAATTGGATTTCTGTTACCAATTGTTATTGTACTATTTTTGTATCACTAAGTAGTTAACAAGAATTCTAAGTTTAAAATGAATATTTCTGATGTTGTCTGGAAAATGTACCTGAACAAAATGTTAATTAGTTTCAACAACAACAAGATGTCCATGACAATAGCTCCACCTATTTTCTCTAAAATATAAAAACTAGAATAAGAACATACAATGAAGAAATAAGAATGACAGAAAGATCTCCATCAGTCACCTACCTTAACTTCGAGGGTACACCCAAAGCCCATTTTGAACTCCCCCTGGGCATCCTTGGAGAAGACTCTTTGAAATGTCTGCTTGAACAGTGACGTGTTGAATGAGTCTCCCATTACCATGTGACCTCTGGACAGAAAAAAAGATGGATATAATAAATAATGTTCTATGTTAATATACGCATAATTAAACTTTATACTGTTATTTTATATATGTCTATAAATTTTGGAAAAATAGAACAGAACGTGCAGTGGAAAATAAAAATCACTAAATTGTTCTACAAATTACAACCAGTAGTAGGTAGTTATTTTTGTTGATATAGGTAATTCATAAAGTATAGAAAGATCTGTTGATAAAGAAAACATCAAATTATATAAAAGTAGGTTTTGCAAAATGAATAAAACACTTAACTTCAATAAGCCAACTATATTTTTATAAATAAGTATTCAACACAAGATCAGTTGCTTATCTAAATATTGATGTGATTTGTAGAGATTATCTTATCTCGAAACAATACAGACAATATAACAGCCAGACATTTGGTCAACTAGAGTTTTTGTGAGTCTTGAACCTGTAATTTGCTTCAAACATGATAAATCTCATCTACAAGTCTACACTATGCATACCCAGTATATCTGCAACAAAACTTCATCTCGTGTAAACCTGTCTGATCCAGAGCACAGGAAAAGATGTCAATCACGTGACCATTGCTGGCCGCTCTGTTTGCTAAGCCTTCATAATGCTAAAAAGAAAAAAGAGCGCATGTAAAATATACATAAATCCTGACCCTTACCAAAAATGTATTAATATGCAGAAGAACTGAGAATAAACATTAAAAATCTACAACAACTTTTAGAAAAAATTTAATTATTAAGAAAGAAAAGATATGTGAAGGTATTTTTATGTTTAAAGTAAGCCTTCATAAATGTGTTTGTTGCCAGTCCCCAAAAGTAAATGCTTCTCATCGGCGCCGTATGACCTATAAAGTGTCGGTGTGCCGTTAAACCCAAAATACAAATACAAATGCTTCTCAACCATATATCGGACAAGTATTCCACTATAGCCCAATAACATTTCCACTTTACTTCCTCTAGGCATATAAACAAGGAGGGTCAAAGACAAGAAAATGGATGAACTCACCTTCATGGCTTTCTTCATGTACTTGCAGTTGTCTTTCTCGATGTCATGGTGAGACCTGATGGGGAACTTAAGCTCCTCCCCCACAACCATGCCAGGCCCCTGGGTACAGGCTCCGCCCATAAACAACATGATACGGGCACCAGTGTTAGGGAAAGTGCACTGAATAAGTTTATAACAAAACCCAATTATGAAAACCTCTAATCATTGAAAACCTCTAATCATCCTTCTAAATATATATTTACCTACATGACAAATGATGTATTTCATAAATGTGTATTATTTTCTAATGAAGGTATTATCAAACAAGAAAGGCCTTCTCTTTCATATAACGATATTTTTGTGCGACAACAGACCTAAAGCAATTTTTTTTTCTTGCAAAAAAAAATATTATTGTTCAAGTAACAATTTGTTCCACATATTCTTCAAACTAAAATGACAGATATTCTTATTAAAAAACAACAACATTCTAGACTCATAAAAAAAAACAAAAAAGTAGTACCTCGAGGAGTCCAACAGCAATGGAGAGGGCGACACCTGTGGATCTGAGAGGTCGTTTACCCTGGGCGACTGGCCAAGGGTCCCTCTGTAATTCACCTAGCAAGTCTGTCAGGTTGAAGTCACACTTGTGGACAGGCTGCAGGAATCTGGGGGAGGAAAATAGAAGGTCGCCATACTTAAATAAGAAGACTTGAAGAAATGAAAAATAACCTCAAGTCATCCACTGCATTTCAGAAACATCAATAATTGTCTTTAAAAAAATGATTCCTGACATTGAAAACACATGAAAGGGTTGATATGGATATCAGAAAAGATGTGATTGATTGTGGTACATCAAGTGTTTAGCAAGATGATGACTGCAATATACCAGCTTCAAGCATCTGCCTTGCTATAAGGTAGCTGGACGTATGTTCGACCAAACAACGTATCAAATTTAGCAGCAAAAATTACCTGTTTGAAGGTAGCTGCTGTTGTTGCTGCTGCTGACCTCGTGCCTGCTGTGGAGCCACACCCTTGCCAATACCCAACATGTCTTGGATCTGCTTGGCTGTGAGATCCTTAGTTCCACGGAACACATAGCTCTTGGAGCAACCCTCACATCCTAGCTCGTGTAGCTGCACCATCTTGCCATATGTGATGAGACCAATCAGAGCATTGGGAGGCAGAAGACTCAACGACATCTGCAGGGACTCCTGGGATAGAGGGGAAGTTGAAGAAGGGTTGGATTATTGAGAGAAGACTTATGTTAAACAGCTTTAGTCCAACCTAACTTACAAGAAATATGGCCATTATCAGAATATTACTGGGATCATTGAGACATTGAGCAATTAGTGAAAATATATCACTATATATCCATAAATTAGTTTATGCATCCTTTTATCAAACCACAGGAGTCACTCAATTTATTTTAAAAGCATATTCAAAAGGAGCTTGTATATGAAAGGAAGTTTAACTAGTAGTTATATTAAGGAATAATGAATTTCTTTACATAAAAAAAGGAACATGTTTCATGATCAAGTTGTCCTTAAAATCAAATAAACATGATTGTGCAACCCATTTTTAATAAAAGTAAGATAATTTACAGTACCTTTACAGCCTGCAGATCATCCTCATCCATACATGTGTCCAGAACAATCAGGAATACAGGGGGAGCACACTGGGCCCGCTTTAGGGGAAGAAATAATAGATCATGAGATAATAGATTTCAGTCAGTGCATAAACATATTTGGGACAATGACTGGCTGACAGTAGTTTTAAATTATTGTGGTAAATATTGTTAAGATATAGTATATATTATAAAAATCAACTCAAAATATTTATCAATGACAGTCATAAAATATAGAAAATATAATAAAAGAAACTTAAATACTAATCATTGATATAATCTGGATGGTTAGTTAATGGCAGACTGTGGCCACGATGTTCTGTGATAGAACACATTGCAGAAATATGCCAATTATGGAGGCAATTCAGATGTCAAGTGAAAGACAATCAAACCAGATACAAAAAGTAGACAGACCAACAATGGAATGAACTTACTGTGATAGTGTACTCGATAGTGGAGAACTGTGGAATGATCTCAGCTGGCTGATGCTGCTCTGTGATAGCAGCATATTGGGGTGGGAACTGTAATACAGATGACACACTCTCATACACTTTTTGTTTTGCATCAATATCTGGTACTATCGTATTTTTTTCTATATATTGCCATTATGAATATTTTGTGTATAAATGTCAGTGAAAACAGATCTTAACTTGCAGGGAATAACTCTTAAAAAAAGATCTTCATATTAAACCACAACGACAATTGGATAAATCTTAAACATAAAGGTAGAGTCCATCTTATACATATGTAGAAGTTTCATTGGTAGTTCATATTTCTGAGCCCGTGTAGCTCAGTTGGTAGAGTGTCCTGTTTTATTTGGTAGGTATTTAGTCTGTTTACATTGTAATATGCAGTAGTGCTGTAAAGCAGAACCAGGGATGAACATTAAAGTGAATCTTGTTGTTTCAGGATACTTACAGGATTCCGTTGAAAGCAGAAGTTACATGACCAGATTTTAGCTCTGTAGTCTACTTGGCTGCAAAAATGATTAGATCATATAAATTTAACAGTTTAATCAAAACGAATATGAAAACAAGAAAGTACAGAGATTTAACACAAAGTTTCAGCAAAGTTAATAATGAATTTATATTTACATTTACAAAGAAATATTATAAAAAAAATATAAGCATTTTTTAATCTTTTTTATCAACAGAATTTCAAAATTAGAAAAATGTGAAACAGAAAAGACCTATGAATGTTAAAGGTAAAATACAATTTGGTAGGTCCTATTTATAGGACTACCTGCTACTGTAACACAAGCCTATCATACATACCAGTATGGATTGAGGATAGCTCGACATGTGAGTCGTGTACACAGGACCGGATCATACTGTATGGGAGGCAGGTCTTGTCTCTCCTTGATGGGAGTGTATAGACAGCCCAGCGGAACAACCATCCTTGTGGCTTCCAGTCGGCTAGACGGCCACACATTCCAGCTGAACCGAACTCCATCCCTGTCCTCGTTTTGCTGGATAAACTCCTGGTAGGTAGCCATGCTAGATGGGCTAAAAATATAATACAGGTGAGTAAAACATGCTGTAAATAAAACTTTTAAGATCTGATGTGCATCTATGGAATTACTGAGATTTCGCTGTCTTTCATGTAGCCGGTGATTGGGAGAGAATGTGCAAGTGGTCCGGTTAGCTCAGTTGGTAGAGCATTCGCCCTGTAAGCGAAGTGTCCCGGACTGGCTGCACATTTTTCTCCCTATGTTACAATGGCGCCCAACATAAATGACCCGCAGTCGTTACGTACAAGTGCTTGAGAAGTGCTTGTGAGTTCTATGTAGAGTATTTAGTCTGTGGAAATTGGAGGACGAATTTCAAGTTGCCTGGGGTGTATGTAGCCGGGTGATTGGGAGAGAATGTGTAAGTGGTTCGGTTAGCTCAGTCGGTAGAGCATTCGCTCTGTAAGCGAAGTGTCCCGGGTTCGAGTCCCAGACTGGCTGCACATTTTCTCCCTGTTACATTCATTACATTTAACTTATTTTCTAATGGCAATCATTGTCATCACAAGGTTCATGCTCATTTACCGTATTCACTCGTGTAATCGCCACACTTTTTTACCCGATTTTATCGTTAAGGAGTTGAGGGTGCTGCGATTCTATAGGCGTAAGGCCTTGGGACATTTTTTCTAGAACGATTCTGCCGATTTTTGGGATGCCATGCGTCTAGATAAGCTCTCTAAGTAGGAGGTTGACGGACGATATGAACGAGATAGCGCCGTTCTATGCTTTTGTCTAACCAATGTGAACATATTCCATAATTTATAAATGTCTTCCTAGTTTTATCTCTTGTATCATATTTCCGAATGTTTGCATCATCAAACAATTTCACCCAGCTGTCATGTGCACACTACCATGCAGATCAAAGGATTTCATAGTATAGTCGATAAAACAACACAGCTTTGATACAAGGCGACAATCTCTTTGACGAGGTGAAAAATTAACAGGAGCATCGACCAGTCATGCTGTCTCAACAAAAGGGTTAATTGGTAAACTGTGACTGTATTTTTGACACGATGCGAATGTATCTAGTCTCAGTCGCACTGCTATCCTGTAGCTCGTAACGGCATGATATTAATTTCTTTGATCTACGTCACCAAGTCTGGTACGACAGTACACGATATATCGGGGAATAGTGCACTGTCCTTGTGTACATTCCACCAATCAATAATTTCATGGAGAAATGTAATCGGCAGCTGCTTATAAAAACACATCGTTCACTCCCTCACTGTCAAACTGCTCCGATTGATATCACCTTGACAAAAGCTTATCTCAGAGTCAGTCACTTGACCTGTGTAATGAGGCAAGTCTACACAGAAACACAAAGTAACTTACAGCTTGGTGTATTTAGCAGACTGAAGTTGAAAGTTTGTTTAAGTGTTTACTGACGGATAATAAGCTGTGTTTCATGCAGAACAAAGGGAAATGTATGCGAGACAGTTAATCATTGACCGACAGAATTCAAAGTTCAATAAAGATAAGTTATCGGCGGTCAATAATAACCGCTTGTCGGGTCATTGCATATCTGCTAACAAGTTTATGTGATATGTTTTCGCCCTGCTGTATAAACTGTGTGGCCTTCATATTTTTTCTTCAAATTTTGTGGTCATTTTGGGGGTGCGGCCATTACACGGATGCGACCATTACACAAGTGAATACGGTACTTTCTTATAATAAAAACATGTTAATTTTTATAACTGGAAATAAACTGTTTGTTTTATTTTCATAATTAGTTTGTAATGACTGATGTGATTTATTTAAATATATTGCAAAGACTGTGCATTATTTTCATAATATGTTTGTATAAACGACCAGATTAATCCCTGTATAAAATCAATTTACTGAAGTGGTCATTTATCGAAGTGACTGGTACCCAACCAGAATCCCCATGTAAATTATGAAGCACTCTAATTTTTGCTCTGTGATTTCCATTAAAGCAACACTTAACATTTTCATTTAACACAATTATAAAGGTTTCCGGAAAAATTCCACATTGTTCACATCATCTTAAATAATGGTTCACAGTCTCAAAAAGCAGTTCACATCATTCTGTTTCACATAGTCCAGGTAAGAAAAGTATGTTGCCAGATATGTGATCTGCACATTTAAGTTGAAGGAAATAGAGCAGCAGTAAACAATGTGACAATAAACCTATAAAGTTAATATAAAATAGCTCCACTTCTAATTACCCTGATGACATAATAATCCTCATAATGATAACAACAAAACTACTTGATAAACAGAAAGGTTAATGAAGACAGCTTCGGATTTAACTTTTACATAAAATGCTGTAAAGCAATACACATGCAAACACGACTGTATTTATCGTATTTCGAAAGGTAAAATACTGTGACTTACATTTAAATACTACCAGACGTAATGTTCAACCGTGGTTCAATATGATTTGGCGTTTATCAGACTTGACAGATACACGTCGGAAATAATGTTCACCGGATAGCCACGTAGATTCACAATGACGTCATTGAACGACAATCCAGGCCGGCTGCATAAATATTTTTGTCAGCAGAATACGGCTGTAACTAGCTTTGTAAACCAGTCAAAGGTGTTTCCCCGATGTTACGAGATCGAGGCTGTGATTGACATTAGTTTAAAATCATCATAATGTATAACGCTGCAGGTTTTTACACGATTTTCAAATTTACTAACTCATCAGTACATATTTAATTATATATAATTTTTATATAACACACGACGTGCGTTATTTTCATAACATTTTTTGAAGTAAGTGGCAAATATGGTCTAAGGGAAATAACTCAATACTACGTTTTATGCATTACCTAGTCATACTTACCTCCCTTGCTAGTAAAGTCCAGGTCCCTCATTATCAAGAAAGGCAAGACAACAGACAGATTCGTGCTCCGAGTACAAAACGAGGAGATCCCATCCATCACGAAGAATCCAATCAAGTGCCTTGGGAAGTGGTTTGATGCCAGCCTAGCAGACAAGGACAACGTCAAGAAGCTAGAGAACCAGGTAGAAGACGGGCTGAAGAAGATAGACCGAAGCAACCTACCTGGGAAGTTCAAGGCCTGGCTGTACCAGCATGCCTTACTACCAAGGCTGATCTGGCCAATGATGCTGTACGAGGTACCCAGCTCAACAATAGAAGCCTTAGAGAGAATCACCAGCCGACATCTTCGCAAGTGGCTTGGAATCCCACCCAGTTTCTCCAGTGTTGGATTGTACGGGAAAACCAACAAACTGCAGCTCCCACTCTCTTCACTGGTAGAAGAATTCAAGACTGCGAAGACAAGACTGGTGCTTACCCTAAGAGACTCCCCAGATGAGCAGATCCGGGAAGCAGGGATCGTTACCCGTACCGGAAGAAAGTGGTCAGCGACAGAGACTGTCAGCCAGGCAGAGAGCTCTCTCATGCACAAGGACATCGTCGGTGTAACGGCTGTCGGACGACAAGGTATTGGTGCGACCAAGACACTCCTATGGAGCCAAGCCAACCAGACTGAGAGGCGAGCCCTGATACAGTCAGAAGTACGGAAGGAAGAGGAGAACAAGAGACAGGCCAGAGCGGTAGAGATGGGTGCGCAGGGAGCATGGACAACATGGGAAACCATGGACAGGAAGCTGACCTGGGAAGACATTTGGAAGTATGAACCACTTCGCCTATCCTTCCTCCTCAGGTCAGTTCATGACCTCCTGCCATCTCCAGCTAACCTCTGCCGATGGGGACTTATCACAGACCCAACATGCAGTCTGTGCAAGAAACCAGGCACTCTGGAACACGTTCTATCTTCTTGTTCCACAGCACTGACGCAGGGCAGATATCGCTGGCGACACGACAACGTCCTCAGAGAGGTTGCCGATTGGCTGGAAGGGGAGAGGAAGAAGCCACGCAAAAGTAACCTACAAGCAGGCCACATCAACTTTGTGAGACCAGGTGAAACTGCGAAGACAGAAGCTTCACAGAAGAAATCAATCCTTGACGGCGCCACAGGATGGAATATGGCAGTCGACCTAGGAAAGAAGCTCGTGTTCCCGGGTATCGTCCAGACCAACTTGAGACCAGACATTGTACTGTGGTCCGAGACAGGCAAGAAGCTCGTTGTCATCGAGTTGACAGTACCTTGGGAGACGAGATGTGAAGAGGCCTATGAGAGGAAGAAGGCCAAGTACACTGATTTACTTGAGCAGTGCCGACACCGAGGTTGGCGGACATGGCTCTTCCCTATCGAAGTAGGCGCTAGAGGGTTCTGTGCGCAATCTGTATGCAGATTGATGACAGCTGTTGGCACCACTGGCAGAGACAGGCGCCGGGCAATCCAGAAGCTGAGCCAGGCTGCAGAGCGGGCGTCTAGCTGGCTGTGGCTACGACGCGAGGAGACAAGCTGGATGCGATCAACCTCCACACCGTAAGACGGTGGGCCCACCCGCCATTACAGATGTACTTGGATAAGGGCCGAAACATCTGGCGGGCACCAAGCTGACGATGGAGGTTGATCTGCAGTCAAGAACCGACCTTAGTAAAAGGGCGGTTAAGACTGTACTATCCACACAAATAACAATACTTTTATTACATTTCTATTAAATTTCAAAAAGTTTATGAACAAAAAAATAAAAATACATTAATCCAATATATACAAATTACAGACATAGCTTTATAATGCAAATATATTATCATAACACGTCGACAAAGTATCATTTCTACATAATTATTATGTTATAAATATTGATTATTATATTATATTATATACGTTTTAACATTAGTAAGTTCTTAATATCCAATTAAATATATTTAGACTTATAATCCGTATATACTTAAATAAAGAACCCGCAAAATACACACGGCAAATATATTTTACGGCGATAATGTATCATTTTTTTATATTTATTATCTTATAAATATCAAATACATATCTATTTATTATTATCTTTCAGTTATTTATATCGATTTACATCGTTACTGAAACCTCTCACAAATTTACCGAAACCTCTCTCAAATTTACCGAAACCTCCAAACATTTTGTGCAGAAACATCATTTTACCGAAACTGTCATTTACCGAAACCTCCATAAACCCTATACAAAACGTGTGTGCCTTTTTGAAATGTAGAAAATGGGCGGTCTCGGGTGTAAATTGTACTTATTCATTTCCTTCTAATCCAGTAAAAATTGCTAGAGTATGTTACTCATGTCTTAAACTTTTGAACAAAGAGACTATAAGTATTATCAAACAAAGAGAGTTGGCCCTAAAGTGTTTTCCAAATTAACCAGTCATACTTACCTCCCTTTACATAAGAAATATCGGTATACCTGTGAAGTTCACAGACTATTTTTTTTTAAGAATTAAATGAGTCAGTGATATGTGTGAAATAATACCAACTGGACATTGTTTCGTTGCTGTTCATACAGGTATTATCGTCGAACTTATGCCCAGCTTATTTACTTTTATTAGTAAACGAGTATATATGCATCGGTCCTAGTAAAATCGTCCTTGAAAATGATTGCCAGATAATATATATACAAAAGCATTTACACTCATTGGAACTTTTCCCAACATGGTCTTTTGCAAAAGACAGGGGTATCTTATTAGCTCTTTTAATAGTTCTTATTCTGCTCCCTCATTTATGCAGATCTGTCTATATTTTCGCAAAGTAAACCAGATAGCTGTTTAAGTCCTTTGCCCATGTAAGCTTCGATATATTTTCCAGGTGCAGGTTATCACTCACTGGAGAAGGAAGCTGCTTATAAGACAGTTTGCGCCAGAGCTTGTCAGATGGTAGGTTAAAGGCAACAGTCTGTTTAAATCTGTGAGTGGTAATGGTGATAATGATGTTAATGGTGGTTATAATGTTGATGAGGATGATAAAAATGATATTGGTGATAATAATGATGGTGGTAATGATAATGACAGTGATGGTGACTTTAGCTCTATAAATCACAGAAAATGAATGAAGTTAATATAATCATGATTAAAAATGGTTTGTGAATATTTACAGGCAATGAAGATGTTGAAGACTGGAGCCAGTGCAGCTGAAGCTGTGAGCAGGGCCATTGAAGTCCTCGAGGTAAGTGATTACTCAAAACTTAAAAAGATAAATAAATCAGCATTTAAAGCTCTTGTCATTTTAGATCCTTGTTGTATATACTTCAATGTTCACACATTATTTATTTTCCATATCATTCTCCTAACTCCAGGACTCCACTCTGACCAATGCAGGAACTGGTTCCAGTCTCACTCTTCAGGGCACTGTGGAATGTGATGCCAGCATCATGGAGGGGCATCATCTTACCTTTGGTGCTGTAGGTGCCCTTACAGGTATGAGGACAGGCACTTTTAATATGCCTCTCTTACTCATAGGTAACATAGTTTACATCTTTGGTGCTTAATTTTAACCCTAATTTATAATTCTAAATTTGTTACAGACGCATATTTGATTAATTTTTGCTTGTAACTACACGTTAAGATTAATATTTTTAATGGAGACTTTTTAGTAAAAACATCATTTTGATTTTTTTTCTTTTAGTTTAGCAGGTTTTTATTAACATTTAAAAAAGTAGTCAGGTCAATATAAGTAACAAAGCTAATAAATTTATATGGAATGCATTTATTTTGCTCTATGGTTGCTTCTTTTTATTTAAGTTTATTTTTTTTTAAAATTAATTTCAGACATAAAGAATCCAATAAGAGTGGCAAAGAAATTGGTAGATGAACAGTTAAAAGGTCCTCTTTCTCTTGGAAGGATTCCGCCATGGTGTGTTGAAAGTGCCTTCATGGATATATCTATTTCTGTCAATAATCATTAATTGAACATATTTGATGTAACAGTTACCTTTTGTATGTTGTTTTTTTGTGCTATTTATTAAAAGAATCACCTAATTAATGTCAAGATTAAAGTTTAATGCTTTTACACACATCCATCTATAGAAATAGTTTCATGAATCTTGTATCATATCTTTTTTCCTATGTAAACATTATCTTTGCTTCATTTGCCCATTTTCAGCACTATGGTTGGCCCAGGAGCAACAACATGGGCTGTAGAACACGGAATCATGACAGTACCAAAGGAACATTTGATGTCAGGTAGACAGAAAAGGAACAGACAGTGCTGAAAGCATGAGCAATACCTTAACAAATTATTCAGCAACAGGACAAAAGAACTCAAAGTGGAAACATAGTTCTAATATGTGGCACTTGTTTCCATCTCCTGTTGGCTCATAGATGGACATTTAAACTGTTAAGTTTACTTTTATAAACCTAGCTTAAGAAGGAATTAAACATAAATCAGGGCTTATTTTGGTGTATTTTTATTGTTAAAATGTGTTAGTTGGGTTCCACTTTCCTCAACATGTGTTATTAAATTTTGATGTATTATTATAATTTTTGATGCAATTGACCCTTGGAATTTTTACTTTTGTAGCAGAACAGGTTAACTTGTACTTTTTCTGTATTATGTTTGACTTTATGTTGATGAACACTGGATCAAATTAATTCCAGAATTGTCACAGACAACATATGAAAGTCACAAGAGGAGGCTCCAAGATGCAGAAGAAAGAAGACAGAGCAAGCGATTGAAACATTTAAACAGGGTATGCAGGATATTTATAGAGGAAAGGTTTACATCAGTTAGATTTCCACATTTGTCATAGTTTGCACTGTCATTTGCTTAAAACATACCTCTCAAAAAGCTCCAAATAAAGAAAAGAAATGCTTACCATTTCTTACCCCTATTTATTTATTCTTCTTCCAAAATCCTTTGTTTTGCGCCTTTGTAAGAATCAACTTAATTTTATAATTACAGTGAATGCCCATAATATAAAGTTTATTTGATAGATTGGTACACAAAATTTAAATTCTCTCTTGAACTTTGCTTTCCTGTTTTTCAGACTAATGAAATACTAGAAGAAGTGACTGTGGAGCCAATATGTGAGGCTGACAATGGGGTACAGGACACAGTGGGTGCTGTGTGTGTGGATATGAAGGGTCACATGGCTGCTGGGGCCTCCAGCGGGGGAATCTCTCTCAAACAGCCTGGGAGACTGGGGCCGGTAAGCTTTATATTGTAGATTAGTAGATCTTCAGACAAGAGGAGTTAGTCTGACACAGAGAGGCAATATATCCAATAAGTCTAAAAAAAACTCTTTGTTGCTAGTAATATTTAAAATTGTCATATTATGGCAATTCTAATCAGAACATTTGTTTGGAGACAGATTTTTATAACAGAGGATGAATAATATTCCCCATAAATGAATTGGAGCTTAGGTTTTCAACATTTTAACATTTGAATGTTTCATTTTGTAAGATTGTTATTGTCCATATACATGACAGATTCAAATTTAAAACCAACATGCTTATTTGTTCTTCCATTTATTTATTTTATAATATATACTGAAACATAGAAAGTGTGTGTGTGTGTGGGTGCTCATGGCCAAGCAGTTGGAGTCGCAGGGTTGTAACTCCTCAGCCTCTCACATGGGTTTGAGGTAAAGTCGGGGTGAAAACTTTCATTTTGGGAGTTTTTCAAGCTAACCTGCAGTGTTCCTAGTTGTGTTACTTATAAAAAATAATAATAATAATGAATATTGTCAACATAACCATAATTGTGGCTTTTTGATGTAAAAAAAACACATGTAAAATGTGTGACAATTTTTAAAATTTACCCTGCTTCCACTGATATGTCACATTGTTTTGAGTCTGTCAATTCGATCATTATCAACAGTCATAGAAATTTAAAGATTCATTGACATTTATCATTGACAATTAATAAAGGTATCTATAATCTGATTACAACTATCATGACAGGCAGCCATGTTTGGGGCGGGTTGCTGGGCCCAAGATGGAGAACCTGGGGTTGCCATAGCAACATCAGGTATGGATTTCTATTGGTTTTTATTAAATGTATGTATAAAATGGTAGAAATGATAATAACGAATAAACTTTGATTTTTTTCATTTATGTTTAATATTTTGACTTAAATCAAAATTGGCATTGGTATTATAGTAATCATTTTGTTACTTAAATATTTATAGCAAGTTATTTTATGTAATTTTATAGGGTGTATAGTAAAAGAAGTACAGTTTAAATGTATATACAACCTTTTTGCAGCTTCTTTTGTTTCTTTTTACCTCAGGCACTGGAGAGCACATAATGAGTACCTTGCTGGCAAGGGAATGTGGGAGGACTTTAAGGAACATTCCCATGGCAACAGAAGCTCTTCATTCAGTGTTCACTAAGGAGTTTCTAGGTAATAAATAATGAATGGAACAGAATTTATTTAATTCATTGCTCTTCATGAACATAAAAGTCTTTTCACAATGAAAATACTATAATTATGAAAAATATGTATATTTTTTGCCAAGATGTAATGCAGCAAATAAATCATGCATATTCTTAAGTTATATTATAAACAGAAATATTAGACAATCAGTCTTACAACATACAATGATGCAGTAAACTAGGGCTGTAATGATATGCTACCCTCACGATATGATACATAACGTGATATACACTACACAATACAATACATATTGCAGACATTATAATTTAGTATTGAGGACAGTTTTTTGCTTATCACATAGGTACACTATTACACCATTACTTATATTAATATGTTAGCATACAGCTATTTACTGAAACTAAAAACTTACGACTCTATAAGTCATTTATCAGAATGTATGACTTGAAACATTATCCATGTATTAAATGTGTTGACTAGTTGAATAACCTAAAACTGAAACATGTTAGGTCTTAAAAATAAAATGTAAGAAAATATTTCTATAATATTTCTTCAAATTAAGTTTATATCTTTATTGTAAATTCTGAATGTCTATCACATATAAAAATGTAACATTTGGGTGAAATTTTGAAGACTTATTAGTAAGAAGTCATTGCTTTGTATGAAACATCTTAGAAACAAAGGCGACAGGTTGATACATCTTGAATTTTAGATATCATCTCAACCTTTTCTTTTGTTTGGAACCCAAAATGTGTCCACATCTTCAACATAAGATTCAATGTAGGGGATCTTAAGTTGATATTGGATGCCATATCAAGTGTGGGGGTGCAGTAGTGGATAATTATACATGCACCCTAAGTTAAACACAACTGTAAAGCTACAGAAAATGTAAAGCGACAACCAGTGGAAATGACATGAAGAACAATGGAGGATTGTAGATTTTGAGCAAACATAGCAATTAGGTGTCACAAACATTGTCCTCAAAGTGCTAAATTGTGATACAATTAGTCGTTTTCCCAGTGTTGAATAATACTTCACTACTGACTGAACAACAATTCAACGTGAACTCAAGAGCACAATGTAGGATTTTCACCTAACCATATGGAACGTTTCACACTGTAATTCTTGAGAAATCAACCATCCACCACACTGTGAATAGAGAAATGTGGTATACGGTCGCACTGTATGTTGTAACGCCCCTACAGTATAACATATATCAAGTGTACTGGACCTGGTAGTGCAATTGGTAGAGCAAAAGCTCCAGGTACAGGAGGCCCAAGGTTCGATCCTGGGCCGCAACATACCAAATAAAAATGGTAGTGTTATAGCTCCCTTGTTAACACTCAAGCAAAGATAAGGGTAGTTCCACAACTGGAAGGCCTTGTGTGACTGGGTGTGGTATCATGCCAGATGTTCATGGCATGCTATGAACAGTGAAGGCAGCACTATAACTGCTTCAAGTGGACATCGCTTCCAGATAACTGAATTACCATTGGTGGGACAATAAGCAACCTTAACAAGTGTAGGAAACTGCATCTGCAGCCAGTTTGGAGTATGTGTGTGGGGTTTAATGGGTTTTCAAGTGTATGTGGGGATCTGAAAGATTAATACCTCTCGGACTCGGAGGCTCTCAGCGGATTCTCATAAAAAATCAAATGTCTGCCCAAAAAACAACGGTGAGCTAAGTGTCAAAATATTGTGTAATAAAATTAACTTTCTTCTAATCATCTACCAAAAAAAATCAGTGAGATTTATTAATCAAGTGTCAAATTATTGTGTGTAATGATAATCTGTGATCATTTGTTTCAATTATTGAAGAAGTTTTAGGGTATTTAATGTCAACTTGGCTCATTTGGTTTATTTTGCATTATTGTACCCTAGATATATTGATGCCATGTATGTCAGTTTGTTGGTCCATTTTTAGTTTGTTAGTCCGACTGTAGACAAGATTGTCTGTTCTTTTTTCAAGTATGATTGTGTTTTAATTGAACTATAGAACTGATAAGTACCTAGCCTTGTTGTATACATTTTTGGCTCTTAATAATCAGTTTGATTTTAACTGAGTTTTGACTCTTGGTTATTTTGAGAGATGGCAATGAATTAGTAAACCCCACCCCAGGAAATAATACACATATGACCAACTGTTATCAGGTTAATTTTGAAAATACTTTTGGTGTCGCCTGAAAAGGCGACATATAGGGATTACTTTGTCGGCGGCATCGTCTGTGTCGGCGTCGGCGTCCGTATTTCCTTGTCTGGAGCCTAACTTTGTCACCGTAGGTCCAAATGACTCTAAACTTGGTATGCACGTTTCTGGCAATGACTTGAAGTGCAGTGCACAAGAACCGTAACTCTACCTTGTTCCGTTTTTGAATTATTCCCCTTTGATTTTTATAGAGCATTTCTTGTCCGGAGTGTAACTTTGTCACTGTAGGTCCAAATGACTCCAAACTTGGTATGCATGTTTCTGGCAATGACTCAAAGTGCCGTGCACAAGAACGGTAACTCTACCTTCTTCTGTTTATTAGTTGTTCCCCTTTGATTGATTTTATAGAGCATTTCTTGTCTGGAGCCTAACTTTGTCACCGCAGGTCCAAATGATTCCAAACTTGGTATGCATGTTTCTGGGAATGACTCAAAGTGCAGCACTTAAGAACCGTAACTCTACCTTGTTCCGTTTTTGAATATTCCCCTTTATTGATTTTTAAAGAGCATTTCTTGTCAGGAGTGTAACTTTGTCACCATAGGTCCAAATGCCTCCAAACTTATTATGCATGTTTCTGGCAATGACTTAAAGTGCAATGCACAAGAATGGTAACTACCTTCTTCTATTTTTTAGTTATTCCCCTTTGATTGATTTTATAGAGCATTTCTTGTCCGGAGCCTAACTTTGTCACCGTAGGTCCAAATGACTCCAAACTTGGTATGCATGTTTCTGGGAATGACTCAAAGTGCAGTGCACAAGACTGGTAACTCTACCATCTTTTGTTTTTAGTTATTCCCCTTTAATTGATTTTATAGAGCTTTTCTTGTCTGGAGCCTAACTTTGTCACCATAGGTCAAAATCACTTCAAACTTGGTATGCATGTTTCTTGCAATTACTCGAAGTGCAGGGCACAAGAACCGTAACTCTACCTTGTTCCATTTTTGAATTAATCCCCTTTGATTGATTTTATAGAGCATTTCTTGTCCAGAGCCTAACTTTGTCACCGTAGGTCCAAATGACTCCAAACTTGGTATGCATGTTTCTGGCAATGACTCAAAGTACAGTGCACAAGAAGGGTAACTCTACCTTCTTTAGTTTTTTAGTTATTCCCATTTGATTGATTTTTAGTGCATTTCTTGCAAAGGGCATAACTTGTTGTGCATGTTTTTTGCAGTGAGACAATTAGAAGGTTATTTTATATAAGAATTTTGTGCAAATACATTGCTAATATCTGTACAACAAAAAACTAATTAACATTTTTTATGTCAACTAACAAAATTTTCGTCAGGCGACACATCCGACTCGCGGAGTTCTAGTTTATAAAATGCATGTCATATACTAACTCTGCTGTATTTTTGGAATAGTCATTTTATACTTGTGTTAATTATAAGGGTAAGTAAAGTGACCATAATGTTTAATATTTATGCAGTTTGACTCCAAATGTACAACTTAATTAAGTAAACTTTCTTACTTCTTATCATCTACATTGTATTTTCCTGTTTTTATCAGCTATTTTAAAGTTTTTACTATTCTCTAAACTTTCAAGACACGACTAGATTTATGACTACATATGGGTAAGGTTTCATTTTACTTTGCAGATTCAGAACATCTTCAGAATACAGAATTCAAATATGGAGGCGCTTTAGCTCTCAAATTCGAACCGTTTGATGATGGACGCAGATGTTTAGGTACTGTTGTACTTAGTTTACTTTGCTAAAATTGTCAATACATCATATTCCTTTTAATTTGTTAAGAAAACTTCAGCTTAGCACTAAAAAGTGCAAGTCTTGATCTAGACTGTTAAACACTGCAAAAATGAGACGAGAATCTTGATTGCTAGTTGTTCAATAAAGCATCTTAAACAATTTTTTACAGAGCTGTGATTGCATTTCAACCAATTATGACCTTTCACCCATTTTTAAACTTTTTGTCAAAAAATCTGTTTACTTCATGCTAAGCAGGTTCAGGCATAAGTGTTAACTCTAAAGGAAGAATAGGTATATCCATTGATGTTTTCCTCTCGCCTTGGTCCCTCATGTTATGTTATTTTTCTTTTATCGCACTGACAAAGACACAATTGTGGTCATATTGGCACCATCCAACTTATTATTGGTGGAGAAAGACTCAAGACTTTTGTATGGAAAGAGCCTCCAGCACATTGCAGGTCAGGTTCCTTACATGAATGTTTCCACCTTGATCAGTACTAGAACCCATGTGGTGAGGGGTTGAGGAGTTTTAATTTTTTATACTTAAATGAAGATGTTGCTATATGATATTTTTTCAATGAAATGGTTGCTACTATCTTTTTTACATGGATCTTTTTTTCATTTACAGAACTCCTGTGGGGCCACACCACAGACAGTATGAGCCTGGGATACATGTCAGACACATCCAAACCTAAGGTATGAACTTTTTCCTTGTTGTGCACAATATTACGGTTGTTTAAAAAGGCCATACCTCATATCCCAATGCCAAATGAATTACAGCAGCAACTGAAATCATGCCATAATTTGCAGTTGAAACAATTTTTTTCAGTTACTGTTATTCAGTTTTTTAACCTTAAAATATTATTATAAAAATACACATGAATTCTTGATTCCTTCAGGATCATTTGGCCTTTTACAGTGTCAGTTTGTTGTAATTTTAAAAAGATACAAAATAAACAAATAACAGGCTATAAAGGAGTATTCTAGTGCACATTCCTTGCTTTGAAAAGAGTCAAATAGACATGGAGGGCTGCTTTAAGGCAACATGGAGACAGCATTTTAAATGACTGACTATGAGGATTCCATTTTTAGCTCACCTGAGCTTATGCTCAGGGTGAGCTTTTGTGATAACCCATCATCAGGTGTCCGGTGTCCTTGGCCTGGCGTCTGACATCATGCATCATTTTCAAACGACTTCTCTAAAGCTTCTGGGCCAAGCTGAACCAAATTTTAGAAAAGCTTCTTGTCAGAAACTGCATGAGCTAAAACCTTGATATGTTCTTTGGATAGGTTTGTGTCAAGATTGTTCAAACAATTCTGACTTGACAAAAACGTGGCACCAGGTGGAAAGCTTTGTAAATTGAACCAAATTTTAGACAATTTTCTTGTCAGAAACTACAAGAGCTAGAGCTTTAAAATATTTTATATACATATTCCTTGGGTGGCCTTTTATCAAGCTTGTTAAAAGAATTCTGGTCAAAAAACATGGCCACCATTGCTAAATGTTGACTGCACTCAGGTGAGCGATATAGGGCCATCATGGCCCTCTTGTTTATGTTTTAGATGACTGTATAGAGATACCATTCACAACAATACAAAATAATGTTTATAAGCAAATATTGACTATATTTAGATTACATGTATATCTTTTTATACTTTTTCAGGCATTCATTTCACGTTTGCCACCAGATAAAGAAGCAGGAAAGACCTTTACACTTGGAGGAAAAGTTATATTGTTATGATTTTGTTGATGTCAAATAAAATATAAAGAGTAACTTTTAGTTCATGATATCTTATTCATGGAGGTTTTACTTTTCCAACACAGAAAGACTTTGTTATGCCATAAATACCAGTAGGTTAAGCAATAAAATGTCATTTCCCTTCCATTAGCTAAAAGCATACAGACTGTGTTTGTGTCTCTCCACATTCTGATAGATGTTTAAAGGTGCTATCAAGCACTTAGTGTGGGAAAATTGGAATTTTTTACAAAGCCCCTAAAATAGGATTTACTTTAAACATTCTGCTAAAAGATGCTTCATGATATTTAGATTTGTGTGCAAGTTATCATAAATGCTAAAATCATTCTTTTCTTTGGAATCCATATCTTTGTATGCGAATAAACTATTTTTTTAAATCATTTAAAATAATTCTTGTTATCAAAGAATCAAAACTTGCAAATTAAATAGTACATTTTGGTATATTTTAAGCTTGCTTAGCATGTATTTATAAGGCTTAGACAAATTGTGTAGATCCAAATCAGCCAATTTGCTGCCCGGAGCTGTCTGATCAGGATCTACACTTTGTGCACAGGTTCAAACCAAAGACTTTAAAGTTGGTTGTAGTGGCTTCCCTCCTAAGGCACAGGGCTTAGGGAACAGCATTACACCTGACCCATCGGTGTCAGTATTATGGTCCGGTCGGGTTCAGTGCCTGGGCACCTCATAAGTGCCCCTGTGCTAGATAGACATGTCGCTGCACAGTTTCATAAAAAATGCTGGCAAATCCAATCCCATTTCACATGTCTCCATTTTTATTATTTTATTTTGGCCATTGTGGTGTAGTGGTAGTGGACTTGACTGATAATCAAGAGGCCGGCAGTTCCAGATCTGTTTTTTTATGTTGCTGTTCAGATTGTTATAATTTAATCTCCTGTTTCTAATAGTACGGGAGCATTTGTAAGTTTTATATTGTTACTGATTTAATGGGTTTGCAAAATAAAAAGAAGAACAACAATCCACTGAAGGGATTTTTTATTACAACTTCTATAATACTATATTCATGATATCCTTTTTATAATAAAATTATGTCTAGTAAGAACATAATGATAATTAGGGCTGCCATTGAGTCAAACAGTATAGGTATATAAAAAAACTTGATAGAGTAACCAAAAGAACAATGTACACATTTTTAAATTTTATTTTAGAAGCTATTGCAAAGTGTTTCCGTGCCCACTTAAAAACGAAATATAGTTGTTACTATGAGATTAGTCGGTGACACAACCAAACGCCTCCGCACCAGCCTCCGTGCAGTATTACAATAAAAATGCTATAAGTATATTTTTCTCCAGCCATTGTAAACATTATTAAATTGTATCAAAATATAACAAATAATTGACAATTACAGAAATCATTTGACATTGGTAAAGATTAACATAATATTAATTTAGAAACATTCAATTAATATTTCTACAGAAAACAAAACAATGACAGCCCCAATGATTCAATTTTGGATTATATGAAACCTGTGGGTTAAGAACAGAAATAAGTACTCAAATATAAATGAAATACATAGTAGTATTAAGTATTAAATGTCCCTAGTATACATGTAGGTATTGATGATTTACTTCCATATTACACCAGTGATTTTTTATATACTACACATACATATGCACAAAATATATATTATGGGACAAACACAAGGGAGAAAATGCATCTAACAGCATATGCCTATTTCTTATACATTATCAAGTTATTGAAAATATACATATACCCTTAAAAGGCAATATTCAAGATGTCTCGGATGTTCAAATCTTTTTAAGCTACATTTATTAAAATGCAGGGCAAAATATTAAGTTTCTTCCATGCCAAAGTAACAATACATGTACATTTTACTAGAGGTTCTGCAGCAGTGTAGATAGTTCCCAGCATGGAGCAGGCTGATCTGGATCTATGCTATTTACCCCAAGCCTCAGTAACGATACATGTATATTTTACTAGAGGCTCTGCAGTAGTGTAGATAGTTCCCAGCATGGAGCAGGCTGATCTGGATCTATGCTATTTACCCCAAGCCTTAGTAACACTACATGGACATTTTACTACAGGCTCTGCAATAATGTACATAGTTCCCAGCATGGAGCTGGCTGATCTGGATCTACGCTATTTACCCCAAGCCTCAGTAACAATACATGTATATTTTACTAGAGGTTCTGCAGCAGTGTAGATAGTTCCCAGCATGGAGCAGGCTGATCTGGATCTATGCTATTTACCCCAAGCCTCAGTAACAATTCATGTATATTTTACTAGAGGTTCTGCAGCAGTGTAGATAGTTCCCAGCATGGAGCAGGCTGATCTGGATCTATGCTATTTACCCCAAGCCTCAGTAACAATACATGTATATTTTACTAGAGGTTCTGCAGCAGTGTAGATAGTTCCCAGCATGGAGCTGGCTGATCTGGATCTATGCTATTTATCCCAAGCCTCAGTAACGATACATGTATATGTTACTACAGGCTCTGCAGCAGTGTAGATAGTTCCCAGCATGGAGCAGGCTGATCTGGATCTATGCTATTTACCCCAAGCCTCAGTAACGATACATGTACATTTTACTACAGGCTCTGCAGCAGTGTAGATAGTTCCCAGCATGGAGCCGGCTGATCTGGATCTATGCTATTTACCCCAAGCCTCAGCAAGTCCTGCTCAGCAGGTATCAAGTTAATGGTCCATCTGTCATATTCATACAATATTCTTCATATGGATATGATCATGACTGAATTGCTCATGTTGCATAAGTTTAGATTCACTTCAGTGACCCTTCATTTCATATCATTTATATTATTTTATATAAATTTTTGTTAATATTTGAGTGGTTTGAACATGCATTTAAAAGTCACAGATTTGCACATTTCTGCTGCTTTCAGCTTACATTTAAGATTATTTCTATTTTAGTGAGTAAAACAAATGTTCAGCAACATTTAAGTTTTACTTAATCTAACTTTAATAAAAATACTTTTTATATGGGGCTTTATGACAACAAACTTGGTAATGCTTTTATAACTGATTTTTAAATTTCTCAACTGCCAAACATGATTTTAAGTCTTTGAAAATACAGGTATAATTTACAATGTGCTCACCTTTTACTTTTATTTGTTTTGAAATGATATAGATTTTCTTGACTTAAAATCAATTTTTATTAATGTAATGTGAAAATTAATTCTGTACTATGGTATTAGATTTATGTTATTTTTTAAATTGGTTTTGAGCAAAAGGAGAACACATGCAAATATACAAGGGATGATTCCAATAAACATAACATAGTCAATCTTAAAAAAAAATCTTCTAATGGGGCATACTTTGGTAAAATGGATAAATATTATTTTAGCACACTTTTTGTTTGAGCGTCATGTTTTGAGCCATTTGAACACGTGAACAAACTTTCAAGCTTAACAGAACAATGGAGTAATTTCTTTCTTGCTATTTTCATAGGATCAAATATCCTTCAGTATAATTACAGCCTTCTGTTAACATAAAGAAACAACAAAAGCACTATTACGGTATGGAAAAAGGTTATTAGTAAGTGTTGTCTGTGATTTTTGTAGCCAGGCATATACAGCAGTTTATTACTGTTTTTAACCTTTGTCTATGACTGCTGGCACAACAATATGTGGAATAAACAAGTCCCCTGTCTATATATGGGCCTATATCTTACCATCATTCAGATACAAGCATAGTTTGATAGCAGTTGATTAAATACAATGAATTTTCTGTAACCTTGAGTAGAAGAGTCAGACATGCTTTCATTGGAACATAATAGGAGCATTAAAAGACAAAAACAACATTATAAATATAGGAGTTGTGGCGGAATATCAAAATGTGCCAGACAAACTTTTCAATTCAATAGTCGCCCTTTGGGTTAAGTGGCGATTTAAAAATTATCTTCATTTTTTATATTAAGCCTCAACAGAATTAGTAAAAATCACTCCATTTGAGGCATTTAAATTCTATCCTTAGCCAAAAAATTAAACCACTTTTTTTTACATATGCTCATATAAGAATTTGTCACAATCAGCAAGTGTATTTTACATTTTACCAGTCAAATACTTTTCATGATAAAGGGAATAAAGATTATACTTATCAAAACAATTTTAAGCAATAGTTTTGCAAAATAAACTCCATTTCACTGGTGCATTAAATTGTCAAATCAAAATCCTCTGCAATAAAATAAACAGCTGTTTAATCACTGCCATTAACCATGAAAGATCATTTATTTTTGGATGGTTAAAATCCAGTGATTTAAACTTCTTTTCTCCAAGCAAACTGCAACATCTCACCTTTTTTTTTTTATAAATACATCGAAGTTTGTTTTGACATGCCCAGAAATGGCAGAATGAAGTGTTTTGATGCTGTATATGTAAGTCGGAGCTATACATCTTTATTTTACACATACAACTACTATCAACAAAAATAAATTACAGCTTGTATATTTAATTTAAATATTCATTAAATTGAAATAGATCCCCTGATTATAATATTTAATGCTAAGGTTACAAATATAAATTTAAACATAAACTTATAAAAGGTTGATAGGGTTACTTTATCCTGTTACATCTATAATTAACAACAAACACACTAACCAATGAATCAGCACTTGAGAACTAACAAATTGTATATAACAATACCTGTACTATGATTATATGCATGTATACATTTAAGGTAGATGGCTATTAAGAAATCAAAAATATTAAAACATGTAACAAAGATAAAACCAGATCATATCCAGCATCTTGCCTGAACAGAATCATATCAGATCATTTAATGACACAAAAACAAACACAAAACTAAAATGGTAGATAATTAAGATACAAGTCTTAAAGGTCCTAGCCACAAATTTAAACATTTTTACAAATTAAACATTTAAATTTATACACCTGAAATAAATGAATCAGAAGATTACATGACACATCAACAAATCCTTTATTTCATTTAATGAATTATTATGACCACTGAAATAAGCATTTCTTTTTAATAGATAGGTTAGTATCCATGGGCATTCTGTAAGTGAAAATGCTTCAAAATAAGACTATGATCCTACAGTTGTGCTAGTACAAAATCATGGTACATTATTTGCATAAAAATTAAAAAATTGACAGATGGCAAAATTTGCATCTTAGAATTTTGTTAAAAAGCAATCTCTGTTGAACAAAAATGAATAATAGAATAAAATATAAACTCTAATTACTAGATTATAAATTAATTAAAAATGCTGTCTTTCAAAAGATTGTGCTGTAATTAGGGTGGGATAATCAAAAGAGATGGGACATGTTTCAACTTTTGAGCTATTTTTGGCTCCACAACCTAGTACATGTCTCCGGTGTACATTTATGTACATCATGTATGCACATTAGTCATAAACACTAAACTGATCGGCTCACAGGTGCTGCAAATGTTTAATTACAAGTCTGGATCATTTGGTTTGATGTATCATACACCTAGACAAAACAGTGTCCATGTTATTTAAAGCTTTTTTTGGTCAAACAAGTGCAGAAAAGGACCTTTAAGACAACACCAATGTTACACCAACGTCTGAATCTCAGACAACACCACTGTAAAATCTCTCTATTTACACTTTCCAAGGATAAAAATACAGTATAAGCACAAATGACAGACCTCCTAATTTCACTTTCAAGACTTTAAATCAGTAGTCAGACTGAGCTCCAGATACGAGGACTAAATCTGATTTTGTGTTGCCATATATACCATAATTCTTGAACAAACACTATGTTGCTGTTACTCATTAAAAATGTCTGGTCATGAAGATTCTACTGAGTCCCAGGTAAAGGCAGAAGCTCTACTTCTTTTACCTTGGGCCCTGTAGTTGTTTTGTTTTGTTTTTGAGATAACTCACAGCAACCAATTATGATCATTAGAGTGACGTCCAGCTATTTTGGTGGAGGAAGACCCCAAACCAATGTCTGGATAGAACTGACAAACCGCAGATCAGCTGGAAGACCTTCCTGCATTAAGTCCATGTCCGAACAGGACTTGAACCCATGCGTTGGGAGTCTAAGCAGTCAGAGGAATTACAAATCGGTAACTCTAACCACTTTGCCATGGGTGCCCCTCTGTAGCTATAGATTATGCTATGAATGGATAAACACCCATGTATAAAGTATAAAAAAATCACCTGCTAAAACCAGGGTAATATAGAAAAATGATAAAACAATTTTGAAAGTTCAACCAAGCATTAATATTTTTAAAAATATTTGTCATTTTTATTTTCATAATAACCTTACAATGACTATGGTATATAGTAGAAAAAATATGTACATTTAAAATAAACAAAAAGAAGTAATAGAACATTTCTTTTTAGTAAAAATTGTTGATAAAATACCCTTCTATTTGTTTGAGATACTTATACACACTGCTAAATGTAAGTTTGTATATAATAATTAAGTACCGGTATTACTTTTTTCAAAGAGGAAACATTCAACAACAATGTCATAAAAGAAACAATAGACAAATAAATAACAGTTTTCAACAACAAAGTATCTACTGATATGATCAGTCTTGATTACATTGATTCCAAATCTTCTTCCGTTTACATGTGTTCAATATTCTGTACTTTTCCCTTTAAATATTCAGACCTGCTTAAGTGTCTCAGTAGGTTGAAAGTCAGCTCAGAGTCACACAAAAGCGCTTCAGGTCTAAATAAAACTATACACACAAAGACGGAAAATTTCATCAGCTGATTAACAAAATTCTCTCACTCCTTGCAGCAGACACATCTCCCACTGAGAGACGTCAAACTATCAGCACTTAACCGACATACTTAACTAAATAAAAAAACAACAACAGAATTTTAGTAATAAACTCTGAAAAAGTTAAAACTAAGTTATTTTTATGTATATACATATTAAGATAATATACATTGTTATTCTTTAGTACAGAAATCCTTATCAAAAATTATCTACATCAGTGGGTTTTCTTCTGCAAAAATCCCCACAATGCCAGAGGTATGGATCATGCGTAAATCTGTCATTCCTTAGATTTGGCTTACAAGTAATGGACCACAGTAACCTGACCAAGGGTAATATTATAAGACCATGTGTAGTATCATGTGACCAAGGGTAGTATTATGTGATACCAAGGGTAGTATTATGTGACCAAAGGTAGTATTATGTGACCAAGGGTAGTATTATATGATAGTATTATGTGACCAAGGGTAGTATTATGTGACCAAGGGTAGTATTATATGACCAAGGGCAGTATGTGACCAAGGGTAGTATAATGTGACCAAGGATAGTATAATGTAAAAGTATTATATGACCAAGGGTAGTATGTGACCAAGGGAAGTATATGACCAAAGGTAGTATTATATGACCAAAGGTAGTATAATGTGACCAAGGGTAGTATTATATGATCAAGGGTAGTATTATATGACCAAGGGTAGTATTATGTGACCAAGGGTAGTATTATGTGACCAAGGTTAGTATTATGTAAGACCAAATGTAGTATTATGCGACCAAGGGTAGTATTATATGACCAAGGGTATTATTATGTGACCACAGGTAGTATTATATGACCACGGGCAGTATTATGTGACCACAGGTAGTATTATGCCATTGTAAGATATCACAGTAGGATCCAGCATGAACTTCCACATCATTTAAATGGAAGATTGTGAATAGGACGTTAAAACCTACCAAACAAACATTAAAAATCTGCTGGTTTAGAACTCCCACTTCTTTCCCTCATTCATACTAAGCTTAACAGCTCTACAAGCTTACTACTGAGCATGAGAACAAGAAAATTCCTTTATAAATAAACATGCATGTACGAATTACTGTACATATAATCAATTCATTCAATTAATAGATGTGAAATTGTAAAAAATATCTAGTTTAAATAAACATAAGAAAACAATAAAAAAAAATACTTTCAAGTGTATTGATATTATACACCAACAAAAATCTGATCCTGACCATAAGTTTGTTACAGTGCACAATTATGGTCATGTTGGTTAAATCCAACTAATTAGTGGTGGAGGATGACCACAGACTTACGTCGGGTAAAACCACCAGTGCACTGCAGGTCAGCTGGAAGACCTCCTTAACATGAAAGTATTAACCCCAACAAGGACTCAAACCCATGCAGTGATTGGTCGAGTTACAAGTCGGTTACTCTAACCTTTCAGCCACGGCCCCCTCTTGACCATAAATATATCATCAGACATTAATTAAGAGACAGTAATTTTTTCCAGTGAATATTACATATAATAAAAATGTAAATTGCTTGTCTTAAGTCAATATAATGTTCTGGCAATGCATTTCTGCATAAAGATCAGGATTAGGTCAAAGTTGTTGCATAACTTTGTCTGATTTAGGCAGATTTAAACATTTCCTCCTTACCAGATAAGATAAACAATTTGACAACTCCATAGATAGGTCTATCCAATATAAGGACAAACAGACGCTTCTCAACAGCTTGATCTGCTCAAATCAACCATGATTTCAGCTGAAGATGAATGCATATTTGGCTGGTGTAATACTTGAAGTCCCGGTAAACAAAATTAGGTTTCCTATGCTTAAAATAAGGATATTCATTTTAATGGCTGTGGGTAACAGACCTTAGTGGACTAAAACAAAGTTGTCAACTGGATAATCACAGACTTGACTTAGTAGCCAGGTCTCTAAATGAGGAAAAAGGAAGGTGCTGTATCAGAAAAACTCATCAGGGTTCTCCATTGCAGAGTTTGGTGCAGTGAAGTAGCTGCCATAAACATTTCTGCTGCCACCATGGTATGAGAACTGCTCAAAATAGGGCAGGTCTCCATTCTCTGGCACTGCTGACAGTCGATGGGATTCGTGCAAACCTCCCCCTGGAGACATGTCTAGTGGTTCACGCGCAAACTCATCCGGGATGTACTTGGTGTCCAAAGCACTTGTGACATCTGGCTTCCAGGGTGGGGTGATCTACAAACACACCAAGGTCAGGGTAAATAGGTAAGTATAGTTTGAAAGCCCATTATATGTTTAAATCTACTGTTTAAATGAGCCCAATGTGTATTCTAAATGCATGAACAAAATGTGTAAAAGGGTCCAACACTGCCAACATTCTTTTCATTTTTCAATAAAACAGTATTATCAGTTTACTTCATCAACATTTCAGCAGTAAATAATGTCCATCTGATACAGCACCAGTCATACTTGTATAAAAATGACTGGGAATGTCTTCAGCAATGACCAGTACCATTGTCACATCAGATATAACTGACAAGATGAAGTAATAAGTGGGGTATTGTCAAGAAAACCGACAGTTTCAGACCCTGATTGGAATAATGCAGATGTTAGGAAACTCTAGTAAATCTGTGTTGTGTTTGGTAAGAAGTGCCTAGGTACAAAGGGAAAAAATGGGTGTTAATTCTCTTTAATGTGAAGATGCTGCATTGTGTATACATGGTCAGAGCAAAGCTCAAGGGAAAAAAACTCTTGCGAACAAATTATATCACAAGTGAAAAATACAAGTAGATGCTAAAAAATGAACCTTGGAGGGAATGTAACTTAAACGCCACCCATGACAAAAATAAAGGCTTACCAAAAAGATCTGATGAAAATATTGACTACATGCATAACTGTGTCAGGCAAATTGTTAATAAACTATGAAATTCATAATAAGACAAGACAAAAGGGAAATTGATAAAATGCTGTTTGGTAATGGCATCCCGATAAAGATGTTATCAGGTCAGTTTGATGAATACAATCAGTCTTTTTCTTACTTTTGATTTTATGCCAAGTTGCAAATAGGCAAGAAGGAGCAAACATATTTTTCTGATATCATTTTAAACGTCATGGTTAAGGGATTTTATTTCTGTTATTGCGATCCTTTAATAATGTTAAATTTGTTTGTGTCAACAGGTTATAATATAGAAAGCAAGGCAAGCTTGTAAATAGTAAAGAAACCAAGGACAAAATTTGTTATTCAGGTGTTTTAATGATCTTTTACTTACATATGCTAAGTAACCACAGAAGTAAATGATTCGGCTTTCCAAGGTGCAGAGAAAACAAGATTAGCATAAATGAATGTTAAAAATCAAGAACAATAACTCCTGTTTACTGTAAATGCTGCTCACAATAATAATTGTGCTACATTTATATACTTTACACTGATTTACATATTAGTTTTGTATTTAGTGCAACAATTCACATGTCAATTTCTTTCAGTATCATCAAGCACATCATATTTAGCATAGTGAATGTTTCAAAACAAGGGAAATAACTCCTAGTTTGAGTAAAAAAAATATTTTAATAATACAGAATATATTTGACATACATATTTTGGAATTGTATTTTGACAATAAGCTACTATGGTCCAAGAAAGACTAGTTTAACATTTAAGTATTAGAATTCATTTTTTATGTGCCGTAAAACTAGTTAATATGTAGTAGATGTATTTGTTATAGATATAATGAAGCATCTATACTGCGTTAGTACCATTTTCGACCTCATGGAAAGACGTAATTATGTAAAACATTATAAGAATATTTGTTATTTCGAAGGTTTTTTGTGTTGATTGTTGATACATCTACCTGGCTTTCATTTAGTCGATATGTTTTGTAAGATAGACACACATCATCACATACACATTAATGATTTCACAATGTCAAGTGTTTTTATATTTCCTTCTTTTAAGTTTTTAATTGGGAAAATATTAATTCAATTAACTTTGATATAAATTGAGACATTGAGACATTTAACACAATAGGCATATAATGAGAAGTTTTTTTTTAAATGATAAATTTAAGGTTTTATCTTAAAGAAATGAGTTGATCATTTTCTAGTTTAAAATATCGACAATTGTGTATATAGTGATGTACAGTGCTATTAAGATTTTCTTCTTTTTTCATTTTTAATCTGTCTTCTGGCACTTAATTGATAAAGAAATAATTGGGGAACAATGGGAAAATAAAAGAAATAGCGACACCAGACACATGTATAATCTGTATTTACAATTTTGTCCAGACCTCCAACAGAATCAAAAAGCACATTTACACCAACACATGTGCAACATGTCATTCAAACATAATACACAGATACAGCTTCTTTCATCATAGTTTCATTAAAATGAAAAAAAAAGATGTCTCAGACATCTAAACTGTACAGCTTCTGAAGAACACCAAATGTTACATCATCAGGAAAAAATGAAATGAAACTGGCCTCAACCTTATCCATTAAAGGTGGTGACTGACAGTCTGCCTTTAGAAAATGCATGTAACAATATTTTTTCTGTTTTGGGGAATTTGGGCAAAATTTCTGCATAATCTCATATTGCAGTCTAGGTTCAGGCAGTTTTAACACTTCCTATGTCGTATATTGCATCAAGAAATCACTCTTAATGTTCATTGTTTCCAGAACTATAAATAGGCACATTAGTGATCTCTGCTAAAAAATATATATTGATACCATTGTGAATATCTGGATGCCTTTATAATGTAATCAAAAAGTAAGTTGTCACATAGTTTTCTTAGCTTAAAAATAGCTGAGATAGGAAATACCTGTCTGCAATGACGAGAAAGTATTTATGCTTCTGGTCATACAGATATAGGGCAGGAATGAACAGCATTTTGTAGGACCTTTGCAGTAAACATTTGCTTATCTGAGACAAAAAATCTTTGGCCCAAACTGTCGGATACCATCTTAAAGTTTTCATGTCTATGTAAGGATTCAAGGAAAATTGTTAATAATTGATGCAAGATAGTACTTACCAGGTAAACATATTCAGTATGCATGACCCATGATGTTCACTGTGTACGAGATAGGGATATATTGCCCTTAAGCTTACATGTACTACTCTTTTTAAAAAAAAAAAAATATCTTAGGTTCAAATGTATATATTTTGAAAGTGTTTTACCGGAAGTCAAAACAAAAAATCAAAATGTGGATTCGTTCATATGTTTATATATACATCTGATGTAAGTTGTAATGACTAAAATCACAGCATATATATTAAAGTAATTAATCAGCATAGCTTCATTGTTTAACTCTTTCAGTGCGTTATAAACATTGATTTACAACATCTAATTTACAGCATAAAAATGCTTTCTGTTAGCGTGAAGTTCAAATTAGCAAAACTGTTGAAATCATTAAAACCTTTTGACATTTCCAGTAGTTTTTTTACCACAATTTTACAATGGATAATGTGAGACAAGTCCAACAACTGAAGCTTTTGATATGTTGGAAGAAATCTTAATATGCCTCTTAATACAAGTAAACAAGTGTGCATTTTTTTGCCATGAAAACAAGAAATGATTGATCAATGTAAACTAAAAATTAAAGTTTAGTCACTATAATTACATTCTTCAGGAAGTAATTTGGGGTTTTGTTGTTTCTTTAGACCATGAAAACCACTCAGATATTACTTCTGTATATCATATTATTTCATGAAACTATCATGCCATCATAAATATGTAAAAACAAGAAGTATTAAACAATAACAACTTATTTAATTGTTGTACATATACCCTTGGGGCAATAAATTTAAATTTAAAAAATAATTTGGTAATCAGAAATGTGTTTTACCAGTAATTTGGCACCAAAAAAAATTAAGTAATATCCAAGAATAGAATGATGTGTTACAGAAAAGACAAAAATTAATCAACAATATGTCGTTTACTGGCACTGATATGCCATTCTGTATAAATATAGTACAATATTTGCCTCAACCAATTAATCAAGTACCAAGCAGTTTCAGATGTAACTATATCCATGCTATAAGTATATCTTTTGTCCTTCATAATAAATTATATTTTACAAAAAATAAATCATCAGTTACAAACTGATACACATCAACGGTTATTCAAAGCCTTGAAAGGACAACATGATGTAAAACACAAGAGTAAAGAATCACCTCCTTATATTGTCTTAAAGTTGAAGAAAAACATTTTCACAACAGCCAGGTAAACAAAACCTAACCCACAGTGCAAGATCACAATAATTGTATGTGTTACAATGTACAAAAGCTCTCAAGAAATAACAAATGTGTTTAAATGTTTGGGCGCAGCCCAGTTAATTGAGGAAATAGTCAAGCCAAGCTTATCCTATCACAAAAAGTAACAATGTTCATCACAGAGTGGACACACAGGGGTACTAGACAACATTGACACCAACAACAATACCATCCTGGCAAGGTTTAAAGGAAGTATCCAGTAGATTGCCGATAGCAAATGCATGTAATGCTATATTTTCCCATGTTCTAGGCAGTTTGATCATAACTTTTGCATAAAACATAATAAGGATTAATACAATACCTCAAATGTAAGACGGCACAAACTGAGAAATAAATTGCTCTAAATGTTTATTCTTTCCAAATATATAAAACGGGGATCTCAGCTTAAATAAGATATAGGCAAGAGCAAATTAAGAAACAGTTATTCATGAGATCTTTTCAGGTATTAATTATTTGTCTAAGAAACGAAAATGTGGTCCAAAATGTTGGATACCCCCTTTAACAGACATAAGAAAATTAGAAAAAGTCTTCTATTTTTTTAGCCTTTTATTTTATATATTTTTACTTAATTAAAAAAATATGCTGGTATTGTTTGCACCAATTAGAATAATCTTACAAGAATAAGAATACTAATAATGTAAAACATTTCAGACAGGATTGAGAGGTATGACATTAAGCAGCCTATTACAATTCATCAGATTAAGTACATTTATGTAGAGACTTGAAAACTGATGATTTGTATATTGTTGTTTTTATTTTATTTTTATAAATGCAGTGACCAATTGTTTACATTTTTGTGATGACTAGCTATTTTGCGGCAGACCCCAAATAAAAGTGTCTTGGTAGAACTACCAGCGCAACGCAGGTCAGTCGAAGGACATTCTTACAGTTCTTTGCATTGAATGGGACTTGTACCCAGGCACTGAGAAGTTAAGCAGTCAAAGGAATTACAGTCGGAAACTCTACAACTGGCACCCACCTGATTTGTGCCATGGGCACCCACCTGATTTATGCAATGGGCACCCACCTGATTCGTGCCATGGGCACCCACCTGATTTGTGCAATGGGCACCTACCTGATTCGTGCCATGGGCACCCACCTAATTTGTGCCATGGGCACCCACCTGATTTGTGCCATGGGCACCCACCTGATTTGTATATTATTTCTGCTACTTAATTTATTATTCACATGTATCACAATACAGAAACCAACAACTGAATTTAAAGAAAATCAAGAGAGGGTATGTTACAAAAGAACTAAATAATGTACAAAAGAAAAATGATAATGAGGTGCAATACCATGAAACAATTTATCAAAAACAACTGATGAAAGTGTCATAAATTGTATCAGCATAAAAACCCTCTCCGCTATTTATATTTAACATTCTAACAGATTTTAATGAATGGCTTTTGTTTATTTGCTTATTTGTTACATTGCACTGACACAATTATGGCCATATTGATGACATCCAGCTTATTAGAGATGGAGGAAGACCCCAGACTTATGTTTGGGTAGAATCAACGACACACCGCAGGTTAGCTGAATAACCTCCGTAAATGAAAGTTCTCGTCCAACCAGGACTTGAACTCTAACCGCTTAGCCACTTTTGTTTCTAATGGACGGTTTTACTTCTGAAACCGGCAGAGACTTTAAAGATGGTTTTCAGCTTTAAATAAATCATGACAATAATCAAGCTAAAACGATTTAAAAATAATGTAGACTTATGTAATACTTCAAATAAGGAAGTATCTTAACTTGTCAGTATCTTTCAGACAAAAATTGATTTAATATGCTAACATTTATTTAATATGTTTTGTGTATCAATATATAATATTTTAGATACCAATATCCCTGAGGCATATACCAATATTAGATATAATATATTTAATATTTATTTGATAATATTTTTAATAATTATTATATTTTTTAAAAGCATAATCAAGGCAATCTAGCAAGCATTCAGGGAAGTTAGGACAACATTAAGTTATAGGGATGATATCAAAGCACTGCTTTTAGTCTAGTTAATTAACAATTAACAATGTCTATGAGATTATAAAGGTCATCACACTCTCATGTTGTATTAAGACCTCCTTGTTTTTATAACTACCTGTAAACACCAATGTAAAATGGAATAAACAAAGCTATTACCACATTGTGTATTATATGACATTATATACAATTGTAAGAATTATTAACAATTTCATATTTGACTGACTGGCAGACTGTTCAAAATAGTAGTACTTCTGGGCATGATGTTTGAAGCAACACTTAAGCACTTGTTTGGTTGGATTTGATTTAAACTAAATAAATGATCAAGCAAATGCTTTAGAAATGGGTTAAGACTTAATTTCATCGTTTTAAAACTTTTCACTTTGTTCTATGTAAACACTAACTTTAAAATCTGATAGATGTCAGCCACAATTCTTTTTAACATGATAGAGAAAATAATTGTATAACTTTACTGTACTTAATTATAACATCAATGCACAGAATAAAATGGTAATTAATCATGATTATATTGAGTAGCATGTAAAATAATAGCATGACACATGAATAATACATATGTACCATGAATACAGAAAACCCATGATAACAGATTATGATATAAGGGGCACACAAATCTACATAGGCAATCTGTAAAAAAAACAAAAACAAAACAACAAGCTAATACTGAACTAAAGTGGTTAAAGAAGCAGAAAGCGTAAAGCAGAAAAAACGTTTATGCCAAAAAACAACAATATAAATCTGAGAGGAAAAAACACACAGAGCTTATTATTAAGTGTTTGAGACAGGATCTTTCTACACAAAATTTATCATAAAATGACAGGAAGGAAATTTTTTTTCAACTTCAAGACTAGTTCAGATATCAAAAAGCAGAAAAATCAATGTAACAAATTCAATTAGTGCTTTTTTTTTCTTTACAGAGGATTTAATTGGAGAGAACACATTCACCATTACACTATTATTAATAGATATTAAGCCAGACATGCTCTGCATGAAAATGCTGCATACAATGAAAGTCGAAAATAAAATAGTTGAATGGGTGAAAATGTCAAACAATTTCACAGTTCAAATGAGAAATCTTGCAAGTTGTGTTGATTTTTAGCACTTAATCTATCTCATCATTCTTTCAGTAAACCAAAAAAGGAGAAGGAGAATGTCAGAGTTAGTCACACAAAATTAATCTGATTAATTCGTTATTAATTAAAATGTACATATAAGCATCATTCAGTTTTTAAGAATTAATTTATACTGTCTATATATTGAGATTAAACTTTTACTAAGTAAGCAAATTATCTTTGAAATTGTCATGAAATTAATACAAAATACTTCTGATACACACATATTACAATATGGCAAAAATCACAAAAAGTACAAAATAGAACATTAATTACTTACCAATATCAAATAACAATTACTAGACAGAGCTAATTAATTGCATCAATTAACATAATCCAACAAAAAAAAACCCAACTATATCATCGTGACTATATTAACACTTTTAATTATAATAGCACGATTGTTAAAAACAATAAGATTAAGAGAAATCTTCTTAATGTAACTATTTTATATCGTAGTGTAGTTACCACTCATAAAAATTTCTGAATCAACATAACCATTGACAAAGTTTTCATGAGAAATGATTAAGCCTGCAATTTGTCGAATATATCTTAAATAATATAAACTAGCCATCTTATAATCACTTTCACAGATCTAAATGTGCTAAAAAAAGTAATTGATTCTGATATCCTGTATTAAACTGGATTGAATGTTGTATACATAACAGATAAATCAAAAAATACCTTTACTAATCTTTAATAAAAAAAATATGACATTAGAATATTAAGTTTTTCATTCCCACATACAACTTCTATGTTCAGTTAATCTGTACAGTAGATTGTGGGATATACACTGCAACCTGCAGCGGCTGATGACCGAACGTTGTTCATACGTCCAGAATACACATTGTAGTTTCAAGAGTCTGGTCGAGTGAAAGCTGTTTAACAATAACATGGTCATGCTTGAGACTGGTGGTCCCTCAGTTATACACATGTGTAGCACCAGATCAGCTCATCATATTATCGTATTTTCTAATTATAACTACGAGTGTAAGCATAATTCTCTCCATGAAGGCCTTTTGGCCTATTTCCTGATACTATTGGTTGAAGATGAGTATGGGACTTGCCTGGATACCATAGGTATGGTCACAAATAGAAGAACTTTTCATGAGAAAAGTTCACATACTAATATTGACGATAAGCAGGTACTAGTTTTCATTCACTTTTATAAAATTTATTTTTGATCTACTAACAAATTGTTAAGAAGAAAATGCACTGATCTGCTTTTTTTTATTCAGCACCTCTCTATTTGTAATCACATAATTTAATTTTATTTTTTCTTAAATAAAGTTTTAACATTAATAATGAACCTTCCACTTGTATTAACAACTACAAGTTATCTTTGCTTTTCAGGAACTGGTATGGTGCTTCACTATGTGCCTACAAATGGTTGATTTTATTTTCTTAGCTTCTCTGCTAGCCACTAGGATAAATATCATTAATCATAATCATTAAGTCGGTGAAGCTGTGTGTGTGGACTCATCCTCAGGTGGACCAAGTTGTCTCGAAGCTCATCACACTAGAGGCCAGGCTGGCTTTGCTGCCATGGTATGAGAACTTCTCAAAATATGGTAAACCGGTCTCCATCTCTTCATCAATGCTCTCTAGCACATGGGACGATGATGGTGGGGTGAGACTGACAGATTCAGCGGTGAACGTGTCGTCGAAGTAACGGGTGTCTGTCTCTGAGGTCACCTGTGGCTTGAATGGTGGTGGCACCTGAGAGGGGAAGGGTGGAATGAGTTAATGGGGGGGTTGTGAGAGCGACAGCCTCGAGAAAATGAGCAGGTTTACAGTGAACACGCAAACTACCAACAGAAGAGGTTAGGTTCCATTAGCAACACAGCCTTTCATGTAGTGAGTCATGAATAGATAAACAGAAGAACAAATACAGACAAGTTCCTGTATCTTAGTTACTGAGTAAATAAATCAAGTTTCTGTGGTCTCTGTTGCTATTTTAAGTTTTGCAATTCTGATGTAACTTCAGCAAATTTTTATCTATTTACTATTGATAATGATGTAAATTGTAAATAAACTCTGTGCAGTTTATTATGATTTGCTTATAATTATCTTATATCTTTATGTCGTATGTATGGTGTATTTAGACACATTCCTTGAACCTTTGCAACACATTTTGCAGTAATGCAGATTCTGTTTTTTTTTACCCATAGTCCCCACAGACCTTCCAATACTGTGAAAGCATTTTATTTCGTGGGGCAGAAATTTCGTTGTTTGAAGAGGACGGGCATATTCGTGGGTACTTGATTTCGTGGATTGCCCTACCCACGAAAATAAAAAAAATACCTTCGATTTTTGACAGATGCGAAACTGAGGCCTAACACTGAAACAGGGTCAATTGCGAAACTACGGATTAGCGAGTGACTCTGCCTATTGTCTTACGTCACGCCTGGTGATATTGATCCACGGCAGCCGGTCAATGTTTTCACAGCCGAGTCTCATCAGACGACTTTTATGACACCTGTCAATTAGCGTATCATTTAAGGGATTATATTCATAAAGATGTTAGGGGCGCGGGTTCTTTTAAGGGTCTAATTTAACGAAGCCATTGACTGTCAATTAACGCCAATTAGAGTACTATGCAAACTGACACAAAACAGACCCTTGAGTAAACACCCTACACCTATAAAGTTTATATATTACAGTATAAATTACTTAGCATAGATCGTTTTTTATGATTAAATGGCTTATGTTTGTAAACATGTTTTATCGTTCTATGTCAATACAATGTAAATAAAGTGTAGTGAAATCGTCTGTTTGTTTGAGCTTTATGTCCTGTTTAGTAAAAATATGTTGACATGATTTACAAGTAAATCTAGCATTCGAAAGTCTAACCGAGGGGATTTTATATCGTTGGTACTTAAATTCGTGGATTGACTTGCCCACGAATTCCACGAAATTAAATGCCCCACGAAATAAAATGCTTTCACAGTATCAACAGAACTGAAATCAGTTTTGGTTTCTTTTATTACATCGCACTCACACACTGATGGTCATATTGGTGACGTCTACCTGATTATTAGTAGAGGAAGACCCCAGACACAAGTCTTGGCTGAGTCACCAGCGCACCAGTCAGTTGGAAGATCTTCCCACATAAAAGTTTCTTGCCCCAACCGGGACACTCACATTTTGAGGAGTGGATGAGTTGCAAGTTGGCGGATGAGTTGCAAGTTGGCAGATGAGTTGCAAGTTGGCAGATGAGTTGCAAGTTGGCAACTCAAACCTCTCCACCACAAGCACCTCCATATTGGCTTAGGAAAGAAATTAATACTAAGTAAAGCCATTTTTCTTTTCATACTGTAGAACAAGCTTGTCATTTTTATTGTGTGTGGGTTATGTGAAAAATCTGTACCACCTTATTACAACTGTTAAAGATTGGTACAACTCACTAAGATATTGGAGTTTAAATAGTAAAGGAGAGTTATTAATTTTAACAAAATACTGAAAATAGACAGGACCCTGCCATTTTAGCTTTTACAAGGAAATAGTAAAAACATTTGTGACAACATACAACAACCAACAAGAAACAAGGTTAACATCAAAATAGGAAACCTTAGAATAAAGAGTGAATACAGGAAGCATGTTGATATAAGTTGTCTTTTGGTAAACTGTGAAGTGCATATTGAGATAATAAAAATGTTGATCAGTGTTTAAATGTTTATGGCAGTATATATTTTATATTGTATAAGACTCTTAAATGCAGTCTTAATCTGGGGGCAAAGATTCTGACACTTGTCCAAGTAACAAGAAATGAAGTGATGTTATTAAAGATAAAGGTGATGTTATCAAATGGAGCCAAAAAAAGCAAGCACAGCAATGTGGATAATGGGATAAAGGGAAAATAATATTAAAATCAAAATTTCTTCCATCTTAGTGACAGGCTCTAAGACATGCCTCATGCAAAGTAAGGTTAGCAAGGTAAAATCTCTATCCTGCAACATTTGTATACATGTAATGCAATTAAAACTTAATGTTTTCTCTCACAAATATGAATAAGGTATTAAAGAAAAACTGTTTGTTATGTATTAATCTCTCACAAATATAAAGAAGGTATTTAAGAAAAACTGTTTGTTATGTATTAATCTCTCACAAATATGAAGAAGGTATTTAAGAAAAACTGTTTGTTATGTATTAATCTCTCACAAATATGAAGAAGGTACCGTAAAGTTTTATAGATAAGACGCAGTTTTTTGCCCCAAATGATGATAAAAAAGTGGGGGGTGCGTCTTATACATGCGAATTTAAGTTTTCCCCTTTTTTCCCAGACCAAAATTGACCCTTAGACTAATCCGACCGCAGAGAATATCGTCGATAGTATCGGCCATAGACAACTGTATTGTGCTATTTTAAGGGAAAGGTTACGTTGTTTTTACCTAAAATTTGACATTAAACATAAAAAGAGACATTTAAATTCGTTTGTGTGTACATAAAACAACAATATGCAATAGATATTTGCATAAATATCAATTTATTCTAACAAAATCGGCGAAGTTTCATAATCCGGAAACGGTTATTGAGTTTTAGTGGAACGGGCATATTCATTGATGACGCTGTTATTATCATCGTCTAAGTAATATGGTATTATTCAATTGATCAATGTTGAATTGAAATTTGTTTTATTTTAAATGTTAACTACGAATAAACTTAAGTTGAAATTAAAAACCCACTTAACAACAATAAAATGTGCATCGGCTAATTGCGCAGACAAGTTTTCACACCTCTTTTGGATGTTAATAGATCGTCCATTATCCGTAAATCATTACAAAGGTGCATAGAACTAATTTGTTGCTAAGCGGTCACTTAAATAGCATGGTGTGAAAATGAACATATAAAAGCCTTTAGTTGTTATTTTAAATGTCATTTGTGTGTTTGTCCCATGTGTCGAGAACTTAATTTTATGACATGCTGCCGCGTCAAACAGGATGTTCTCTCATGTGTAGGGCTGGGATAGCCGCGAGAATATCCTGTCAGGCGAGTAAACGATATATTGGGGTAGAGTGTCATGACGTAACACAATACACACGGTCTCACTAGGCAAACAGTCGCGACGTATTATTCAAGACACTTAGAGAATAATAAGCACTCGGCGCAAACACCGATTTACGGAACAATTGGAACATGTTCCCTCGAGTCAAATCGAGCGATGCGGCGACGCGGGAATTTCGTAATGGCGACCAGATGGATTAGTGAATCGGGGATGCGTCTTGTCTTTGAGAATTTGCTTTTTTCCTTGATTCTAGACCTCGAAGAGGGGGTGCGTCTTATCTTTGTGTGCGTCTTATATATAAAACTTTACGGTATTTAAGAAAAACTATTTGTTATGTATTACTCTCTGCACTTAAAAACTGCATTTATTCTAAATATCATGGTGTTGTATTTTAAATACTACATTTCTCTTTTGTGTGTGCAAAATATCTTCTTTTTTTTTTCAAAACATGAGAGTGGTTTCAATTAGATCAGGCTTCAATAAGATTAATTACATGTTTTTTCCTCTAATAACGTCCTATAAACCTTACTAAGCTTACTGCCAGAGACCTAGCAGCACATATGTGGATTTTGCAATCAGACAATTTCCTGGGAAAGCTTTTCATTTTTTTTACAATATTGCAGATGAGGTTCAGCCTCAGCTGTCTGTTTGAAAATACAAGAACTGTAACACAATGTAACACAACTGTTTTGTTTTGGTTCACATATGGCAAGTGTATGACAAGGCAAGTTAAGATTTTAATGCAAAAAGTCAACAAGATTACATAAGCAATCTTTTATCAGTTTTTTTTTAAAATCAATTCACAAGATGAAAGTAAATGGAAAAGTAACATTTAGACTGCTAAGCAGACACTGATCAGACTTTCGCAAGTAGTTTAGATCCAGTTCAGCCAGTCTGGTTTAAAAAAAGCCCAATAAGGATTTACACTATTTGATTTCTTTATTAATATATCTTGTTGTTCATGGTACATAAATAAAAAAAAGTATTGGTCATTAATAGATGAAGCACAATTAACGTTTAACACCTACAAGGATATACCATGACTATGGAGCTGCCATGGCCATGCGCTGGGAGTCTCTGATTTGAAACTGTTAAGCCTGTCACCACCTGGGTTTGAGTCCTGGTCGGCGTAAAAACTTAAGGTGAGGGAGGTTTTCCAGCTAACTTGCAGTGTGCTGGTGTTCTACTCAGACATAAGTCTGGGGTCTTCCTCCACCAATAATTAGCTGGATGTTGCCAATATGACCATAATTGAGTCTATGTGATGTAACAAAAAAAAACAAAACAAAAACAAACCTATATCTTCCTTTTTTCTCCTAAGAGTATTCTTTTTGCTTCTATTTATTGTAGAATATAAACAACCTGTAAGCAATCTTCTAGTGTAAAGAATTCACCTGAACCCTAATATGTCATCTGAACATCATACTAATTTCTAATGCTCATTTAAAAATCGCACACAAATTGACATATGCCCCACAAGATGCTGTTACCTTAAATATGGCCATAACCTTAAATGCAACTGGTATAAAGGACACATTTCCCAAGTGTTTGTCAACAAGATGGTAAAGTTTGATTAAATACCTTTTAAAATGGCAAGGTTATGGCAAGGACACTAATATATATATATATATTTATATATATATATATATATATATATATATATATATATATATATATATATATATAGGATGAGTAGCCATTAATGATCAATAAAGAACGATCAATGAAGAATGACTTTCCGTTATTACTAAATATGACTTAATGGTTGCACTTGAACATGTTTTGCTAAACACACTTCAAAAGTATTATGGTGAAGTTTGATTGAAGTACAGAAAACAATATGCAAGGTATGGATGAGATATAGAAATGGGATGGACTGACATATATTGTGACTGCTATATGCCACTCTTCAGGGCAAATAACCTGAAATGACTCCATTCTGATGTATTATCAATTTAACATAAGATCATACAAAATATTTTTATATAATATGCAGTGTTGGAAGCACAGGGAAAATACAACAATTATTTGCAAGTCCTCCAGAAATTATGAAAAAAAATTTCCTATTAATTGTACATTTTTCTTGTCTTCTCTACCAAAGTCTCCTCATTAAGATTTATCTACTTAGGAAGTTTTATGCTTATCTCTCTTAGTTTTAATGTAATATTCCCAACCAAATTAAAGTATGAACAAGAACTCTTAAACTCTGCAAAAAAGAGTTATGGTTCTTGTACAATGAACTACTCCTACTTATTTTGATAACAGTTTATGTGTTATGCTCCAGACAAAATTTAGGTATTAAAAATAACAAAAGGCAATAACTCCAAAATTATGAAAAACAGTTTCAGTTCTTGCACACTGTGTTATGTTAGTTTGTTAGGTTGATTGTTCCATCAACAGTATTACGGTTATGTGGAGACTGTGTAAACTTGATGCAGATATAGTGCTGCCTTCACTGTGTAAAGCATGCCCTATTCACCTGGCATGATACCAAACCCATTCACAAATCATCTGATACCGGGCCAACCAATCAGGGAACTACCCTTATATTTGCTTGAGCGTTAGCGAGGGAGCTAAACCACTACCATTTTTAACGACTTTGGTATGTCGCGGCCCTGGATCGAACCTGGGGCCTCCCATAACTGGAGCCAAGCTCTATCGATTGACCTACCAGGTCCGGTACATTATGCTATGCTCTGGACAAAATTATGATGGACAAATGGATGAACAAACAAAGCGGTTATTATATGCTTGCCCTTAGGGAGCATAAGAAGGGCAGAGTTGAAGCTGAGATCAATAGCTTAAGCAGCCTATTCTAAGAAATGTTATGTTGCACTTAGGAGATGCACTTACAAATGTTATTAGCAACACATTCTCAAGTGTCCGTCTATAAGATGGTGAAGTTTAGTTGAAGTACTGTTAACAGTATGAATGTTATGGCTGAGACACAAAAATATACAAAATGGATGTACAGATGGACAGTGTGACTGCCAAATGACACCTCTTGAGACATAATAAACCCTATTAAACCCCAATTAATGATGTTAGTATGGGTCCTGGCAATAAAGCAAATGGCAAGTGGTTTATAAGGTAATAGTTCTTTGATAAAATAGGTACATATAATAGCATAAATATCTCTAACTAAATAAGATAAAAAAAATAATTTATACTAAAATAAATGTTATGAACTAGGCTTTTTCCAAAAAGAAAAATAATAACTTGTAATAAAAAAAAAATGCTTTTAAAAGAAAAATGATTAAAACACAAACAAGTAAACACCAACAAAACATTAGATGTTGCCTAATGTGTAATTATGATTTAAGTGATATTAACGTACATATATTGACTATGTTAACAAGCGAATACAAAACAACACAACAATAAACACTTATGTCATGTATATGAGAAAAGAATAAGTAAAAGGTGAAACTGTTTCTTTTTGCACAAAAACTTAAAAATCATGACAAAATTATAAAAAATAAATAAAAATGTCATCATAATAGAATAAATACTGTATTGAGATGGTAATTAAAGGTCATAATGATAACTAAGCTGTTATCTGCAAACAGAACTTAAACACTGCAAGTAAGCTTGAAAAAATTTAACAATTCTGCCTCATTGGGATTAAAAGCTGTTTTGCAATAATTTCTCAAATATACCCATCTCTACTTCCAATAATAATCATATATTAAAAACAATGACAACAGAAAACAAAACAAAGAACAAAATCACTTTAGGTTGTCTTTTGTTGTGATAGTGAGCCAGTTCAATAATAAATTATTCAATTTAAAATTTAAAATAACAATGATTTTTCCTTAAAATTCTGAGTGACAAAGCTGACATAAATACAAAAAACCATAACAAAAGATGACTTCTACCAGGTGTTAAATAAAAAATGACATAAAAAAAATCAATATTGTGGATATAAAGTAAAACAAAAGCTGTAAGTAGTCAGCACATACTTCTTTTTTTCTGTGCTGGATAGAGTAAGCAGTTACTAACCAACTACAACCATTGACATACTTTTTTTTTCCAAAATGAATTTAAGGATTTCCTGCCTAACTGAAATAGGTTCCACATTTGTTACTGAACAGGTATTGAAAGTTTACACAAAGTATTAATTGACATTATTTGAAAACTGAACCCTAACAGACGGCAATGCTGACACCAAGCGCGAGGGTCTTGACAATACGATCACGTTCTATAAAAAGATAAGATAAAAATAGGGCCATGATTGGTCTATATCTCTCACCTGAGTGCCATAGACATTAAGTTACAGTGAACAAAGTATAATTAAACAGACTGGAATAAGAGTAATGAATGTACAGAAGCAGTATTTTAAGAATCAGTTCCAATAATTTAATTACATAGCCATTAAAGGAAAATGGCTTCACCCCTGGCAGCCATTTTTGTAAATGGAAATTCTTTGCACACTATTGAAAGATGGTCTCCAAGAAAATATGTATACCGACTATCAAGGCTCAAGCTTTTGTAATTTCTGACAAGAAGATGTTCAAAGTTTTCATGCATAGCCATAAATGGAAAATGGCTACAATCCTGGCAGTCATGTTTTTCAGTGGATCTTGATACAGGGCCAATTAATGAACATGTACAATAAATATAAATGATATTGCTGTTGTATGTTCTGACAAGAAGATTTGTAAAGTTTTCCTATGTAAACATATACGAAATGAGGCCATAACCTTGGCGGTCATGTTTTTTGACAGGTCAAAATTCTTTTTTTTTGCTCCCCCTGCCTGCTGGAGCTCCTGAAACTGAATTTGAGTTAGCAGTTTCCAAGTAGATGATGTTTAAAGAATGTTGACAGGAAGCATAATGCAGGACAAAAGATAATAATGATAGCTCAAACGAAGCGTATTTCTTGGTGAGTTAAATATTTCTGTAAATAACAAATGACTAGAAATAAAATATTTATATGAAACTAACAATTAATGACTGTAACATTACACCCTAGTTATCTTATATGTAAATTGATCAAGTTGGGAAAATGTGACCCCTATTGTAGAAGTAATGTTCATTGCAACATGTAAATTTTGATACAACAGTTAGTAAATTATTCTTTGGAAAATGAAAAAAACAATAAATCCTATAATAATTCACCAAACAGCTGCAAATTCTTATTAGTGCCTTTTACTTCTTATAATTGGAAGCTTTACTGTTAACAATGGCATACTAGGTTCTTGTCTATGAAAAAGGTCTCGGACTATCTGAGATTTCCTGTTATTGCCTGGTACAGTATTATATCCATAAAGTATTATATCCATAATAAATGTTATTCCATAAGAGGCATCTCTCTTGTGAAGAAGCATAAATAATGAACTAGGTGATCTGTATTCCTGCATTGTTTTAGTCAAGCAATTTATATGTTAGTTTTGTTAGGTACACAATTTTAGCCTGCTATATTTTTTTGTTTGTGTAGTCTGTAAAAAACAAATATGTATTTGGGTTTTCAATGGAGTAAAATTTGCTTTCTTTTAGTTTTTCTTTTTAACAGAACACAACAGAAGATGTTTTTTACTTAAACATAAGAGCTCCTCATCATTTAACCACTCTACCTTCTACATTTACAGTGGCCGGGACATGGTTGTTCATGGTTGTTAATTTCTTTTGTCCTTAAAAAGACTTCTACAGAAATAGTGCAACATAGGCAGTTTTCACCATAATTTTTTCAAACCTATTGCCCCTTTGGGCAAGCCACTGGGAAAAATCACTTGCCCGAACTTGGTTTCACCAACCCGAAAACATCATTGCAAACCATCAAGCCGGGGCCTTCATTGTATCTCAATTAAGGTCAGTCTTTCTGCCATTAGGTTTTAAACAAATGCTGGTATTTGCCTTCATACACAATAAATTAGGCTTTTGCTTATTGATAAATCACTTGCCCTAAATAACTTGCACTAAATCAAAAGTACTTGTCCCGGGCTTCGGACATTGAAGACTGCATAGGTATAATTTTGGTTCAAATAAATTATCCAATGCCTGAATGACAATGTTTACCAACACAAATCTCTTTTTGTTTTTATAACAATAATAAAGTATTTTTTTATACTCAAGCAAAGTGGTCTAGACAGCAAGGCTTAAGTTGATATCCTTGTTATTTGTTAAGATAGTTTAATTGCAATGTAGTTCAACAAGGCTGTAGTGACAACAAACAAAGAACAATAAATTCATAATCTTGAAGTCTCCTTAAGATGAACATCACAATTCCTTCTTTTGACATTTTCATTTGCATAATTATCTAATGTATCTTTATACACTAGTAAAGTAACATTTTTGTAAACCTAGAAAGAAATTTTTTACTGATCATTCCCTTTCAATAATGTTTTTTTTTCTCCAAAATTTAGATGCTCTTAATACAGACTTGTGATCAAAGCAGGGATGGCACAATAATTTACCACAGAATGAAAGTAAGATTTATTTCTTTTTTAATGTTAAAGGCACTTTTAAAGTATTAAATTGTATCTTGTACATAAGAAGAAAAGGTACAATAGATTTGATATCAACAAAGACTAATTTAGTACTGACAAAACTAAGTTTTTTATCAAAAATAATAATATGAAAGGAAAAAAACAAACAACAACAACAACATAAACACAATAACAACCTAATACAACACAAAATTTAAAGCAAATTTAACATAACACTTGGTTGTACATGTATATCTATCAGGCCAAAAGCTCTCCAAATTTTGTGTGGTCAAGAAAATGACTCCGGCTATAGTTTATCAGACATAAAATAATGTTTCATTGTCAAAATTGAACAGTACTCTTGCCATGTGTGATCCAGAACATATTATCATTTTCATTGAACTCTTTTGCATTTATGTACTTGCTTTCCTTGTGAGTATAGAGGAATACTTCCACCCAACCAGAATGTACAGGTTGTAAAATGTACAACAATAACCAATCTGTCTGCAGGTCTTTTAAATGAATGTCTACACATGGTGATATTATATTGACTGGCAGGTTATCTAAAAGTAAAAGATGAAGACAACAAAATGGAAAAGACACTATGAGGAATGATGGGAAAAAGTACATTGTGGAAAGGCTGGTGATTTGGCTCTATCTACTTGCAAATAAATCTAATCCAAAGGTAGCTGCAAATATTTTTCCATCATTAAAATAAACCATCTTTCTGCAACATTATCTGCTTTTAAATGTGGAAAATACATTCAGCTTGGATAAATTGTTCCTGTCTTCATAATACACTATGCTTGAACAAAGTGTTACTGACCCCATCATAATACAGTTAGCTTGAATAAATTGTGACTGACCTCTTCATAATACATTAAGCTTGAATAAATTGTGACTGACCTCTGCATAATACATTAAGCTTGAATAAATTGTGACTGACCTCTTCATAATACATTAAGCTTGAATAAATTGTGACTGACCTCTTCATAATACATTGACCTTGAATAAATTGTGACTGACCTCTTCATAATACATTAAGCTTGAATAAATTGTGACTGACCTCTTCATAATACACTAAGCTTGAATAAATTGTGACTGACCTCTTCATGATACATTAAGCTTGAATAAATTATTACTGACCTCTTCATAATACATTAAGCTTGAATAAATTGTGACTGACCTCTTCATGATACATTAAGCTTGAATAAATTATTACTGACCTCTTCATAATACATTAAGCTTGAATGAATTGTGACTGGCCTCTTCATAATACATTAAGCTTGAATAAATTGTGACTGACCTCTTCATGATACATTAAGCTTGAATAAATTGTGACTGACCTCTCCATGATACATTAAGCATGAATAAATGATTACTGACCTCTTCATAATACATTTAGCTTGAATAAATTGTGACTTACCTCTTCATGATACATTAAGCTTGAATAAATTGTGACTGACCTCTTCATAATACATTAAGCTTAAATAAATTGTGACTGACCTCTTCATGATACATTAAGCTTGAATAAATTATTACTGACCTCTCCATAATACATTAAGCTTAAATAAATTGTAACTGACCTCTTCATGATACATTAAGCTTGAATAAATTATTACTGACCTCTCCATAATACATTAAGCTTAAATAAATTGTGACTGACCTCTCCATAATACATTAAGCTTAAATAAATTGTGACTGACCTCTTCATAATACACTAAGCTTGAATAAATTATTACTGACCTCTCCATAATACATAAAGCTTAAATAAATTGTGAGTGACCTCTCCATAATACATTAAGCTAAAATAAATTGTGACTGACCTCTTTCTAATACACTTAGCTTGAATAAATTATTACTGACCTCTCCATAATACATTAAGCTTAAATAAATTTCTACTGACCTCTCCATAATACATTAAGCTTAAATAAATTGTGACTGACCTCTCCATAATACATTAAGCTTAAATAAATTGTGACTGACCTCTCCATAAAACATTAAGCTTAAATAAATGTCTCATGACTGTCTTCATATTACATTTAGCTTGGGCAAATTGCTTAGACTTGCTTCATAAAAGATTTAGCTTGGATAAATTGTTTATAACTTCCTTCATACAACAGTTAGAATACACTTAGATTACAAAAAAGTGATTAAATGTGAAATGAAAATGAGAAAAACAACATCAACACTACAAAAACATAATTTATATATGTGCAGTATATGGCACTATATTCACGAGCTTGGAAATATTTGCATGCTTAATGATGGAAAGTAAGAACATTAATGCCTGAAATTTAAGAAATCTACTATATAAACATTTTATCTTAATGTGCAATACTGTAATGCTTCACTATTTACATGTATAAGTATCCTTTTTTTCCTTTCCTCAATAAATTATGAACCAGAGCAGTCAATTAATTCTCAACAACATGTTGTATACAACCTTCTGACATGCACAAGTTGATGTACAGATCTAGAATAGTCACAATTCTCTGTTTAATGTGCATATTGTGTGCATGGGAGCTATACAAAGATAGAAAACTACTGAAATTAGCAAGCACTGAAAGACAGTTAAATATAACTCAAGTCACTGTGGCTTTTCTACAAGAAAACCTAGCCACTTGCTCATGTATATGAGGTTGCCAAAAATATATTACTTCAGATACAACTGGTGGTGTTTAACTAAAATCAGGGCCATGATGACCCTCAATTGCTCACCTGAAGACACAGGCTTTTAGCAGGCTCATATCTGGTATCAACTGATTAAGGGTTATTTACTGTAGAAATCTTAAGTAAAGATTGGGCTTGACTTAAGCCTGTTCCCATGTTTTTTCTTAGATTTGACCTAGTGACATACTTTTTAACCCTACATGACCGAGTAACAAACTCATCCACGATTTCATGCAAACATTTTAGCCAAGTTTGGTAAAGATAGGGCCATAACTGTGGCCTCTAGGATGTTTACAAGGTTTTACTAATATATGACCTAGTGACCTACTTTCTGACCCCACGTGACCCTGTTAGGAACTCATCCAGGATTTTACACAGGCAAACATTATGGCCAAGTTAAGTGAAGATTGGGCCATAAATATAGCCTCTAACATGTTCACAAGGTTTTTATAAAATTCAACATAGTGACCTACTTTTTTTACCCCACATGACCCAGTTATGAACTCACCCAAGATTTCTTGCAGAAAAACATTCTGTTTAAGTGTGGTGAAGATTGGGCTATAAATGTGGCCTCTAGCATGTGAAGATTGGATAAAAACTGTAGCTTTTTGTGTGTTCACAAGCAAATTGTTGACAATGCATGAAGGGTATCAGAAAAGCTTATCTTCATCATGTTATGCTCAGGTGTACTAAACATACCTGTAGAGGTTGCCAAAACAATATTACTTCAGATATAACTGATGGCATTTTTATTAAAAATAGAATTATATCTGTAGAGGTTGCCTAAATGATATTACATAAGATTCAACTGATGGCAATTTATTAAATCTATACTGCTTAGCTAGCTAAGAGTCTTGATAAGACAGTCTTCGTTTTACCCATAATAGAAATATTTGAGGTGTAACAACACAAGATCTTTATGGTATGTTCAAACCATGTGTGAGAGGAAACCTCTTGATTATCAAGGTAGAACAACCAATGCACCTTAAGTCTGATATACCAATTTACTTATTTAAAGTTAAATATCTGATTGTATGTTGTTAGCTCTAAATGAGGTTAGCTCTTTAGGGTTCACTAGGTGAGACACATGCACATATCCAAGGTTTCTAAAGAATCACCAATGCATTATAGGGGGTTGGTTACTATATAAATATGCTGGATTCAGAGTTCAAGTAAGGAGTTTTGCAGCAAAAATAGGCACACATTTGTGTGTGTGTGTGCATCTATTTAATCATTTCCATTAAAATGTCATACACTTTCAGGCATAAGGGTCCTATCTAAGACACTTGTTTCAGAAACTTTTCAACATTTTGGAAAATGTATATAAATTTTGTCAGGAATTTCTCTAAAATAATACATCCCAAAATCAAAAAGAAAAAAAAAGAAAAGAAAAGAGAACCATCACATACAAAGGCCTAATGTGTTCTTTCTATTGATGCAAAATGACATACCATAGGTAAAGTTACCCATACACTACACAATACAATATTTTTGTAAAAAAATGCAGGCAAAACAGTAGAGAAAAACTTGTAAACTTGTAAATAGACAGATATCAAAATCCCAGTAAAGAATTTATTATCTTATACAGGTAACAGTTGATTAAATTTATTTTTTAAGGTCATTACTGAAAGTTTCTTACTGAAGAATAAACAATAAATGTAGATAGAATGAATAATAGATTTACATGGACTGAATAATGAGCCAATGTATTGCCCGTTTAATGGTATTCATAAGAAACTTTTGGATACAAAAAATGTGTGCAAATATATACATTTCGTAATCTCCACTCTTGACCCTTGATCAACTGCCTTGCCTGGAGAGGTGGCATATAACTGGAGAAATTTATGGGGTGACAACAATAATTAGGTGTGTTTGGATGTGTGTGCAGTATTTACTTACCTTTTTCTCTATGAGGTCTGACCAGTTGACATTCTTGAAGAAAGGATGGGATGTAATCTCTTTCACATCGCCCTCTCCTCCACCCAGCCTGTACAAGGTGAAATACAGATTGCAGTAGGGAGTGTGAAACAACATCATAATATTAATATGCTTTTGCCTGGATTTGCTTTATTGTTTGGTGAGGTTTAAGTTTCATTAATACTGCCAACAGGTATCTTTAAATTTTAAAATATTGTTTTGCTTGTTGGTTTATTGGGTTAATCGCCCGACCAACTGTATTTCAGTTATCTGCAGATGGTGTCCACTTGAAGGAGATATAATGCTGCCTTCACTGTGTAAAACATGCTGTTAACATGTAGAATGATACCACACCCAGTCACATTATCCTGACACTAGGCCAACTAGTCGTGGCACTACCCTTACTTTTGTAACTGTTTTACTGTTTTGTATTTAAATGAAGTTTATTATACAAACATATGCTTAATGCTCATAGTGGTGACTTCATGCCAGCATTGGTGGAAAAAGGCACAAATATGACAATACCACTATCATTTCACAAGAAAACTAAAAGCTATTCTGACATAATGTTTTGCCAACTAGGACTGAAATCCACATAAGGGGCTGTAATTAGTCAAGGGCAGCCCTGAGGCCTTTTCTCTCACCATAACATATTTATTTTCAATAGATTATGCACACTGCTTATAAAGTACTTCATACATTTCTGACTGATCCTCTTAAAAATAATGAAAAAGACGTAAGTCCTGCCTTATTGTGGCACTTATCATTAAAACCAGCCATTTTTATGTCTTGCCAACGTTAAAAGCCAAGCCAAGCCTAACCAAAGAGGCTTACAAAAATTCTATTTAAGTTTTCTTAAAAGTACAGAAATGAAACTATGGTTTAAAGGCCAATGAAAGTATTAAAGCAAAAACAATGAATGAGAAAAGGCAATACTGTTAATTTGTATTTATGAATATTATGTCATTAAGTCACTTAAATTAAACAGATGAGACTGAGACAAAAACTTTTCCCAAAGGTTATTTAACATATGTGTTCAGCTTAAATTAAAATACAAACCAGCAGACATCTTACCTCTCTTTAGGATTTTTGATGAGCATCCCGCCCAGAAGACTTTTGGCATCATCAGACAATGTACGCGGAAATTTCACCTGTTGTAGGAGGATGAGTTCAAAGAGTACGTCATGATCTCTGTTGTAGAATGGGAGACGTCCGCACATCATCTCGTACATGACCACCCCCGTACCCCACCAGTCAACTGCCCGACCATAGTCATTGTCCTCAAGCACCTGAAATAAACATAATTTATTTAGGGTTAAAGTCTTTATGACAATCTTTAATTTTTATGTTTATTGGGATTATCATCCCACCAACAGAAGTTAATTTATCTGGATACTGCGTGGTTTGAGTGCTGCCTTTCCTGGGCATAGTATGCCTAAATTTATGATACCACACCCAGTCATACTATCCTGACACTGGGCCAACCAGTCGTGGAACTACCCATATATTTGCTTGAGCATAAGCAAGGGAGCTTTACCACTACCATTGTGTACGACTTTGGTATGTCGCGACCATGATCGAACCCAGGACCTCCAATACCTGGAGCTGACGCTCTACCGAATGCGCTACCAGGTCCCGTACACTATGTTATGCTCTGGACAAAATTATGATGGATGGATGGACGGATGGACAAACGAATGAACAAAGCGGTGATTATATGCTCGCACTTCATAAGAATGCAAATGCATATTTGAAAAACATAACTAAAAGTACACCCGAATGAATTGTATTGTTGTTAATTTATACTTTCTAATTAGCAAGTAACATAAATGTATATGATAATAAGCATCTTATAGTAAATGATTTCTTTTTAAATTGAACAAGGGAAATAAACAGATATTTACAAAATATGACAAATACATTCAAACTTGTATTAAGCAAACACCCAAGGGACAGCACAAAATTGGCTTAATACTACCTAATTGCTTAAGACAAGTTGGCTGCTTGCAACAAAATATGACAATAATGAAAGTTTACCTATGATTATATGTGTACAAATAAGTATTACTTAAATAGTGATTCTACTACAAAGTACTACAGTAAAAGACTTTTATTACTATTGCAAAGGTCTTTAGTAATATCAATGTACTATTCAGATCATCAACAGTTGGTCAAATAAATCAAAGTCAACTAAATGAAAGAAAAAATTGCATCATAAAAAAACATAATTAAGAGTAATGTCACTAAGAGTACAATACATTTTAAAAGATTCAAAGTGAATTAATACTGAGTGTACCATATTCTTTGAAGTATTGTTCCATAAATTACCAAAATAGTGTGTATATTTGTATATCCATAAATGTCACCTTTTGGATGATGCAAGTTCTCTTTTGTCCAACAAAATATGGCAAGTGGTGCATTATAACAGCAATTAAATTACGAACAGTACTCTTCAGATCCATGTTGCAGATGCTAAAAGGTTATTTGCTCCAATTTTGCTACCAGTAGTTGACCATTTAAACAGATTGGCTAATGTGGACAGTTAAGTGTGGTACCATAAAGATGATTGGAGGGTACGGATGATTGGATTTATGGTCACACCTTTAGTCTGTCATTGCGACTGACAAATGGCTTCTCCTTATTAGCTGCTAATACTCAATGTTTATAAGAAAAATTAAGCTGAAGGCTTTTGTGTTGTGTTGTGCTGCTGACCTGCAGTATGCCAGTGTTTTAACCCAGAAATTAATCAGGAGTCCACATTCATCAATGGTAGCGGCCTAAATGACCAATACTGTGTGTTGCTGCAATGCACTTAAAAACTTCTTGGAACTTAAATAATAATACAAATTATGAAATCCATATCCACAGATTTAGTCCCATATGGTAACATAGGATAACATTAGACTACACAGCATATCTTCTGTTGGCAAAGTTACCTCAGGTGCCAAATACTCAGGTGTGCCGCAGAATGTTTTCGTACTGGCCCCAAAAAACATCTCCTCCTTGCAGAGACCAAAGTCAGCAATCTTGATGTGGCCATCCTTGTCCAGGAGAAGATTCTCTAACTATGGAATGAAAACAAGATACATAAGCCATCTTTAACAAGCAGCCAAAATGTACAAAAAACTACAAACAATCTGTTAGGAAACAAAGAGGCATTAGCTGTTTGCTGGAAAAAGAAGAAATAACTAACCCGAACTGTTATCGTACCAGCTGGCTGATCTGGATACATGTATTCACTAACTGCCAAAGACAGATAATTTGTGCCTAGCTGGTATAAGTTAGTTATCTGACTGGGGACATAAATATCTAAGTACATTAATTATATGGTACATAAAGCAAGCAAGATGCTGGAATTTTTTTTTAGCAGGCCCTGTCGTATTTATTTTATTCTGGACATATTATATCTTTTTTTCTTTTTTGACAACTGGGAAAAAAAGCAGGTTAGGTTATTAGGTTAATAGTAATTTAAATGCAAGATTATTACATAGCTTGATATTTGGATTTTTTAAGAACCATACTGTCTATTAAAAAAATCATTTTTAGTATAATGGCCTGCTACACAAATCTTTATTTTTTACCCTAAACTTGTTTGATGTTATTTTTCCCCAAAGATCTTTTAAACATTTGTAGGCATGCCTGTAAGCTGATACATGAGTACCATTTACTGTGACAGCATATAAAAACATTTTGTATGACACAATATACTGTTGCATTATGGTGTTAACCAGTCAAAGCAAATACAAAGTATAAGCAAGGCAAGCAATACCAGTCCCTTGATTTAAAACTTAAGTATATCTTTGCCAAAGATCATAGATACCCCAATTCCCATGCACCTGTTTATTTACATAGTTAAAAGTTCTTGATATAATGTTAACAAATTGACATGTTCGATCTGTTAACTTGTACCAAGTGCACGACTGCATGGGTTTAAGTCTGTGGTCTTCCTTTACCAAGCATAAGCTAGATGTCGGCACTATGACCATAATTGTGTTGCTGCAATGTATAAAACAACAACCACAACAAACACAAAAATATCTTAACTTGTACTCAGTCCCTAATAGCAGGGGTTTGAATTCTTGTCAGGAATCAATCTTTCATGTAAGGAGATTTTTCACCTGACCTGCAGCGTGTCAGTGTTTCCGCCTAAAATGTGTCTCCTCTCCTTTCTAAAAATAGCTGTAAGCTGACAACATAAACATTAATGTGCTATTCTTATATATGTATCAAAAGTTAAACAGAACAGAAAGTCATTCAAAATAATAAACAAACAAAGCTTTGTACATGTAGCGGTATATATAAACCTGTCATCTACACCATGATTTGAATACCCCAAATAAATATATCAACAATCAAGTACAACTTAAAGGGGATATAAAAACTACATAACTGTGCAGTGAGTTATTTACTACCAGCTTTATAACATCCTGTTGTTTAACACTAATCATGCTATAACTATTCATAAACAAACAAGTTTTTTTGCTGACAAATAGATTGTTCCAAAGAAAGAAGACATGTTGCTAGAGACTCAGCAGCAAATAGTGCAGATCCTGATTAAATAGCTACCTGCAGGAAATGGTTGATCTGGATTTATACTAGTCATAGAAATTACGATTGAAATTTACAAGCAAGTCGGGCTAGTAAGTAAGCAATTTTCAGTAGCCCGAAAGAAAATTCACTAGTCTGAATTAAATTTTGTTTTAATTTACAAATAAATCGAAAAAGTTTTACACCAGAAACATATTTCAGTTTGATTTTCACTGCCATTTTTTCTGAGGCCCAGCTGATTTTAATTTGGTATAAAGCATTATGTACCATGCGGGAACTAGAATACCCCGTGGTTGCTGCGCAGTAAACATATTAAAGGTTTAGTGGGCAAAACATGTTTATGATACATGTGCAGCTTGCCAAATGTAATAAACAGCTTAAAAAGTTTGTTTACAAATTGTAAATGAAATTATAATGATTGTCCAACGATCTGGTTCTTAAAAGTCATCGGGCTAGTAAATTAGGAATTTTTACTAGCCCGAGAGAAAATCTACTAGTCTTTTGCTGTCAGGCTAGCGCTAATTTCAACCACTGTACTATTTGCCCTAATCTCTAAAATATGTACTCTTCAAAATCTTACCAAGAATAAGTGAGCTATAACTACCTTATCAGGCAGTCTACATATGTATAATATAAAAAAAACCCCTCTCCATTGCATGTAACTTAAAGTACTTAACTTAAATTGTCCACAAAATGTTAACTTAGAGTTGGATAAGAATTACATAACACTTAGAACTAAAATGTTTCTTCACATGTCTGGAAGAAGATCTTTGTAGAACATCTTTCTTGAGTATGGCAATATTTTTTGTTAGTCAGAATTTTCAGGATTAAATATGAAACTTAATTCTTAAGCATTTCTTTAATTCTTGAACTGTGAGACCTAAAAGAACTAAAAAATTAACTGCAACTTCAGGAACTATTTTGTAAAGCAAGAAAAGTACAAATATACTTACTTTTAAATCTCTATATACAATGTTTATAGAATGTAAATATCCCAATGCCGATATAATTTCCGCTCCATAAAACTTAGTCCTCTCCTCAGAAAACACTCTTTCACGAGACAAATGAAAGAACAGTTCTCCTCCATTCACATATTCCATCACAAAGCATAAACGGTCCGGTGTTTGAAATGAATACTTCAGTTGCTGCAAAAAAATGAGGCAGAGATCTCAAAAAATATAGTCATGGAGTTCAGTAATACCTATATAAAAAGACATAGAGTGCTAGGTGACCTAAATAAAGTAGACACAAAGTTTAAGGGGACCAAAAAGTAGACATGGAGTTCAAGGAGGCCTTAATAAAGTACACACGGAGTGTCAGGTGATCTTAATAAAGTACACATGAAGTTCAAGGGCACCTTAATAAAGTGCACATGAAGTTCAGGGGCACCTTAATAAAGTGCACATAGATTTCAAGGGCAATGTAATAAAGTGCACAAAGAGTTCAAGAGCAACTTAATAAAGTGCACCTAATAAAGTGCACATGGAGTTCAAGGGCACCTTAATAAAGTACACATGGATTTTAAGAGCACCTTCATAAAATGCACATGGAGTTCAAGGGCACCTTAATAAAGAGCTCATAGAGTTTGACCATAATAAATTAGATATGGAGTTTCAGGTGACCTCAATAAAGTAGATATGGAGTTTCAGGTGACCTAAATAAAGTAGATATGGAGTTCCAGGTGACCTTAATAAAGTAGATATGGAGTTCCAGGTGACCTTAATAAAGTAGACATGAAGTTTAAGGTGACAATAATAAAGTAGATATGGAGTTCCAGGTGACCTTAATAAAGAAGATAGGAAGTTCAAGGTGACTTAAATAAAGTATATATAGAGTTCAAGGGGATATTAATAAAGTAGATATGAAGTTCAAGGGGATATTAATAAAGTAGACATGGAGTTCAAGAGGTCCTTAATAAAGTAGACAATTGAGTTCAAGGGGACCTTAATAAAGTAGACATGGAGTTTAAGGGGTCATTTATAAAGTAGACATGCAGTTCAAGGGGACCTTAATAAAGTACATATCGAATTTAAGGAGACCTTTATAAAGTTGACATGAATTTCAAGGGGACCTAAATAAAGTACACATGGAGGTCAAGAGGACCTTACTAAAGTACATATCGAATTTAAGGAGACCTTAATATAGTTGACATGAATTTCAAGGGGACCTTAATAAAGTACACATGGAGGTCAAGAGGACCTTACTAAAGTACATATGTGGTTCAATGAGACCTAAATAAAGAATACAGAGTTCAAGGGAACCTTAATAAAGAAGACATTGGCTTCAAGGAAGCCTTTGTACTCATATTTCAATAAAATATGCTTAATATTTTGTCAATATTTTTGTGTGTAAGCTATGAGATTTTAAATATTAATACCTCAATAACACAATATCTTTAACGTAGTAAATGTACACAGATATTCACAAAAAGAATTCTTACAGTCAAGAACGGATGTTTAGTTGTCTGAAGTACTCTGTTCTCTGTTAAAGTGTGTGCAACCTCATCCTGTAAAGAAAAACAGAAGACTTATATGAATTTCTATTAAATGTGTGCAACTGCAGCTTTAACAACTCAGTTATTATTCTGAGTTCACTTTCACAACAGCACTGGTAAAATTAAGATTTGTTAAAAATTATAAAAAAATAATAAAAGGTGCCTGTTATCAGATTATTTTTCTTCAAAAGAGATTAACGTATGCAGCATGTTTATTGATAGCATGGCAAGGCGGAGTATTATATGCCACAAGGTTAATCTACATGCACACACTAAAATGTTTTGGTGCGAAATAAAAGAAGGACTTATCTGCAAAATTTCTACAGACAAAAAATAAAAAAAAAACAAGAAAATGTGGATAATGTTATGCAATCAGAGTTATCTCGCCATACACATAACTACACATCAATTTATACCAGACTTGAAAATTTGAAGAAATTACAAATAATACTACGGGAAAAATCCTCACAAGAATTTGTTAAAAGTAACAAAGGGCAATGTCTCTGAATAAAAATTGCATTCTAAGCTGTTTTTCTTATACGCACAACTTAATATCAATATCAATTATCCATGCAAATATGAAGAATTTCCAATGAAAAACGAGATGGTGTTTTTTGCACATTTTTTTAAAAAGAAAAATAACAATGGAAAAACTCTTCAATGACTGTCCAATTGGAGCTATCTAATTTCATGCATAACTACACATCATTATCAATCATCTATGCAAGTATGAAATTCTAATGAACAATATACTATGCTGTCATACAAGATTTTGATAAGAAAAAAAACAAAGTGCAATAACTCACCCATCTTAGTTATCTCACCTTTTTGTTCAACTAAAGATCAGTATCAATTGAAAAATTAAGGAGTTGTCTGTACAATAACTTGCAATGAAAAGCAGACAAAGAACAATAACTCCAGAGTTATCTGAGTTATCTCATCTTTATGCAAAATTACACATCAGTATCAATCATTCATGCAAGAATGAAATTCTGATGAATTATGAAGAAGACGTCTGCATACAAATAAAAAACAAAGAAGGCAATACCTCTTGAATGAAACAAGGAGTTTCATAAGAAATTGCTAACGGATGGATGGATTATGCACCATATTAAAATACAACCCTTTGGGTGTGAATAAGAATGTATTTCAGTGTGTATACTGTGGAATAAAGAACCCACCTTTTGTATTATCACAGCCTTTTTCAAGATTTTGATTGCATAAAGTTGATTGGTAGACTTTTCCTTGCAAAGAATCACTTTTCCAAAGGTACCTTTGCCCAGCATTTTAAGGAACTGGAAGTCATCTAATGTCTGAAAAACAAACAAACAACAGAATATAATTATAGATAATATTAGGGAAGCAACATTAATTTCAGTAAATCAAACACCTTGGAACTCATTTATCTACTTACACTTAGATAAGTTTAATGAATTATATAAAGCTTTATATAAGCCTTGAAGTAAAAGTTAAGGAGTAAGATAAAGAAATATTCCTCTTGAAATTGAAATCTTGATACAAAATAGTTACATTTTACATATAAGCTAAGTTTAAACATCAATGCACAGGGATTATTTATATATATATATATTTTTTTTAGATACAACTTATTTTAAGTCTCCAACTATGATAATGCTATGATCCTTTTCCTTGAAGGAACATGACTGATTGTTATGGCCATATATGAATGCAAAGAAAGTGAAGTGCTAGGATAGATTGCTAGGATTTTGTTCCTTTTCCTTGCAAGAACCCTACCAATCCTGTGTAGGGCTAGATAGGTAGTTAGGTTAGGAGTTGTTGTTTTTATTTTTTTATAAAAAAAAAGAAAACTAAGAATCAATTTGACCACAACAGGTAGATAGGTAATATAGAAGAGTAATAGATTGCTAGGACCTTTTTGTATTTTAATCCACTAAAAAAGAAAAAAGAAAAAGCCAGCAGCTAGATGGGGATGGAGATTTTACAGTTACCACTTTTTTCTTCTTCTCCAGACTATTGCTGCTGGCACCAATGCCACTCTCTTCATCTTGGACCTTAAGGTTCTCAGCAACAGATCGTATGGCCTGCATCCAATCCTCTCTATCCTCTGACGTCTCCACGCAGAACATTCGCTCCACTATCGTTGTCCACTGTAGCCCACGGATCACAAATGTGTTGGACCGAGGCTTCTCTTGTTTCATCAGCTGACACCCTACACACATACAGCAGAGAAATGAGGTAAAATACAGCAGAGGGAAGATTAATCTGATTTCTGTCTTGTAGAACTGTAAAATGTCAATATTTAAAGCTAATCTGTATACTATATATGCTCATGCAGTGAATAATCCAAATCTGCATCTTAGATGCATAAATTTTGCCACTTTCAAAAGATAATCATTCTCATGGATACCTCTTTGCAAGGGTGTTCTGTCTAGGGTGATATGTATAATAAAATATAAGTGTCAATACTAGAGCGTGTTTATGTCATAATCACCTCAACGTACAATGTTTGTAAATGCCACAGCACAAAAATACAAACAAATACAGGTTAATACTTCATAGAGTTTATTAATGCATATTAAACCATAGCGGGCATAAAATGTCAACAGGTGTTCAATTTTAATAATCTAACTGAACAAAGTGTGATCCATACATCTTGACATGAGACCCACTGTATTCAAAGCTTTGCATCCCCAGGATCCATTTTTTTTTAATTTCTAGATTATTCATTGCTTATGAAATTTGCCACACTGACTTAATTGATCTGAATATCACCAGCCAAGAACACTATGCCTCATCATACTTTTGTACATTGTTTTGTAACAAAAGAAAACAATAACAAAAACTAAAACAAGGAAATCACTAGCACACTGATACCTTTGACTGTGAAATCATTCAGCGGGTCACTCATATTTCCTTCTGGTTTTGCTCTAAATCCCAGAAATGATCCATCTCTCTTGAGGATGAAATATCGCTTTCTCCAATTTTTTATATGCTCACCTATGATTAAAAAAAACCCACACGTTTTCAGCAAATAAATTATATTCTTTAGGTAATTTTATGTCATTGAATTATCAGTAATTAAATTTGAACAGCAAAGTTATTTTAATAAGTGAAGAATCCATTTTCTACTTAAAGCTGAAGATTTATAAAAGGCTTGAAAAGAGTTAGGTATATTTTAAGGGTTAAAGTTGGGGAGAAATAATATATTTATGTTAACCTCAAATGTTTAAAGTATATTTTTAAGAACATGAAGCACAAACTAAAATTTCCCCTACCTCTCTTCCACAAGTATCCCTCCTTTACTACTTCTAGCTCCTCAGAGTTCATTGTCGACATGGTGTTTGTTTATAAGTCTACAATACAATACAAATAACAGTAAAAATCACTGACACTCTGTTATACAAGCTTTACTTTTTTTTTACATCTCAAGATAATTAAATATCAAATGTCATACACAAAGAAGTTTATGAAAATAACTTAATTACTCTAATATAAACAACACATGTATTTTTATACACTGTATTTAAGAGAATAATTGAAATATGCTTTAATCACATTATTTATGTTGAAGTGATCATATTAAACGTGATGATATTAAATGTGAATAATTATTACCAAAATTATTTTTTTACAAAATGTAGTTGAATGAAACAATCATTGTTGTTTGTTTTTGTAAGAAAAGTGATCAAAAGCTAGTTAGTAAAATAACTCAGCTGAATCTTTTGATGCAGCCCTTACTTAATTCAAATTACACCTGCCATTTATAAGCTGTTATTGTAATTATTTATTTGCACAGTATCAAATAAACCTTAATTACAAATCAAATTTATCCTCCTAGTTTTTTAATGTTTTCCTCTTTTCAGTTTTAAATGTTTAACACACATAAACCTGATCAGAAAGGGTGAAATAATGATACATGTATATACAAATAACATCCTTCTTTGGTAACTATTTCCCCATCCATATAAAAATTAAATGATAAAATGGCACACTGAAGACCTTGGGTTGAAAGGATACATCTATTGATAAGTTTTACAATGATAACTGTTATTTCCAAAACTATAAATAAGCATCATGGGGATTTCAGCTAAAAATAGATATCGACGTCAGAGCTGCTTACACGGATGATCATGAAACGTGATTTCACAAGTAAGTGGTCACATGGATTTCTTAGTTTAACAAGAATTTGATAGTATTGCGGGCAATACAGTAGTCCCATACCGGTAACTCAAAAAGTTCTTTAATTATCATACGCTCCTGTTTAATTCACCTGGCATAAATAGTTGTTAACTTATCATGACATTTATTTTTGGCCCTTATGTAAGGTATGAGCCCCTTAATGCACTTTCATTAAAGGTAGGTGCTCCTGAATGCGCTATCCAAAACTTCACGATTTTGCTGCAAGGTCATGCTGTGACCTTGACCTTCAAGGTAGCGACCCAAATCTCGTGCGCGACACGTCATCTCAATATGGTGATCATTTCTGTGAAATAGTTGTAAATTCCGACTTCAAATAACAAAGTTATGGGCTGGACGCGATTTTGCTGCAAGGTCATGCTGTGACCTTGACCTTAAAGGCATCAACCCAAATGTTGTTCATGACATGTCATCTCAATATTGTGATCATTTCTGTGAAAAAGTTGTAAAATCGGACTTCAAATAACAAAGTTATGGGCTGGACACGATTTTGCTGCAAGGTCATGCTGTGACCTTGACCTTCAAGGCATCAACCCAAATGTTGTTCGTGACATGTCATCTCAATATTGTGATCATTTCTGTGAAAAAGTTGTAAAATCTGACTTCAAATAACAAAGTTATGGGGCGGACACTATTTTGCTGCAAGGTCATGCTGTGACCTTGACCTTCAAGGTATCGACCCAAATCTTGCTTGCAACACGTTATCTCAATATGGTGATAATTTCTGTGAAATAGTTTTAAAATCAGACTTCAAATAACAAAGTTATGGGCCGGACACGATTTTGCTTCAAGGTCATGCTGTTGCGCGTGCATATTGTACACATTGCTACCTATTAACATACCAAGTTTCATGCGCCTAGCTTTAATAGTTTTTAAGTTATCAAAGGATCCAGATTTTTAGCGGGCAGACAGACAGACAGACAGACTGACGGACGGAGGGTAAACCTATAGTCCCCTCCGGTGTGAACATCGATAGGGGACTAAAAATAGCTAACTGTGCTGTGTGGCTCTGATTGGAAGTACCTATTTGCAAGGACTGTAAGAGATTTATGCTTCATAGTTCATATAGATCTAGGGCATAAATGAACAGCATTTTGCAGGACCTTTTCAGGTAACTTTTTGGTTATTTGACAGAAAATAAAATAAAAATGAAAATGGTCCAAACTGTTGGATCAGACTGGGAGTCCATGGACTCCTGTTTTCAAAATCCTAGTGAGAACCCTATACCAGCAGTTTAATGTAAGTTTTAAGAACTTTTACTCAAACCATTAGCCTATGCTTTTTATAAGTGCACATGGATAGTAAAGAAAAATATTTGGAAATATTTTTTTAACTAAACATATTCCTTTAAAATGTATTTCATATAAGACTGAAAACTGTAAGAAAAAAAGTTTCACTTTGGTCTCTTGGAAAAAGAAAACAAGAGGGCCATGATGGCCCCTAATCGCTCACCTGAGGACGCAGGCTTTTAGTAGGTACATATCTGGCGTCAAGTAATTAAGAGTTATTTACTTAAGAAATCTTTGGTGAAGATTGGACCCTTACAGTGGCCACAGGGTTGATAACATTTTCAAGAATTTTACCTAGTGACCTACTGAATTGACATGTCCCACTTCAAAACATGTGTAGGATTTCATACTGGCAAAATTCTGGCCAAGTTTGGTGAAGATTGGGCTATCAATGTGGCCTCTAAGTGTTTTCACAAGGTTTTCTAAAATTTGGCTGAGTGACCTAGTTGCTGACCCCACGTGACCTTGTTACAAACTAACCCAAGATTTCTTGCAGGCAAACATTCTGACTATGTTTAGTCAGGGCGTTCGGTAGACTCTGAACTTCAAGGGTCATCGACCCCTCAGTCAAAATTTTCAGGGGTAAAATTCAAATATTGAGGGTCATATCTGTGTGTCGTGTATCACATCATAAAGCGCAAATGTGCTGTCATAGCAATGTTGATTGTGTTTTAGTATTTACACTTAACTAATTTTTCTGTTTATTTAGGTTTTTCCTCAGATCTTTCCCTTTTTCTCTTTAAAACATATAATTCATCATTTTTTGTATATAATTATAATTGTACATATAATTATGTCATTGAGGACAACATTTTGTATAAATAAATATATTGATACTTCTGATAGTTTACTAGGGACAAGTAAATAAACAGAATATTGCTTAATAGTGTTTTTTTTTCTGCATCTCCAGGGTTTTTTCCTTAACAAACTGACGCCGATGGTCGGCGTCTTCCCCTAGAAAAACTTTCCCATCGAAAATCATTTTCCCCCTTGTAGAGTGCAATTTTTTTATCAAAAAGTAAATAGAAGGATTAGTTTTTAGTTTAGTTGAATCTGTCTCATCCAAAATCTGCACATTTTAATGAGCTTCTGTTTAAAAACTACGTACTATGTACGTACTATACCAAGTATAATATGTGACAAGTTTTACTAAATATAGACTCCCTACATCACGGACGTTGCATCTTAGCAATCAGACCTCCTCTGGTAAATTCCGTCCTCGGGACAATCATCATGATTTGTGAATTATTCGATTATTATTGTCCCCAATCAGAACACCTCTGATAATTCACAAATCATCTCTCGGATGTATGTAGGTAGTCGGATTACCTCTGCCTTTTCCCTAAATGGGACTTCTTTTGTGACAGACGTCAAAACAAAGATGGCAGCTCATATGACAGCTCACTACTGTACGATGCCTGTAAAACTTTAGTTTGTGGCGGCTTCAAATTTAAACCATCCAAGGTTAATTTACCCAACGCAGCAGACACGCAGCTGTCAAACGACGCCATTGTTCATGTTTTATGCGAACTAGTTAGGCATTTTCTTCTTCTTACTTCCTGCGAACAAAATTATCGTGATTTCAGTGAGTATCATTGCCCCAGATACATCCGAGGGATGATTGTCCCGAGGATGGAATTACCTGAGGAGTTCCGATTGTATTTGTAATAATGGGAACCAATTTTGATAGCGGTAATGCAGTAATTCAAAACGAATTGATACGTTTTTAAAGACACCGTCTTCTAGTGAGCAGGGTAAGAAAGATCTCGACAATCAATCGGATGTGATCGAAATTGCTGATAAAAATGAAACCGAAACTAGCAAAAGTAGGCAATCTACATTGTGCGAAGAATCTAGTCCTGCATCAACATGTACTTGTAGTACAGTTGCCACATTTTCTTAACAGCAACAGTTGGTTTGCAATACTGCATCAGTTGCTGACTTCCCAATGGTAATTGAAAGTTCCAAATCAAAAGAAACAAAAACAGACACTTGTCATTTCAACCAACACATTTAAGAATCACTGTATACTTGACTATATTATAGTTTGTCCAAAAAAAGGCTACATGTGCAAATAGTGTGAACTGTTTGCATCAAGAAATGACATTAAGGTGCCCTGTGTTTCATGTGGTGCAGTGTTAAGTGATAATCCTTCAAGGAGACTTGAAACTCACAATAACAGTGAAAGGCATAAGGCATCTTCTGAAAAATACACCAATGTTAGGTGTCATGTCTATGTTATCCAAAGGCTGGAAACAGCTGCAGAAATCAAAGAGACATGCCTCTTTAGGCTTACTCTAACCTCTAAAAGACTTTTTAAAGACTTGTTAATGAAACTTAAAGTAATATAAAGAAATTAGCTTTGTTGAAAAAGACTATACTTTGTAGTTCCAAATGTTGCGCATGCTCACTTTACTGAGTCTTATAAATATCACGATCTCCGCATGTACATTACAGTTTTGATTAAAAGATAGAACGGCACACTTGTGTTTCTTCGATTTCTCTCCATTGAGTTAACAAATACTATCATTTATTACTTCTAAATATATGTCTCAATAGAGACAACAAACAAATAAACATTACACATAATATACTGAATTTTCCCCATTTTTGTATATTTCGCGCGATTTTTCCCCTTTTGACCAGAGTTCCTAAAAAAAAATCCTGATCTCAGTTTTGACAAACAAATAAAAAAAAATACAACATAATAAGAAACGTTGCTACATATTTCCCCAGACATATGTTCTTTTAAATTTGAAGACCATCCAAAACACTTAAAACAATGCTTAGCTACAATGAATTTGTTTTTATCTGCAAACCTATTTTCTTGTTTTAAATAAGCATAACTGCTTAAGACAACAAACATTGAAATAAATAGCAAAGCAAATTAGAACCCAAAAATATCTGAAAGCACTGCAATAATATTAATGATAATAATAAAAATAATACATCATAATAAATATAATATATGGAAGTTAGCTATTTTAAGGCTTATGCAGAATCTCGTTTTAGGAACAAATAAAACCAAATGCAATATGGAATTTTTACTGTTGAAATAAACATAACCATTGAAAATAACATCGCTTCTCAAAACTGACATTACCACAAAACCAATTATAAATATAAGGGTCGCCGTTCTCAATAACCCAATAAAGTATATAACGAGTATTATTTCCTAACTAAATATATCTAAAGGCACCATCAGGCAAGACAACAAACAAGAACCAGGTTTTCAGTACAAAATGTACTGCGTCAAACTGTAGTCTGTGCCCAAAACTTATTTGGACATATGAAAACGTCAAACAAGCTTTTTTTAGCCATAATTTCAACCATTCATGTAACAAGTACACCTTTTGTAAATACGATCAATCAATTTGCTGTATTAGTGTGCAAAGATCTAAATTGCTGTCAAATTTACATTATACTCGAATGCACCTTTTCAGTAATCACACATTTAGGTGGCCATAAGTTATTATACAATGCCTACAGTCGTCCTTAATTGCTTTCAATGCATCAGCATGCTACAGACATGCTTTACAAGTACCTCCTGATGACGATCAATTAAGATTTTATTACTTTTCTACACCTCTGTCAAGATTGGGCCATAAATGGGGCCTCATTAGATTTGACCTAGTGACCTACTTTTTGACCCCACATGACCCAATAACGAATTTATACAAGATTTCATGCAGACAAACATTCCGACCAAGTTTAGTGAAGATTGTGCTATAAATATGGTCTCTAGTGTGTCCAATGTCCCCCCCCCCTTGATATTTGACCTAGTTACCTACTTTTTGACCCCCCCCGTGACCCATTAATGAACTCATCCAAGATTTTATGCAGACAAACATTCGGACTAAGATTGGTGAAGACTGGGCTATAAATGTGGCCTCTAGTGTGTTCACAAGCCTTTTCTACGACTTGAACTAGTGACCTACTTTTTAAACTGACATGACCCAATAACGAACTCATCCAAGATTTCATGCAGACAAACATTCTGACAAAGTTTGAGAAAGATTGGGCTATAAATGTGGTCTCTAGTGTGTTCACAAGTTTTTCCTTCAATTTGACCATTTTTCCATTTTTTTTAATCACTGTGGCCTCCAGCAGGTTCACAAGCTAAAATGTTGACGCTGCACAACAGATGACGAACGAAGGGGTATCAGAAAAGTTCACCTTGGGCACGTTGATCTCAGGGGAGCTAAAAATATTGCAATCCTTTTACTCTCCCGAACTTAAGACTACACTATCTTCTGTAGCACTGCAAGTTCAAATATAATCGAGTGATCAGAGGCAATATGTTATTCTATTGTTCATTTTAGTTAAATAAATTCTGTTGGTTTAAGCTTAAACTAAAAAATGTGAATTTGACAACCTGTGACTAAGCCACTTAGTTGCAGATCTATCCCCTTTGTTTTATCACGTACAATACTAAGTCTAAAGTACACACAGAGAATTATCATTAAAAGAACATAAAATTATTATTATTCAAAGTTTCTGTAAGAAACAATCCAAAATGTACATTGTGAGATAACTAATGAAGTCAGAGGTATAAACTTCTCAAATACATGTATTTGGTGTCTTTCAATCTGCTTGCTTTGAGGCGTAGATTATATAAGAATTACATTCTGTAAGGATTCAAATTGATTGGCTGCCACTGCTTTTATGTTTCCTTGAAGGGTAAAATTAAAATACTGGTATACAGAAAGGTTAAAAAGATGAAGAAAGGACTATCAGATTCAAGTGTTCTTTGTTTTCTTGAAACTTCAGTGATCGAAATACACAGTAATCTTCATAACCCAAGTGATACGAATCTCCTGTCTATAGTTGTTTTGGTGGACCTAAGTGCAGCCTGAAATTCCTGTAGAACGTTTCCTTGAATTTTCATTGAAATATATCAAATACTACCAGTCTGACTAAGCAATGAAATTCATGATTAATGATTCAGCATCATACACTGAACCACTCATGTTTTATGTACCCCAGGGCTCTTGCATCACTTTTTGCCTTTTAATTTGACGTTCTTCGGAAAGAATCCATATGCTCAGCCATGTTGTTTAGAATTTGCAATGATCTCTTTTGATTAAAATTGCTAAACAATAGGTAATAATTACTTTCTAATTATGCAGCAATACAGTATATTGTCCAGCAACCTAATCTGACGCTCACCTATTTTGACACAATTTTTATTTTCATGTCAAACTCTGTGACATATTTTTTCCACTGAGTCAAGTTCTCGTGACAATTTTTGACAACCATATATTTTGACAACTCTGTCAAAAGAATGTGGAAATTCTGAGATTCCGAGATAAAGATATCTCAAATTTAAATTTAGAAACATCATTTAACCTTTTTTTCTTATTACAATAAAAAGTGATATTTTGCGTGTTGTTTGCAATGATATTTAATATGAACTGCATACAGTGTCCAATAGGAATGCTCATTTCATTATGTGAATAAGTTATGTGACAGCCATGTACTTAAAATGACGGATTATATCTAGAAACACTGGTCTTGAATGTCGAACATGTTAATTACTATGAATGTGTATTTCTGGTTGAAACATGAACAGCCATGGACCTAATTAGAGACAAGGGGATGCAAATAAAGACTGTTGCCAAAAAGAATTTGGACTTCCTGAATTGTCAGTGAGACACAAGTTGAGTGGATGGATGGACAAGAATCAGTGAGACCAGGAGCAGCCAAAACAAAAGAGGAAAACTATCTCCTAAAACTACCTCGGCCAGTTACTCCAGGAAAAGTTTCCAAACCAAAAACAAAGAAGTGCTGATATTTCGGAAGCAGATGAAACAGACATTTTTGAGCATGAAGAAAATGAAACTGAATTTTGTTGCATGTGTGGGTTCTTTAGACCAGAGGCCCTATGCCAGTGAACATCTCTGGTGTTTGTTAAATCAGTTGCATGAGATACATGTGAACACAGTGTCCAAATGACCTTCTGTACTGCTGATCAATCGTCCACAGTGCGTTCTTGAAGAATGATCTTAAAGATATGAATATTGAACATTTGTAAATTGTTTATGAAATCTACTAAAAAAAACATTATTGTTTTATGAATTAACTTTTAAATCATGCTATTCCTTATGCGAAAAAACAAAGAATAAGTGAGTACTACATTACTTCTTCCCAAGCAATGAACTATTATAATCGAGAATAGCCAATCATAGGCAATGTTTCTGGTGTCGGTCAAAATGTAATGGCAGATCACTGCTATTTGTAAACAGTCGGTATCATGAACAAAAATGTTAAATACAAGCCCTAACAAGAGAAACTACTTAATAAAGACCTTACTTAAGATGATTTTGACATTTAGTTTTTAACTCAATACTGTTCATTTTGCAAGAAAATATATGAATTTTTTCAGAGTGTCGAAACTAGTCATGCTTTGATAACAATGTGTCTACTTGTACTAAATTATATGCTTAGCTTAAAACTATTATAGTAAGAAATATAGCAAATGCAAATACAGTAGGCAGTTTTTTTCACGCTGTTTTGAACGAAATCCTTTGACATGGGTCTGACTTCAGACTAAATATTCAGGAGATCGCTTATCATTAATATAAGCATTTTTTTTTTACTGTGAATAAACAAAATGGTGGCAGAAACCAAATCATACAAATTATCTTAAAAAAACAAACTGCTATGTTAATTGTGCATTTTATGTTCATTGTGTATTGGTACGTTCATTCTGTATTGCAGTACATTACTCATAATCACAATATACTGGTATACCATGACATGCCAACTTGCCATATAGGGTCAACCTACATCTTGAAAGAATTCACACACAATCCACGAAGTTACAAGTGATTTGTCAAAGAGCAGTAAAATCTTTCCTTTAAAACATTTTTTTAATGCTAAGTACATGGATACATCTTAAATAAAATATCAATTTTATATTTCTCATGACCTGTAAATGACGTCCATTTAAACAGGAACTGGTCTTTATCGCCAAGGTCTGTGAAAGACTGTGCTGGGTAGACAAAAACAAGGAAGCAGTCCCATAAAGTACCAGAATAATATGTGACAGCGAGTTCATACCACATAAGCACGTTTACCTTTCGTATCTATCTAGCAGATCAGACTAAATATTTGTCACAGGCAAAGGTCAGGGGATATTAATTCCATTTTTCCACACCATTGTAAAATTCTTCGGATAGAATTATCAATTCTCGTTCTTGCAATCTTGTACACAGTGCTCTCCCTTAGATGTTAGCAACTTGAAAGGTGTCTCAATTAGACGGCATTTAGGTTCATATACAACCAAGCAAAAATTAATAAAAAACTTTATTTATTTTTCACGATTGTGCAATATTTTTTAATAATAAATTATGTTGAATTATGGTACTTTTGTCGATTTCAAAAGATCAAAAAATAAAACTAATGTCATACATACCACACACGAACTTTGGCACGTGATTTTTTGTTATGGTCACGTGGTTCATGTGGTGGTCGATCCTTAGATTTCTGCGAAAGTCATTAAAGAGTTGTCTTTCTTGCTGTTTAAGTTCTCGCATAGTACGAGACTTAGCAATCCAATCAAATACAACCATTTCCTGGCATAAAGCCCGGATGTTGTAAATGTCTGAGCTAAACTGAAAGTAGGCGCAGTTACAATGACAATATCCCGTTTATTCTTCCTAACTAAGACTTGCGACTTGTTGGTTGACAAGGATTGTATCCTTTGATTTGTTGGCAGGAAATGAATTCAAGTGGCATGTAACTAAATGGTAGTTGTTTCACATATCTCTTACTTATCATGCCAGTTGTTCACAGAATGCTATACACAGTGAAGGCAGCATAATATTTGCTTCAAGTGGTCACTGTCTCCAGATAACTGAAATACTGTTGAGCATCGAAAAGTACAGGTTCACAATAGACAGCCTCGGCAGGATCTGGCTAATCTTTACTATTTGAGAAAGTCATATAAGTATTTTTTGTGTGTGCAAACTTCGCATTAAATGTTCATATTTGTACAGTCCCTATTTGTTTGCAATGAATTCTAATTTAGCTGTTTGCATTATATTAATATATATTTTATGTACTACATTTATGTTATGGGTATATTTGTATTTAGAAGTCAAGTCTACAGATATATATTCATATCAAATATCATTCGTTCCTGTTTAAAGTGGTGTTTAATAAGAATGACTTGATGATGTGGACTAGAAAAGTATTCATAGAACTTTTATAGCACAGTGTGACTGTCATGCCTTTATAACAACAACAAACCTAACAAAACAAAATAACCTGTATCCGTCCATGACAACACAAAGATAGATACGAGACGGATGGAGGATGTATTACAACATTCCGAGAGAGGATTAAACAGGGAAAACAGTCTATCCAGCCTCACTTTGTAGGGATATATATATTTACTTTATATTTCAGTTCTAAATAAACAACTGTCCAGACTCATTTTATAAAGTTAATTAAAGTTTATCTGAACACTGCTTTTATGTGATTACAGTATTACAGAATTACCATTTTTAGAAAAAAAATGTGATGTTATTTCTGATTAACTCATAATGAATTGGAAAATAACTTGTTAGTTTGTGTTATTACTTTATGCCTTGTATAAATTGTAATTAGTTATTTCCAACTGTTTAATTAAATCGCTTAATGCCCAAGCATGCACATTGACACACTAAACTATTAACTGATCTACAGTTCTAACTGTTGCACCCCAGAAATCAGGTACTTCTGTCCTTCAGTCTCAGACAACAGTTCCAAAGTCATCCTAAATACCTTGAGACAACAGTTTTGACTGTTCACAAACACCCATGAAATAACTATAATGCTTTATTTATTTCAGATGCAGAAAGGCTTCTTTTATTATAACATTCATCGAAGTGGCCTGTACCTTGTGGCAGTCTCTAAACATGAAATGTCTCCAATATTATTAATTGAATTTTTAAGCAGGTAATTTAAATAGCTACCTACATTCAATAAAACAGATCTCTATGTAAGAAGTACTAATAAATATTTTAACCTGATGTCTTATGTAAATACTAATTAGTTATTGTCATCTGTTTAAATAAATCGCTTAATTTCCAAGCATGCCCAAAGATGCACAGAACTGTTAACCGGTCAACAGTTTTAACTTTTACAACCTCTTACATTGTATTCGTTGACACCATTCGCCACTAATTGGTAAGCTTGATAACTGCTGAGTGCTGTTTGGTTCAACATGCCATAGTAGCTTTTAGAAAATCCAGCGTCTTAAAGAAGTTTAATTAATTATTTGTATATTGTTATAAATACACGAAAGTAATATTTTTTTTTATTGGATTCTGCCAGCAGTTCCAGAGTTATCCCAGATGCCTTGGGACAACAGTTTTGAATATTCACCAAAAACTTAGTAAATAACTGCATATTATGCTTGTTTTTATTTCGAAACCTGACCTTATGTATGGTTGAGCAATTTATATTAACAATAAAAGGTAGATTCATTCCTGTTAGTATTAGTTTAATAGATAATGCAATATTATTATTTATTTATTTATTTATGCTATTCCATATTGAAAGACTTGGGACAAAAGTCTTATGATTTTAATATCTATATAGATCTATATTTATTATATACCAATAGATCTATTTACCAATAGATTTAGAGCTTTAATTTTAAATTTACATTTTTTCTTTTCATCTCCATTACCAAATTTTGGGTGCTTTGATAGTGATAATTTGTTTGTTGTTTCAGGGTGTATCATACTATCAAAGATTTCTGTGGTGTTGTGAGTGAGCAGTCTATACAAGCCAATCTGCTATTGATCTATGAGCTGCTTGATGAAATGGTTGTAAGTAGTGTCGGTCTGAAGTTCATATCTCACAGACTGATAGTATGTAGAAGTAGAGTAGAGCATTAAAATAAAGAAGAAATTTGGTAAATGAAGTTCTGCATGTAGAAATTAAGTTCCTATTTTCTTGGAATAGATAGGGGAAAAAAAGAAATAGTGGAGTGTCACCTGACTGAAAGTCTGATGACCCAAACTAGATCATATAACTTGTTCAATCTACTGGCATGTCTAATGTTTGGCATTGAAATATTTAGGGGGCCCATTGAATGAACTTTTGTATTTAAGTACAATAATAACAGACCACTTTTGTATTTAATTACAGTTGTAATAGACTAACAGTTGGTAGGAGGGCTAAATTCACTTCTGAAAATTTCTACATAATTTTCTGTCTGGCTTTAAAATGCCAACTTTTGTCATGCCATTGTAAAAAATTATGGAAATATTTCTGGATAATACTGAAAACCCACTTAATATCTCAATTAGGACTGGTCCAAGTAGTAGGCAAATAAAATGTGCTATTAAAATTGGCAACATGGAGTCAGATAAATCTTGACAAATTATTATCCTGAGTAGATAAACTAGGAAGAAGTTACCTTACATCAGAACCAAAGCATTTCATGATGAGAACAGAAGCTAATGAAAACAGCACAGAGGAAGGAAAAGCAGGGGTGCCCGTGTTGTAGTGGTAGAGTCGCTGATTTGTATCTCCTCTGACTGCTTAGCCTCTCACCGCATGGATTTGATTTCCTATCGTGGTGAAAGACTTATGTGGAAGGTCTTCCAGCTGACTTGTGGTACATTGATGGTTCTACCCAGACATTTGTGTGGGGTCTTCCTCCACCAAATAGCTGGACACCTCTATAATGATCATAATTGGTTGTTGCGATGTATTTCAAAAAGCAAACAAAGGAAAAGCAGGAAATGCAAAAGGGTGACAAAGCAGCTTCCAATTACATTTCTACATGACATTGTTGATTGGCTGCATGTACATAAGAACAGTACACTGTTATGATAAAGATTTAGCTGCATGTTAAAGCTGCAGCAAACTTGTGTGTTACATTTTAAGTTTTTGTTAGCCTGTATGTAAGTTAATCAGACTTTTGAAGATGATTTGGGGACATCTTTTGTATTGAGAGAGCAAATATACAATTTGAACAGTACTGGAAAATAATTTCTTTAACTTAACATTGAATTTTTTTTTGTAACAACAGATTAAGCTTTCAGCCAGTTCTACAGTGCGCTGTCATCCATGTTATCATCTTTGTTTTGACATTTGTCAGAAGAGTAGCTCCACTTAGGAAAATGACCGAGGTGATCCAACTACAAGAGATGATAGGTGAATTATCTGAGGTGTGCCAATTATGAAGGTTTGATTTCTGGGCCACCCTGTAATCATCTATACCAATGTCTCTCATTGAAAATCATTCCTGAACCTGTGACTTGATCATTTTACTGATGTTATTAAGCAGATGAACATGTACCTATTGAATGATATTAGAAATTAATAAAACATTCAGCTCTAGAGGGCCTGTAGTGCAGAACTTGCATATTGGATCAGTATAAAATATGTCCAACTCAAACCACACCTGTTTTACACCCAATATCTAATGTGCTTGTACTTTGTGTTTCCCTAGACTGGAGGATATATTCAGGTGGCGTCCACTGAGAAGCTGGTACCCCTTGTACAGTCTGAGCCAGTTATGGTCCACAAGGTACGGTCACCGGCAAATGAACTCTCCTCCAGAGTGGTATGTAACTTTATCTTACAACATCAATGGTGAAGTCTTCATATTTAATTGTATGTCAGTCTGCTTCAAGATTGTATACAGGGGCGCCCCTGGTCAAATGGTTAGAGTCACCGACTTGTAAATCCCTGCATGCTTTCAAGTCCAGTGGGCGCGAGAACTTTTCATGAGGGGAGGTCTTCCAGCTCCTATGTCTGGGGTCTTTCAACCCACATTTTTTGAAATAATTAAAATGTGCTTTTAAATAGTATATTTTAAAGTTAGTTATATTGGTTAGAACTAAAGTGCAGAGAAGAATGTGAATGAAAGGAAACTGTCTAGCTTGTTTGTAAATTGCTATACATATTTAATCATATTCATATTTAGTTTTTTAAACACATGCACATTATATTTTTGTCGATGTCAACTTGTTAATAAAATTACTAAATATCTGATAACACAATTTTCGGAACATTTTAACAGCAAAAAATAACATTTGATTTAAAAAAACACTTAAATTTGTCAAGTCAAAGAAAAGTTATAATTGATAAATGAATTAGTGCATATGTTAATAATTTGTCTTTTGTAAATGCAATAGAATTAAGTTGTAATTGTATATATAACATTTCATGTACAGTTTTAAATGTCAATGTAAATAGTATTTTACTTTTATGACAATGTGATTCTTGGGACAAAGCTGCATTCAATCATAATCAGTATTGTCTTAATTACATTCTACCGATATGTGTGTGTGTGCAAACTTTTAAGTTGTCAGTGTTGTCATCTGAACTAGTTTGGGTGAAGTTTGTAAACTTTGTTAACTGTTTTGCTGCTTATCGTATATCCTAAATATTGTATTGCTTGTTTTTGTTCAGTTTGGTATAGAGACCAAGGTGCTGCCAGGATCTGTGGCTGATACCCCAGTCATCCAACAATCCTCTAGTCCGGTAATGATAAGTCTGTAATTAAAATAAATATTTGCGGGTTAATATATGCATCTTCAGTGTCTCAGTGAAATTACTTAGTTGAGAGCTTAAGATTACCTTAGTTATTTAATTGTTATCATGATTCATTTATTAATAGGCAATACATTATCTTCCTTATTGGCTTTAAGTTACAGGCAAAGGTAACAAACAACATTTCTAGAGAGTCAGCTGCAAATGGTGTAGATCCTGGTCAGACAGCTCCCAGCAAGGTCCACAGCAGGGTCTGGATCTACACTGTTTACCTAATACTTTATTGTACATGCTTGGCAATCTTAGAGTTAAATCAATAGAAAATCTCAGTTATTGGCCAAAAACGAAGTACAGAGCTAAAAAAAATTGCTAGAATGTGCAGCAAATGGTGTTAAACTTGATCTGGATCTTGGTTAAATATGCCTAGTAGGTTAAGAGTTACAGAAAGTTATTCTCTTGCTTAATATGTTCTTTCTCATTTAAAACCTACATGTGTTGTCTCTGTGATAACAATTTATATTTTAGGTAAATAATTTTATAGGATATCTTTTTATTTGGGTTTGTTTTCTCAAAAATATATTCTTATCTGAAAAGACCAGAGATTAAAAAAAATGCTTTATAGCATGGGACATATGTCTAACAAATGGTGAATCATATTTGATGATTAAATCTGACCGATTAGTTACTTAGAAATCATTTAGTACTTGTTTGTCTTTTCTTTGCTTTGTTTGTATGTATTTACTTTTCCTTTCTTTCATTTCATTGTTTGTGACTCATGTCTGTGTAATTAATTCCTTATATAGTCCATAACTGTCAAAACTGCATTTAAGCAATAAGCAGAGCCATAACATTGAGACCGGCCCCAATAGCTCAGGTGGTAGAGCGTCATCTTGTGGATCAGGAGGTCGTGGGTTCAGACCCCGGCCAGGTCAAACCAAAGACTTAAAAGTTGGTAGTAGTGGCTTCTCTCCCAACGCTCGGGGCTAAGGGGACAGCATTACGCCTGAATCGTCGGTGTCCGTATAATGGACCGGCTGGGTTCAGTCCCTGAGCACCTCATTAGTGACCCTGTGCTATGATGATAGAAATGTCGCTGCACAGTATTGGCAAAAATGTCTGCTAATCCCATCCAATCCCATCCCATAACATTGAGATAAAGTTAACTATATAATTTCTTACAGGTGTTCAGGAATTTCATTATTTTGGCATTGTTATTAACTGTATCTTTTAAATAATCTTTATCAAAAATTGACATATTTCAAATCACGACACACATTTGAAATCTCTTAAATATAAAATGCATATGTATTCATATTTTAGTATTGTCATACATTAATCAATATACAATATATCCTTTATGATTTTTTCTTTTCCAGGATTCCAAAAGAAATGAGCTTTTTGTGGATGTTGTAGAGAAAATGGTAGCCATTATAAATCCTGATGTAAGTGTTCTCATGTTGCAGATTTTAAGGTAGTTTGGTTAAAGGGGTAAAATAAAATAAAGAGAGAAGGTACCTTTGGCTGATGAGTGTTGTATGTACTCTAAATGAGTACAAGACCTAGTTACGTGAACTTAGCATTTGAAGTCATCTGGCAGGTTTGTTAATTATTTTAAATTCTCTTTTTGGAAAATCAGCTAAGCAATAATTATTAACAATCTGTTTATAGATCAATCATTTCAGTACTAAGTGCATGTTATGTCTAAAAACATGACACTTGCTGATGTAGATAATTCAGGCAGAGGGACAATAAAAGACACAACTAAACTAAGTTCTGAAAGACATCCATCAACATTTATTGTTAAAGACCCTTGTTTATATTTCAGTTTGTATGTAACTCAAATTTTGATTGTTTCAAAATTGGATTTATTGTCCCACCAACAGTATTTCTGTTATATGTAGACAGTGTCCATTGCCTTCACTGTGTACAGCATTCAGTGAACAGAACACCTTGCATGATACCCCACCCAATCAGATTATCCTGACACTGGGCCAAACAGTTGTTTAACAACCCTTTCTTGAGCACAAGCAAGGGAGCTATGCACCTACCATTTTTAACTAAATTGGCATGTCGCGACCCAGCATCGAACCTACGGCTTCCCTTAACCTTGAGACGATGCTGTACCAAATACACTACTAGAGCCATTAAATTGACTGTAATGTCAATAAATGTAATTCATTTATTCTTAATCATATGTGTATGTACAATCAGGGTACAGCTGCCAGACTAGAGGTGAATGGTTCAATCAATATTAAGAACTTCATGTCTGGCTCTCCTGAGATAAAGATGGCACTGAATGAAGATCTCATCATTGCAGCTTCAGGAGCCAAGGGTTGGTGAATTTGACAATTATTCTAATTGATATTTTGAAAGCACTGTCTTTCTTTTATTATTTGGGTTATAATTTGCATACCCCCAACCAACAGAATTAAAGTTAATATAAATATATAAAAAATATATTACTTTTATAAATTATTTTCATGTTTTTTGTGTGTTGAAATAAAGATTTTCTTTTACTAGATTTTTATTTTGCATTTATTTCATTATTTTAATAGTGTTGATGCTTTTGATAATAAAGAAAATAAATCAAATCTAAAAAACTTAATTTAAAAAATAACGCTTCAGTAAATGTTCGGACCAGTTTTATAACCTATGTTTTATACTGTGTTTCTGTTAGTCTAATCAAAACTTGGTGATAGGACTAAAATGCTTTAAATGTTTGTGAGTGCCAAATATTACAAAAGTTTATATGTTGTTATTTTTCACTTTAGATCAAAAAAGACTTTGCAATCTTTAAAATAAGTATTTTTTTTAACTAACCTTCCTCTGTAATACTTATATTCTTATCCAGGTTATGGGAGACAAGTACAACTGGACCGATGTACTTTCCACAAGTATGTTACCCCATCAGACTTCAGTGTGTCTCGAGAATTAATACTCAGCCCTCCCATTGGGGAGGTAAGCCTATGTAGCTCTGTCAAGTTATTTGTCATTTCCAAAGTGTATTTAATATACTTGTCTCAAAGAAGAGATAGACTGTTGATAAACATGTATTCGGAGTATAAACAATCATTCTACTTAGTGATTTTTAAGTGTGAAAAGACAATGATCTTAGTTGCAAAATGTTGATAGATTTTACATCTAAGTGTTCGATAAAACCCATCTACCCCCACAAGATTATATATAAATACTACTTCTTATTAAATACTCTTATCTTCTTTTGTTTCTTTACCCATGAGTTTGAGCCCCAGTCAGTGTAAAAACCTTATAGGTAGGTCTTCCTGCTAACAGGTGGTATATTTGCTACATGTAACCTACCTAAATATTTTCTGGGTTCTTGCAATCTTTTTTTTTGCACCCAAAATAGCCTAATATCACCATTGTGACTGTTATTGTGTCAGTACAACACATGATGTTTAAAAGATAAAATATGGTCTACTTCCTCACTGAATGATTTCTTAACAGCCCATCAATTTTTTTTTTTTCAAGTTGCAGTATTTTATTATCCCCGTCATATGTGACTTTAGGTCGAGGCCATCCCACATGCACCTTACAAATTTTTCATGTAAACATTTCACATATAACAAGGACATGTTATAGGCATCTATATGTAGCCAATACAAAAAATTAATCTTTATATATGACATAAACATGTATAACAAATCATTTTCATTTGTTATATTAAGGTGTTCATCTTAATTCACGTAATTCTCACCTTAAAATAATTACCAATACATATCAAAAACTTTGTAAGCTTATTTAAAAGTTACTAGGAATAATACTGATTATATTTTGACAGTTTGTGTGATGTCATAATTACAACCTGAATATTACAAATAAGAAATTAAAGAACAACAAACAGCCGGTCAAATTAGTTTTCTTAATCTGGTTTATCATATTGAATGAGTGTAATCCCCTTGATGTGTCTTTACACAAAAAACATGTGTATTTGTTTGTGATGGTGTTTGTGAAAAGTAACAAAAGGAAAGGAGGCAAATTCTAATAAGTGGACTGCTCATACCTGTTAGAATATTCATGGGAGATAACTTTTACCAACTGAATATTCATGGGAGATAACTTTTACCAACGTTCATATACTTTATTTGTGTTCTTACTGGTTTTTTCCCTTGTTCCAGTTTGCAGCCATGACATACAGTGTGAGTGGAGAGCAATCCCTTAATCAGCCATTCCGATTTCAGACCTTTTTTGGTGATGTTGAGGCCAGCAGGTGCGTAGCATATTTACCCATCTAAATAATCTTTCAGAAATTACACATTATGTAAGGTAACCCGACCTAGAAGTCTCAGTAATAATTTGTAAAGCTAACTTAGGTCATTTTGCAGGGTCTTTATACTTTAATAGCAGGGACAGTGAACCATTGCCTGCAACAAAAGAAAAAATTCTTTGGCAGAATTGGCAAATGTTTTCTTCTTCAAAAGTATTAATTTCAGGAATTATGTAAAATTTAAATAATGTTGATGCTTGAATTATTTTAATGTGGTAGAGTCACTGATTGCTTAGCCTCTCACCCTTCGGGTTGGAGTCCAATTCGTGGTGAAGGACATTTATTGTGGGAAGGTCTTGCAGCTGACCTGCAGTGTGCTGGTGTTTCTAGCCAGACATTAGTTTGGAGTCTTCCTACACCAAGAAAGCTGAATGTTGCTTCAATGACCATAAGTAGTTGCTGTGATGTATTTCAAAAACAAAACAAAAAACAATATTTCAGTGTGACGACCTTTAGTTGGTAATGTAATATTCCATAACTGGGATAAATCTTTAAAAAAATATTTATACACATGTCTTTTTGCTTTGATCTTTCAGCAAACTGTTTTTAATATAAAAGACACTGCTTTATTTCATTTATTTATTCTTTGTTGTTAGATAAATAAAACATATCTAATACAGATATTTAATTATTATCTATTTATGATTCACACTTTTACACATCATTCAGAGACAAATTGTTAACCCTGTGCCTCCACAATGATATAGACCTGAGACTTGAGGCTCCAACAATCCAAGTCATCATCCCTCTGCCTGACTGTGTCTCCAGGTATACAGCTTTTTTTCTGCAGATGTTTGAGTTGTTCATTAACATTAATTTCTTTCTTTTTTGAGTTATGCTTTTATTCAGTTATAGATTTCTTTTCACCTTATCGAAAGAATTTTTATAATCTCAAGTTTTTGTTCCTTGCTATTGTAAAAAAAAACATTTCACATTTGTTAAAAAAGCATGTTCATATTTAAAATCATGATGGATTCTGATAAAAAATTATAGCTTTACTCTCTAAATTAGCAACATACTCTAATAAGAAAAAAACCCATTTCTATTTAAAGTATTTTAATGAACAACTTTGGTTTATTATTATTTTTGTGCACATTATGTTAAAAATGTGGCTTTTGTTACTGTATTTATTTAAATGGTTAACATAATTTGTTAATGAAGTGCTAATGAGTCCTTGTATGTTGATTTCTTCAGTAACTTACACTTGTAGTTATTACCCAATAACTTAAAGCTTTAGAACGCTTTATTATCAAATAAAGCATAATAAGGATCTGATTAAAGAAAAACTAAACATGATTTCTTTCCTTTTTTATCTCCAGATAGGGAATTTTCTGTTGTTATTTGGATTGTGCCATTTCAGTGTGTCAACCAGACTTGGGGGTGACAATCAGTCCAGTAAGTTCAAAGAAGCAGACAGACAACTGGTGTGGAAAATACATAAATTGCCAGGCAAAACTGAAGCTAAAGCGCAGTTCAGGGTAACTAGATTTTTAAACTAAATGAAAAAAAGTTTTATAGCATACAACAAATACAGAAGTTTTGTAACTTAAAAAAATCTTACAGTAAAATATCTTTTCTATCATTACTTTTCTCATAACTTTAGGGGAGCACCTGTGGCTAAGCCGTAAAGCGTTGCTGACTTGCATCTCCTAAGCTCCTCACCACATGGCTTTAAGTCCTGGTTGAGACAAAAACTTTCAGACATAAGTATAGGGTTTTTCTCCTTAAATAATTTGCTGGATTTCACCAATATGACCATTATTGTGTCAGTGCAATGTAACAAACAAATCATAACTTCCACCAACACTCAGTCCTAGACTATAGGTGGCATTTTGATTTGTATTTGGCTTAGACCTCCTAACTTTGTAGCAGAATATCACTGTGTTCTCAACAATTTTTATTTTAAAAGATATTTTAACCACAAATAGCAACACTTATTTAACGTAAGACATTATTTATTCCTTAAACTTGCTTCAAAAACAGTTGTTTTTTTATCCCACTCAAAATTGTTTATTTTGGGTGATTTACCATCCCCCAAATTAACTTCTTTATCCTGGTCACATTTTCAGCTTCAAAGTTCTCAGTATGGAAGCATTAATCGAAGCAGCTTGGGACCTGTGGCCCTAGAGTTCGAGGTATCTGGCTATACTAGCTCAGGCTTAAGGATTCGACATCTGAAGATACAAGGCACGGGGGACAAAAGTAAACCACGCCAACACTGGGTTAGACATTTAACTGTCAGTGACTCAGTTGTCTTTAGACTGTGAAAGGTGTTACAGTACAGTGTTATTTTATATACCACCCTTCGTTTTCTTGGGAAGTAGTTTTTGTTTGTGAACAATTACCAGTCATATATGTGATGTGTCATACAGTTTTATTTAACATATCCCATAGTCCTTTTCTTGAGGGAAAACATAAACATGAGATAACCTTGACTGTAAACATATGTGCAATATTTATTTGCCTATTTATGCCATAATGTATATGCTATCTCTTTTCATGAAAACCAGAGCTGTTATGATACAGACCCTCCATGATACGTTACTTATCATCAGTTTATGTTTTGATTTCATATTTTGTGATAGGATACATTTGGGAAAATGGGACACAAGATTGTATACTATTTGATGTGTAACTTTGCTGATAAAAGAAATTTATTGAAACAGCAAACATCTGTATAAACATAATGAAATTGAACAAACCATAGTAACAACATTGAAACATTGAAAAATATTTTTTCAATATTTTTTTAATAGTAGAAATAGAAAACAAAACTATCAAAAGAATAAGATACCAACATGTACCGGTACTCTTAAACAGTTCTATGGTCCTTTGTTAAAATATCATTCTAAAAACAATTTTTTCTTCAAATTTATAATTTGTTTGTTATATGATAGCCAGTGAGAAAGGAAGAAAAAGATAAAAATCTAATAAAAGAAAAATAAATTTCCTTGACTTTTGTAAGATTTCAACCCAGGACCCCTATATGGCAACCTAATGCTCTTTGACTGCACTACTGAGTCTTGATATGTGTAATGCATAATGTTGACTAACAGTTGTTAAATTAACAAAATCCATGTTGTGATTCTGACAGGTTTTAGGTCTAATAAGCTTTAAGTCCGGGCCCATGTAGTGGTCAATCACAATTGTTTGGCCAATTTTCTTCGCCATATAAATGAATTCTTTTATACTGATTACTCTGCTTCAAAAGAATTACTATGGCTTAAAGGATTTTCTCATTTAAAAAAAATCAAAATCTTCTTAAGGGTAAGAACTTTTCTTTGCTTTGAAAGTAATCTTGATTGTAGAGTTAATTAAAAAGTAAAAAAGCATTCTTTTCTAAAGTGGAGCATTTTATAAAAATAAAGTTTTGCTTGCTCATAATCACAACTCTTTAGGTTAAAGTTAAAATGATTTGTTTTGTATTGAATGTAATTTTTTTGTGTAATTATTCACTTTTCTTTAATTGAATATCAGGTTTTATGGATGTATCGCTTAAATTAATGTATATTAATGTGCTCCTACAAAGTTGTTCCGTAGCTACTTGTAGTTCATTTCAACACCAGCAAATCATATTGCAATTTTCCATTGTTTTGTCAATTTGTATTGTCAACTTTCTGGGTTGATGACTCAATTTTTTTGTTGTCTTTTCATCTAAGATGCCAGTGTCTTTTTTTTCTGAGTTTCTGAATAAGGCTCTTGAGAATTGTAAATGCTGATTGTAACTTGTGGAACTTTTTTTTATTGATTTTTGTGTCTTTATTCCCTTTGGCCTTTTTGTCTTGGTTTGGAAAAAAGTGTAAGCTGAGTAACAGGTAACAGATGAGGCTTTAAAAACAGTTAATAGTTTCAAAATGTTATATGCCATAATATAGTTGGATAAATATTATTGTACTTTGCCATCTATTGTGGCTGTTTTAATGGTAGGTGTAACTAATGGTACATGGTGCCTCTGAAGCTTAGTTGGTAAGGCATCCAGCTAGTATTGAGAAGATCTGGGGTTTGAATCCTGGCGATAGCTCACTTTTTCTGCTCTGGTTACAGCTGGTACCATGACCCACTGCAGTTGTCTGTGCTGTAATAGATAGATTTCCATGTGATGTCATAGGCACTGATAGGACACTTTACGGCAACCATCTTTGAAGGCAGAAGCTAATGAAGGCCGAAATCTGGAAATATGTGTTGTATTAAAATTTACCACTTTATTTTTCAATCTTTCTTACTGAACTTTATATAAATTTAACAGCTTTTATGTATTTTAAATATCAAAACTATTATTTTGATAGTTTAAAAGGTGAAACAAAATACATCCCAAAAAGATACACAGTTCATTTTATTTAAGGATGAGTCAATAATTTTATTTATTTCTGTGTATAAATTCTTTATGCATTTATCAATTTTAAAAATATTGCATCCTAAAAATATGAATTTTAAGAACTTTCCAATGGTGTATAGCTTTTAATTCTTGAACCCCAAATGAAGAAATTACAAGAAAATAAAATTTATGCTTCTATACACTTCATCTGAAAATCCCACGAAGTTGCCATCAAAGATGGCTGCCAAGATAAGGGATATTCACTGATGTGGAAACTATCTTTGCAACAGTGATGTTGAGTAGAACCAGCCATGCGATTCTGGATGAATCTCATTGTGAAGGGAAAGGAGTGTATTAGTTTCACTGGTTGTTTGTTTAAAGTTTCTCTTTAGGTCAAATAAAAGGGCAACCTGCTACAGAGATGGTAGAGATCCGGATTCCCGGAATTCCGGATTTTTTATTTGCCGAGTAACATCATCAGGAATTTTCACGATTTCCGGAAATTTCGCCGTTTTTTCCGGATATTTAGAATGTATTAGAGCCGCACTTTAAACCTTGAACTGATCCGATGTAACGGCGAATATCATTGGCTAGTCGATAATATTTGATCACCCGGATGTTCAATGTCGTCTGTAAAACTCGCATGAAAATTTGAGCGTTGTAAACCGGGACGCCGATCTTTCTAAGATCGACGAGGATGTAAGAAACAAATTTCGTTGGGATTGGTTTGAAGTGAAAGATTGTCACGTGGATTTTTTATCAGAGTATATACGAAAAATTGACATAAAAAGTCAGTGTTTATGTGCGACGTGCAGCGATAGGATTCGGTAAGGGTCGTGCATAGAAAGATTTATTAAATCATGCTAAAAGCAAGAAACAATGCAAAAATAGAACTGCTAAAAATATGTCACAGTCATTACCCTCAGTTTTTGTTAACATTAACCAAATGGAAAATGCCAGCTCTAGTGTTATGAGTCGACAACCAGAGAGAATTCCGTATAGTGCCCCTCCAAATGTATCTAAATTCTGTAACCAAGCCCGAAGAAACACCCTTACCAAATGTAAGCTTCCAAGAAAATCAAATGCAGAAGCAATGTTGAATAGCTTGTTGCAGAGCATGGATTGCCATTAAACATTACACCACACTTATTGAACTTGTCAAAAGAACTGGGTAGAGATACAAAAACACTTGAATCTTTGAAAATGGAACGTCAATGTGTTAGCAAAAAAGAGAAAGAAGAACAGAAATTAAAGTGTGGGTGAAAAAAAAAGACAGTTAGGTAAGTTTGTAGCACTTGTTAATGTTAAACTATATAATTCTATAACTAATACGTTTTGGCCCTCTAAGGCCATTCGACCCCGTTGACAGTTGCAGGATTTTTTTGTCTTCGGCCACTACCATCTCTGCTGCTAGTATTGGGGAGGTCTGTGATTTGAATCTAACATTGTCCGAACTGCTGGATAACACCTTTAACGGATGAACATTTCGGGACAGGATGTTGTTTTATGCGATAATACGACACTACCTAAAAGCAATGGTTTCTTTTCTATTATCTTTGCAATACATATGTAGGGACCGGCCGCAATAGCTCAGGTGGTAGAGCGTCGGCTTGCGGATCGGGATGTCGTTGGTTCAAACCCCGGCCGGTTCAAACCAAAGACTTTAAAGTTGGCAGTAGTGGCTTTCCTCCTAACGCTCGGGGCTAAGGGGACAGCACTACGCCTGACTCGCTGGTGTCAGTGTATAATGGACCGTCCGGGTTCAGTCTCTGGGCACCTCATAAGTGCTCCTGTGCTATAATGATAGAAATGTCTCTGCACAGTATCCGCAAAAATGCCGGCTAATCCCCATCCTGTATATGTAGGTCAATGAAATTGGCATGGAAGAAAAAAATCAAGGTAGAGGACACAAAGTGGTAGCCAGCAAGTTACATAAACTACAATCGACCGACAGCTACTGAATTTGTTTCACTCCATTCATACACCTGGGATTTTTATCTACGATATCGCCGAATTGAGAGTTGAATAGATATCCGCTAATCAAAACAATTTCATTTCCGCATCTGGAGGTAGCTAAGTATCAGGAAATTTGAAATCTCTTTGTATTGATCATATTAAAAGGAAAGCCGAAGCAATGAAAGAATGAGCTTTATCATTTGACTGAAATCTTTATCGGATTATGAAGCGACCAATGATATATCATTACTAGAAACGGCGAAAAGTAACTAAATATCCTACGGGCGATGAATGGAGAGTAAAGTAATGTATCGGTCGTGTGTGTCCGACGATGATAAACTACAAATGTGCATTTGTATTGTGGTTGTACATACCTTGTCTTTTCCTTCTATAGAACCCTCCATAAACCCTGGCCGGGTCACCATTTAAACGTTACTCACGGTTAGTTCAGCTGTTATGCAAATCCAAAGTAGAATTACATATAGAATTATAAATTCTAGGTAGAAGCTTCAGCAGTCCATGCACTTGTTGCATTACATGGTAATGCTCCAACGTTTGCTCATACCTTCGACAAATTCCGCTAATTATCATAATTAGTACATGATTGCATATGCTTCTTTGTTTATTCGTTTAAAATTATAATATAGACACGAAGCCAATTGAATTATTAAAAAGCTAGCATAGCTAGAACACCTCTTTAGTAGGAATTACAAGATTATCAAATGTATGTGTTTCATCCACCCGAATCAATTTTACTCCAAATTTCACTAATTTGAAATATTCTAAAACAAGAACATCATTAAATTTATTTTTATATGATTGTATTCGGTTAAGTAACATTGAAAGTAATATTAAGTAACATCCACACGTTTGGATGAATGTCAAAATGATTTCCCTTGCAAAGTTTTCCGCCATTGTAAGCGCATATACACCATTAAAGACGTTTTCTATGTTTAAATATTACTTTACTTTGTCTTGTTTGTCTGATTTAATTTCCCTTGGGCGTCTTCTAGTTTTACCACAAATATACACATAGAAATTACAGTTGTTGTTTAAAACAGCTACACAATTCTGTTAAAATGAACGTGTAACTCAAATGTGAATATAATCCAATTGATGCAAATCACAAGGACGCAGTGTTTCTCGCGATCGTGATGTTGACCGTTATTTCAAATTGGCTTTATAAAAGATTCTTATTTTGTGCCCTCATTTTGTGGAGATTTGTTTTCACAGAAGGCATAATATTTTGAAGAAAATGTGTATAATTTGTGCTATGGCAAGTTCCTGTGAAATCCAGATCAAACATGAACACAAAGGCAACGAAAGAGCTTACAATCAATATTGTCACCTATGCGTATTTATAATTATTTTCTAAGACTGAATTTTGTCTAAGTTTATAATAATATTGAAGGTGACGTAGGATTTCTCTTACTTTTGATACCAGCTACGCGAGATCTATTCTTGTGTCGTTTTGATTTTGTTGTATCGTTGTTTTAAGACAGGTTTAGTCATTTGCATCCTAGCAACCGAATTATATTAAATCATATAAATTTACATTACCAGTTGCCATAGAGACGTACACATTTAGACACAGATTAGACACAAATTTAGAAATAACATTGTAAAGTCGTAATCTTTTTTATGCTTTAGCATACATTGTATGTCTTACTGCCAGACAATTTTACATTTGCATGAAAATAACCTGTTCTTACTATGCCGTGTTATATCTAAAATATAGGAATCCGACAACTACCAAGTACAATTTGTAAAAATGGCAGACATTTACATATCCTTATCGTGTATGCTGATCCAGAAAGTTTTAAAACCTTAAAAAGTATTTAGACATTTTAGTATGTACATGTCTCACAAATTTTGATCGCCGTTACACAACTTTTCATCGATCTAAGTTTGATAGAACGCACATATGATCAGAAAAAGTCATACTCAATCGCAAACAAAACAGAATAATAAAGATGAAACAAAATTACTATAACAAAAAATTAAGCATCGTATCAGTTGAAAAGAACATAACCAAAGGGTAATTTAAAATTCTTTCCTAAAATACACTTACAAGCCAACAAATGGCAAACATTCCCAGAAAACATTGCCCTGACAATTATGACTCCTACGATAAATCTTGCACGGCATGTCTGTATTAAACTTCTGTCATGTTTATGATTGTACGTGTCTGTTAATGTTTTAGCTACAGGAAAAAACAGACTATCAAATGTTACTTTGACATGTAGCATAGAGCCGCATTTTCAGTGGATATGATATATTATGGCAGCAAAACTAACAATACTATGTACTGTTTTGCAGTGAAATTTAGGAGCAAAATAGAATACCTATATATTTCTGTACAATATTAGGAAATAAATATTGATAAATATGTTGAAATCGTAAATGGCTTTTCGATGGAGTTGTCATAAAAATCTTGCATTGGATTTCTAAGAAACATCCCTTATATTGGCAGTACGCCATAAAAACTTAAGACTACTTGATCTATCTCTGTACTTTTACCCTAGTCAGAGACGTTTCTTTTGAAACACACTCGCACGCACGCACACATACACTCACACACAAAGAACCGTTTAAACAGCTGTGGAATGCTGTAAATACCAGCTAGATTATTTTATTTATTAACATTTAAAGATGCCAAAATCCATTTAAGTCTAATACTTTTATATTATAACGAGGAACGAATGTTTGACTTGCATTTCAAACAATTTTCCGGAATAACATGTGCCCTGGTCCAAAGCAGGAGGGATAATAATGCATCGATTTAACATTCACTTTCATTTACTTCCACTAAAAATAAGATTCCACATGTGTTTATTCGGCATTTCAAAACATAATTTGTTGGATCTTGTCCAGGATTTCTCATACAATACCACGAAAATGCATTCTGGAATCTGCTGATTTCCGAACTTGTCTAAAAGGGTAGACCAATTCTTACCCAATAACGTAACAGGAGAGTTTTTACATTTTTTCTTTGCTGAGGCAAGTTAAGTTATAAACTGCCGCACTGCGAATGTTAAATAAGATGAAGATTGGCTTTTGTTACAGAAAAACAAATAAAGCAATGCTTTAATTTCAAATAACGAAATACGTTGTTATTTTTACATTTATATTAGGAACCTCTAAAAAGCGCCAAGTTCATAATTACAAATAAACACCGACAGTTTCAGTGAAAGATGGTAGGAATACAGTGTACAGTGGCTACACAGTCCGTTGTAGAACGTGGCGTGTGGCTAATGACTGACTTAAGAATATTAAAAAACAGAGAACAACATTAATTAAGGCTGTGTAATGTAATTTTACGAAGCCGCGTTTTTTTTAAAATTCCAATTTAAAAATTATAGTTGTCAAATTACTGTCATGTTCTTAAACTGATTTTTAGTCACCGCGCTAAAGTAAATTGAAAATCACGATAAGTATTTTGTAACATTGTGGTTATAACTTAAGTTTTAGAACATAGCTTAGGTGCACTTTTAAAATGATGTCGTCATTACCTAACTTCTATCTTGTACCCTAAATCGATTATATCTTAAAGTAACACTCCATCACATTGTACATAACTGTCATTGTACATAATTGTAAGGCGTTATCTTTCGATAAACCAAACTTGTCAATATTTTACACACATTCATTGTATTTAATCAGGCACATTGCATTTTTCAAGTTATATTAGAAAAGCAAAAGACAAATAACAACAACAGCAACACCCAAAAATAAAAAAAGATATAAAATTATATAGGTTGTTACTATAGAATTCTCAGAGAAAGGTTGATAACGAAAAAGTGAAGTTCTAACTTAAAATTAAATGAATATGCTTTTTAAGATTTTATATATATAAGCTACGATAGTATATTAAATCAGAAATCACATAAAACCCTGTGCATTCTTTATGTTGCATATGTGTCTCTGGTCATAGTGTTTACAGCGATGCTTCCAAGGAATAAATATAATGTTTTGATTCCTGTCTTAAAGGAACTTGGCCAGAGCGTCTATACAAAGGAGATGTAAACATTTTATAAAGTCAAAATAATACATTTCACGTGCTTCATTTTAACATTTTAGCTCTATTCCTACATATCTAAACTACTTACTTCTTGGCTTACTGACTTTCGTTATCACATTCTTCAATATTGTAAAAAACGTTTATGAAAATTCAGGAATTAACATTTTTTGGTATATAAAAATTATTCAGAAGTCTTAGACAAGTTTCCTACTTTAAAATTTACATTGCTCGGCAGTTAATACTTATGATTTCTCTACGCTGTACACTTCTTTACCTCATGATTTAATAAAAACAAATTGATTACTCTTATTGAAAAAAACAACAACACACATTTTCTCGAAAGCAATGTTTACGCATTGCATGTCATGGACGTTTTACCAACATTTTCTTAGAAAGGTTTATTATGTTGTCTTGTACGGATGTTTGTGAAGCTCTGTGTTTCCTATTAGACAGTATTTACATAAAATGCAGTGACACATTAATTAGACAAGTAATTTCTTTCTTATGGGAACCAACTGTTCACCATTTATTGCAGATGTGTTTGTACTGTTTTGAACAAGATTTCATGATTACCGTATCCACGTCTAACCAAAGCCACATTATGATGGCTTTCATTTCAACGTCATGCTATTGTGTCGATATTCTTACTAGAGATAATCCCTTATTTACTTAAATGATCCATCTGATTTACCCCAAAAAATAACTCTTAATAAAGCAAATACATTTTAAATACATTTAAATACAGCATTTCTAGACATTGAGATTGCTATTTCCATTGGTTTCTACTAAAATCTACGACAAGAGAGACGATTTAAACTTCAGCATCGTGAATTACCTCTTGCTACCTCCTATGGTATACATATCTTAACTGAAAAGGTATGCACGAGTCGGTACTAAAGTTGACAATTTGGATGCTAGAACCAGTTTATTACTTCTAAATTGTTACAGCAAGGTTTTCAATTTCACAAATTAAAGAATGCGTTGTCTGAATTCTTTCCGCAATGATTTTGTTTGCTTTACAATATAATAGCAGTATGAAAACACATTCGCAGCAAGGCATAAGCCATCCTGCATTTTATGGTAATGCCTTATATAAGATAAAAAAATCAAGGGTCTCAGTAACTTTTCTAAATCTTTACAAAATTTATCAGGAAATCTATTGCTCTTTGTTACAACTCGGGAATCCTTCGTTGTACTGCATTGCTTGCATTGAATCCTTTTACAGTCAAAAACTTGCATTACTTTTCAATTACAGGATTACAGGACAGGTCGTTGAGACTTCATAAAAACGGCAACTTAAAGCCATGATTGGAAGTCTGTGTTGGATTTCCGTCTCTTCATCTCTCAAGTATTGCCCTATAAAGGTGAGACAACTTGAGCAAGTCTCTAAGCCGTTTACGTGAGACTCTACAGTAAGTATAATTTCGGGATTTTGTTTGCCTTTATTATGCCAATAAGGTTTAAATCCTCAGCCTATCATAAAAATAAGATTTCATTACGTATTATATCTTCATATTACAAAATTTTGTTTTGTTGGTTGGGATAGCTTTTTAAAATTTGATTTCCCCTGTGTGCGTTTTAAATTTCACATTTCAACGTTGACATATGCACTGCATTTTTATCGTATGACGTAATTAAATTAATATACGTCATCGCTTGGACTGTTTGATTTCAAACCACTCTCTCGATTGGAACCTTTAGTTTGCCGAGGATTTTATCTTCTGTACATATTGTACATATGTTGACAGTTGAATATAATAAGAGTTACATGGTTGGTCTACACTATATATTTACCAGTTTTAACTTCCGATGCAGGTGCTTGCTGTTAGTTGTGTCACTTCGATGGGATTTTTTTATTTACGCTGTTTGTTAGAAAATCCTTCAGGAAGTGCGAGGTTGGAGCGCTCCACAAACCAGGTTTAAGCACACCAGTCGGTCCTTTTGCCGACTGACCGCTCCAAGGCGGTAACGGCTGGAATTACTTTTTATTTGTTATGTCTCGTTCCATTGTTTTTGTAACTTTTACATTTACTCTGTTGGCCTTTGTCTAGAGGAGGTCGGATTTAAATATCTGTTGTCATTCTTATTGGACCTTTCCATATTTTCCTAAAAAGCTCAAAACCAAAATTATCTATTGCACAACGCAATTGTCATAAACATATCTGGTTCAAATAAAACGTACATACAATTTGTCATGATAAATACTGTGGTATAAATCAACTTCAGTTTAAACAACAACTGGTTTACACGCATGTATATTTATTATGAACTGTTAGTTTATCATTTGGGATGTATCAAACGGAGAAGCGATTTATAAATGACACATAGATTGCATTAGAACTTGATGACCATATTTTGTATTATTCTAAAACAAATATGCTATATTACACTTCTTTTTGGGGTGGGGTGGTGATGGGGCTAGTGCTGGGTTGTGTGTTGAACAGGAAAGATAAAACAAGTCATAACTGTCATAGAACTGGATAGATTTCCAGCAACTGTTAATTTTGCAGAAAAACAAGGCAATGCATTGACCATAGGACTGCCCCATATGCATGGGTTTATTCTCTTTTATGAAAATCATTTTAAATGGAATATTTTGAAACACATTGCGAAGCTTAAATAGTATTTGTTCCACAATTGATACTATAATTCACTGGATCCTGCCCAATCTTCTAAAGCTCCTACAGTACAAAGACGCTTAAGGTTTTGTGGATGTTCTTACTTTGCCTAAAGCAGAAATCGATGTTTACAGGAAATGAGGATTTTCGTCGACATGTTTTGACTTATTTGTTACGTTTTATTGCTGCAGTGTATTGAAAGCAAGGACGGGTCTAGTATAGTGACTGTCTGTTGTCACATAGTCGTTAGCAACCGTTTTTTCTATCTTAAACGATTAACCAGTGTTGTTTTTTCATAAAATAACTAATTGAGAATAAAAATTGACGTAAAAGCATTGTTAATAGAAAAATTGTATCTGGCGTTTCATATAAAACAAAGCACCGCGAGGATATGATATTAAGCTTTGAGGTGGCGACAATTAGTGCTACAAAAACAATCAAGCGAAAAACTAACTTCAGATCAGAAGAAAACAATTTCAGAACAGTAAAAACTAATTACAAAACACTTAAACACCTTAAACATAATTTAATTAAAATTACTTCTAGCTAATCTTACTCTTAGATAACTAAAATGTGAGCACACACTGTAAAACCTCATTTGTCTATGTACGTGGAATTTAATTAAACAAATGTTTTTGATTGAAATTAAATTTGACCAAAGATTTCTGAGTTTTAACAGATTTCTTAATTAGTGCGTTTATTTTAATAGATAAGCGAGTCATATTTATAATGGTTTACTGGTAAAAAGTGATTTTAAAGGAAGCGGTAGTTTACTTAACGCGTAATGTCACGTGATTTAACTTGTTGATCGTTCCCCTAATTACGTCTAAGGGCAAAGTGACTTGTATTGCTTTGCTATGTTAATATAATGATTATAACAAGGCCGCATTCAGATGTTCACAATATATAATAAACAACAAATACAGAGAATAGAAAAAGACATTATTGCAAGGTTTTACCAGACCTAAGCTCTAAAGCATGCAGTTTTATTAATCATAAGAACATTTCATAACTTGGTTCATTAAAGCAATTTACGATTAATCTTTTTACGAGGAATGTTTTCAACTTTTTATTTTACTATTTCCTATTTTTGTAAATTTGAAATTCCTTGTGCTTGTAATCCGTGTCATCTTTAATTCATCCTATCAGAATTCAATTCCAGATAACACATGAACAAGATACTACAATCAATGTTACTTGTTCTTTTGTGATTTTGGTCGTTGATTCAAATATTCAATTTTAAGCTGGTCCTTTTGCAGACATGCCGTTCCAAGACGGTAACTGTTTGGCCTGCTCTGTTATTTTTACTTTATATTTTTTATAGGTATGTGAATACATTTGCCTTGTTCCTTTTCAAATTTTAATATTTATTATTTAATATTTATTGCAATACTCACACTTTGTCTTATTTTTGTATTCATTTACACAACAATGTCCTGTGCAATGTGGTGGTCGTACACTTTCTCCCCATATGAAATCTATGTTTCATTTAATTCATTTTATAAGTAAATGTAATTTAAACGGTCTCATACATAAGAGTTCGGTACTTCATTCCAATTACACAAGCTGTAATAACTTTTGTTCTCCTCCGGTGATTTGAGTACTTGATTGAAATATTTAGATTCGTCGACAATCTAACTGTTGTATAGCTGTTCTAATAAAGTAATAATACCCCCCCCCCTCACCCAAATACACTGTGGACATTATCATTCCTAATTACGTCACTACGAATGACATCATGACTAAGTTCTTAGTATCCGTCAAGCACTTGTACGGTTTGGTTTGTAAATATTTTTGCTTACAAGCACTGCTTAAATTTGAGTCCGCCCCACACACAGCACGAAACGCACAATATAGTTAAAGTTATTGAATTAACATCACCTTTTGTATAAAAAGTGTCTAGCATAAACCTTGCCTCAATAAATGCATACCAAACTGATGTTGGGCGCCTTCTTCTCACGACACACATAGCATTCGATGTTTAAGTTAGAATGCATACGTTTTAGCTCATTAATGATTATAATCTTGTACTGAAAAACACGTACAAATTTCACAATGAAAAATATTTTACACATTGATACCAGTATCTGCATTTCCGAAGTAGAACCAGTAAAAAATAAATCCAGATGACAAAGCAAAGAAAATGTTTGCGATTCGTCTAAAAAAGAAAAAAAACTACCTACTACTAAGTCTTACCAAATCAAACATTGACATCTCCTATGTACTTAA